>VWYP01016874.1:34633-85342 GCA_013400435.1 Pycnonotus jocosus | reverse complement strand
GGGGGAAATAGGAATGAACCAAAGGGAGAACTGGGGTACATAAAACTGTAAAGTAACAAAGAACTGGATTACAAAATTAGAGCTTAGTTTGAAAAAGCACCACTACAGTTTTCTGAAAAATCAGGAGAGAAATTATTTACTTAGGCTTCAACAATTAAAATAAATAATTTTTACGGGAATATATGGACATGCCTGTTGGAAAGTAGGGATCTCAGAAAGTAAGGACATTTAGTTTAACAATAATAAGTTTAGTTTAACTCATTCAGATATAGACTGCATCATTCAGAGATATATCACTATAACTAAAAAAACAACAATGCTGTAGGTACTGTTCATAATTTTCTAAGGTAAATAATTTCTTTCCTAGCAAGAAATGGGAATGAGTGGGATATAATCACATTCCCTAGTTTCATGGGTCTTGATGCCAGCTTTATACCAGCTTTTTAGTTTTATTCTTGAAATCTTCCTGCTGTCATTTAGCACTACTTTAGAAAAGAAGCATGTTGATAAAAATAACTGCTAATGAAGGATTTTTATTTGTATTGTGTTTGTTTCATATTGTGCAATCCAGGAACAATAACATTGAGGTTAGATTTTTTAGAGGAAAGAAATAACACAGAAATTAATACAATCAGAGGAGGAAAAACCAAGTCTTATCTGTCAGATTTTGCGAAATCATCTTGGAAAATATCTAACTGCAGTGTTTCAGAACAACATGGATCAGGTGGTGACTAGATCTGCCTAACATAAAAATATTCGGGTTTTTGGAAGTCTATTCTTTTTGGTTTTCATGGGGTGTCAGGACCTATGAAATTATGTTTTCCACTAACTTTCAGCACATAAAAATTACTACACAGTAAAATTCCAAGTACTTTGTCCCATGACTTGGTAAAATTAAATGAGGCAAAGGCAGAACTCTGACAGACTGTTATATCTCTGTCTTTATATTCTAGGAGCCGAAAGCTAATGAGTGTTAAATAGCCAATACCATGTGTAGAGATGACAGCTGACATGTCAATCATCAAGTTCCTGTATCTGTTTCCTCTACTAGAAATGCTTTCTGTTAATGAATCCCAGGACTAAGAATGGGCAACTGCCAGGCTGTTCAAATTATTCTGAGGACAAAATTCATAAAGGACAAAACAGACACTGCTGCTTTCTGTGTTTGAGAGGTCAGCTCTCAGTCTTATGATTAAATGCCTGCCATTCAGGTATACTTTTCCAAATGCCTTTTCATAAGGTACTCTTTTTGCTTACATCATGCAGATGTCACATGAATATTTGTGAATGAACATCTGTAATTATAGAGCGTACTTCTCTGTCTTAAGACAGAGCTGTCTTAAGCTCAGCTAAAAAGGCTGCATAGCCCCAGTTAGGTGATCTGGACATAAGCAAGACTTCATAAGGCTTTTGACATTGAAATGTCTACCTATTGCCATCAGCTAAAGAGCACATGAGGAACTGTGTGCCTGTCTTGGGATGGGATGAACTCAAAACCTCTTGCTTATTAAGCAGCAGGTGATTTAAATGGCCGCTCGCTTGTGGTCTAGTCTGGTAAATGGCTTTTTTTAGATCTTGAGTCTGATGTGCTAAATTTGCAACAAGTTTTCTTGGGGACTCTGAAAAGTTAAAAATAGTTAGACATGGAAATATGATCAGGTTAACAAGTACTAATTTTTTGGGAATACCATAATGGTGGGTACTATTGACAGCTGTGTAGTATAATGAGCAAGAGATCTTAAGAGATCTTTGGAGCCCTTGAGTATGAATCAAACTTAAAAAAGCGCCAGATGAAAAATAAAACAGTCATCATAAGGTGAAGATGAAAAACATCATGGAAATTTCCATGGAAAAAAATTAAATGAAAATGGCTGGAGTATGGACAGCTAGACTGAGATAAGGTTGTTCTGACTATACCAGCAGAAAAAATGTATAGACTAGAAAAATCAAACAAATAACTTTTTGATTTATTTCTTAAGAACTCTACCATATTTGGGGAATACCTTGTAAAAATCAAATACCAATCAATCAAGTACCAAAAATCAATGAAAAGGAAGCCTTAATTGTGCTTTAATAACAGATGGGTTGTCTCAGGAACATCCTAAGTTTACTCAGAATTGCCAGCGTAATACATTACGGCAGCACATCAAGGAGCACAGAAGAAAATTTACCTGGCATAGAAACAAATTTTTTTACAACAGAGTTATTTGTTATGAAAAACAGCCCTCTCTACTGACAGTATGAAGTTATACTCTCTCCTGAATCCTAGAGGAAAATATCTGTTTGGTATTATATTATCACAATTCTTTCTGATATTACTCTTTGTTTATTATTTATCATGGCAGCTATGGACTTTCCTCATAATCAGATCTTGCAGAAAGCACTATACAAGCACAAAACATCAAAAACTAGTGTTCCATAGAACTCATGACTTGTCTAACTCATCTAAGTGGAAAGAGAGAAGCTCCTAGACTCTCTGCACAGTAAGACAGGACAGGAAAAGGTGGCCCCACATTTTTTGCTGTGCCATAATCTTCCATCAAAAACTGCAGGGCAGTTTTCACTTTCTACTCAAACTCCAGTTCATTCCACTTGCTACAGTCCTGACTCATGTCTTCACACCAGTCATATCATAATCTGATTGATATAAAACATTAATGAGCTGTAGCAAGCATGGATTACTTTTTCCATACAGCCTTTCATTTCTCCATATCTATTACAAACATACTTACCATCTTCACATACCATGTCTATTTTCTTTGCAAAAAAACACGTATCCAGTAGGTAGAATCTTCCTGTATTTTTCAGGTACCACTGGTAGCTGTTATTTTAATCCAGAAGCACCGTTCCCTGGATGGGAGTCAACCAACAAAGCATTTGGTCACACTGACTGTCTGCCACATCTGGGACCTGCAGCTTCTGGGGCATACTTTAAAGCCAGAAATACCTGGTTTTTAGCATGTGCCATCTTTGACAGAGTATTCACAAAGTGCCTGGCTAACTAATCTGATTTGCTGTAACAGATCACTGATTGTTGATAAATAGAAACTTGGGCACTTGTGCATTTGTGTCCCCCAAAGGCCGTATAGGCCTGTGGGAACTTGAATCTGGTGGTTTTGTTCTGCCTTGTTTCTCTTCCATCTTTTCTAGAATATCTCCTTCTCCCCTCCTTGACTTTCATATGTCTCCTTTCTACTCATAATATTCATACAATGAAATCCACTAAGGATATTTTGCTGAATTAAAATTCACTTCTCATTAGTGTGAATAAAGCTTCAATGAATCATTTATCCTGCAGTATTTACTGACTTACAGATAATAATCTTGCATTACAACTAATAGGTAAAGGTCAGCTTGCATGATTCACTGTTAATTTGTTTTCATTTAAACTAATTTACTTAGAATTTGTACAGCATTGGTTCCCTAAGGGAATGCAGGAAAAGCTATGACCTGATGACAAGTAGAACCATTAAATTATAACAGAATTATTAATAAAAGAGTCTTTTTATAATTTGTTAAAAATCTTGGGAGATATTAGCAACTTATTTATGTAAGATATGGAAAGTATGTCTGTAATATAATTGCATATAAATTAAAAATTTGCCTAGGGAGACTACAGTGGTCATAGTTTTAAAATGATTGGCAGATACATTAACATTGAGTGCCCCAGGAGAAAGATAATGAATTCTGGGTTTTGCCTTTTTTCTGATTTCCAAGGAGAATGTTAGTGTGTTCTTTTGTTTGTGATGCTTGACATTGTCATAACTAGTTGACTTAAAAAAATGAAGTCACTTACAATGCTGGTCTTGTTAATAGCTAATTGGGTTATTTTGACTTTCATTTAGCTTAGGAGACAGAGCTAGAAAAAAGAATGAATAATAGTCTCAAGAAACATAAGGAAACTTGTTTCAAGTACATGCAGATAAGGTATTTTAAGTGGCATTGAATCTTTTACTAGGATATAGCTTCCTCACTTGTAGACAAGAAAACCAAAGATATTCTTTATTATGCTTTTTAAATTAGATGTCCTTGTTCTTTGGTTTATTTATTGTGACTTGAGAAGTAATGTATTAATTCAAAAATCTTGCCAGCTGTAGATCTGACCTAGGTGATCTGACTTAGATCAGGCTGTAACCACCTGGAGTCTATAACTGATTTATAGACTTTTGCATGACTTAGGATGGGAACTCCAGATGGCTAAATATAGCCAGAAGTGGTAGCTCAAAACACTCCTTTATTTCCCATTAAAAACAGACACTGACATGTTTGCACTCTGCTCAGTCATCAGACTACCGAGACATTTTCTTCACTTTGTTAAAATATTTTTTCTTTGTTAAAAAAGTCATATTTGGACATATTCTTACATTTCACATCATATGACAGTGACAGTTATGCTCTAGTTAAAAATATAGCTACTGATTAACACTATCCTTAGTAATACACAACAGGATGCACTGAAATGTAGTGGGAAGAGCAGAAAATGAACATTTAGAAGACCTGACATCTAAATCCTTCAAACTGACACATGCTGAAGGTACTCTTAATACCTTTTCAAACATTATTTACCTGATATCCTATTTTGACACGTGCTTATAGAAACCAGTTTAAATTTTATTTCAATTTTTTTCAAATATTTTTTCAAAACTTTTATTCCAAATTGTACTGTAAGAAATGAGTAACCCCATTAGTCTCTGAATGTCCTCTTACCTTGTCTATTTTGTCCATCACTAACCCATTAGTGATAGATCCTCAATTTTATTCTAAAACACCATAGTACCCAAAGTAGTCTACCTACTATTTGTATGATATTCACCAGCCTATCCCCAAGCAGTGCTCAGCAGCCCCAGTAAACTGCTTTGTTTCTATGTTGAGCATGACATTCTGTGGTGTGAAATATCCCTTTGGCCAGTTTGGGTCAGCTGTCCTGACTGTTGACCCTGCTCCCTCCTGGCTTCTTGTGCACCTCTCCACTGGCAGAGCTTGGGGAACTGGAAAAGTCTAAGGGTAAAATGGTAAGCGCTACTCAGAAACAACTAAATCATCAGCATGTTATTAACATTATTCTTATATTAAATCCAAATCATAGCACTGTACCAGGTGCTAGGATGGAAATAACACTATCCCAGATAAAGCCAGGACAATTACTTACTCTCTGCTTAATTCAATATCTCATCTCCATCGAGGAGAAATAGAAAATGCTCAGAGACAAATCTGTACCCATTGACACCCAAAAATCAGTAGGGCAGTCTGGCAAAATAAGTCCCCATGATTTTTTCTCTTAATCCAATTTATGTTTAATTTGATGTCTGAAATAGATATGGCATTAGGTGATATGACTCTGGTAAGTCTCAATATAATTATAAGCTTTTAATATCCTTATAATCTTTTCCATCTCATGTTTCTCAACTTCATCCTGAACAATGAATTTCACAGTCTTAATATATTCACTGGAAAAATCTATATCTTAATTTTATGTTATTAGCTATATAGAAATTTCTACTTTATTATTTTTAATATTCTTAGGGTGTGAATTTTCCAGCGAGAGAACATTTTAAAGATGGAAACCTAAAATTATACAATTAGGTTTTTTTATGGATCTACAATGAAGATACTAATTTTCTGTCAACTCTGCACAGCTATTTACACCAGTAGTTTTACATCTACAGGAAAGACGCACAACAGATAGTATTCATTCAATAAATAATTCAGTACTGTGGAATATAAGTGATATAAATTCGTGTATTAAAACATCCAATATATGTTTTAACCAGGGAAGAAACCCCAAATCCAGAGACGGGGGTTTTTTCTCTTCTTTCTCTTTTGTAATCTCTTCCCGTAACTTCACATTCCTTACAAGTAACTGATAAAACCAGAATTTGCAAGAGAAAAGGAAGAGCCAGGACAGAGATGGGCTCTTGGCCTAGGTAGAGAATCACCATTCACAAGTGATCAATGCTTGATACCAATCTAAGAGGCGGGCGACCATGAATTGACAACATCACGTCCTGTTCCAAGGACCCTGACCAGAAACATCTGCCAGTCCAGAAAACCTGTTCAAATCCAAATGACAACGGAAAAAGTACATCTATATGCATATTGGACTTGAGACTTGGCCCTCCAGGCACAAAAACTCCTTAAAACCCCCCCAGACTTTCGAAGCTGCGGTGTGGAAGCAGTAGATGAGGCACCTTGCTGTCTCTCTCTCTCCCACCCAACAATCAATTGATGTTGATCTCATTTTATTGTGGTTTTTTTCTCGAAATTGTGTATTTTTAATAAATTGCTTTTTGTATTAATATGATTCTTATTCGTTCATAACAGTACTGTAAATATTGCTTCCTTTGCTATCTTTCAAATAATTCTGGTTTGATTTTTATCACTTAACTAGTATTCACATTTAAATATTAATATTATTATCAATAATAAAAAGTTTCTATTGTTTTAAAATTAGAGACTATATAAGAAAATTAATTTCACAGAATGTGTTTAGAGGTCACATGCCCAATTTTTATCATTTTGAGTATAAAACTATGGCAATTTTTTATTATGTTGCACTATTTAAATGCATCACTGAAGATTAAATCTTGCTGATCAAAGCAAAAAGAGAGATGGGGTAAAAGCTGTTCAACAGAGTAAAACCAGGAGAACTTCTGTCATGATTTTGTGGATACTTTTAACAACCTGTATGTCTCCACTGAGAAACTATTCTTTTTTTTTTTTTCTTTGGATTTGGGTACAAATCACCAGTTTGTGTAAATAAAACCATATCATAGAAAGTTTAGTCATCTAATTCTGAAATAAATTAAGTAAAATGACAATATACTCCTAGTGAACTAACTCTAAAAAGTCAGGCTAGTTCAGTAAATTACAGTACATACCCAGAGACTTGTATCAACACAAATAGCAGTACAAGGAGAGAATTAAACACCCAACTGGATAACATTTCTAAATGAAATGCATATTTCAATTGGTGAAAACTAAGAAGTGTCCCTCTATGCAGTGCTTATTCAACAGGTTTCACTGTTAAGCTAAAGGATTCAAGAAAGCATTCTATAGCTCTGTAGTAGTAATGGGATTCAGTAAAAACATTATGTTCAAAACTTTCTGTGTTGTTTCTAAAGGTTATATAAAAATAAATTTTTAGGAGTTGATGTTTAGGAATGTACTATCATTATATTTAGGTAAGAGGGTACTAAAAAACGTGTATGCTTTAGCACACGCCAATACCAAGAATCCTCCCCTAATCTGTCACTTCATGAGAAAGGTTGAAGGAATTCAGGGCTATGGAAAACTCTGATGGTTGGATTCAAATTGGAGATGGCACTTAAGACCTTCTGAGTTGTTGTCTCATGCACACTGTATGTCATTTCTGTATTTTCCTGAAGCAAGGACCTTATTTGTCAGCTCTAAAACTGGAATTGCCTTTCTGAGTGATACTGCAGGTGAAACAGTGAGGGTATGGCCACAGTGAAAGGTGAGCACCAGCTCTCCAGAGCAAGAATCAACAGACTACAATGACCCTGGTTAGAGGGAAAGATCTATCACCAAAATAAAGAGGATTCATGGACTTCTTTGCTCAGAATTATTTGCATTGAAGTATTTACTTTTCTGGATATTACTAATGATTATTTTGTCTAATTGTGCAGCAAACAGCCAAAAAAAAAAAAAAATAGGCATTTTATATAGTCAATTAATGGATTTTCAAGAATATGATTGTCATGTTTTCTCTTACTAGTAGCGGAGTCATCTTGAATTAATTTTTAGAATGAAAAATTAAAAAATATCTGTAAGTATCAGCTAAAGTAAAACCAAAGTTAAGACTGAAAGCTGAGAAATACATTGGCACTATAGAATTGTGTTTGAAGGATGACCCAAGAACTGGGAACACATACCAGCATTGACAAAGTACCTTGGAATAACTGCTTAGAACTTTATTACAGCATTTTTACAGGACTCATAAATGCCTTTCCAAATACCTTACACCATATGTTTGCTTCATATTACCCATAAAGCTCAAGTAATTTATAAGTCTGCCACTTCTCCGTAAATTGATGTTATGAGTGGCTTAAATTTGTCTGATGCTGTGGGAAGAAGCCATTGAATTTTATGTTCTCTATTTTCTGGATGAGCACATCTGCCAAAATAGTTTGCTCCAATGAGTTAATAGAGCTTAATGTAGTTTATAGGTTGCCATTGAACACTTCTAATTTTGAGATGGGCTTCACTCAAAAATCAAGGCTACTGAAGAGAAAATGGTTTAAGTAATTTAAATGCTCCTGCAACCTTCAACATTCTCTGATAAGTATTTCTAAGGTAGTCTATTACAGGGGGAAAATTGAATACTGCCAAATGTGTACAATAAATACAGGGGAAAAATATGTAATTTCACTGAAATCAGGTGGCTCCTGGGCTGTGAACTACTCACCAATGCCCAATTAACCAGTCACAAAAAGAGTGCAACATCAGGAGCTGAGTAAAACCCGTTCTGGAGGTAACAGAGAACAAAGAATAAGTATACACCAAGAGCAAAACACTGCATGTAGTGATTGTGGATGTGAATTTTGAGGTACTGTGTACTTGCAGGTAAAACACGACAGTAAATATAATGCCAGGCAGATCTTGGAGGGGTTAGAAGGAAACTATCAACACAACATCATCTTCATCCCCATGCCCATGGAGAATCTAGAATGCCAAAGACTGCCATAACCCTCCCTCACAGCCTGAAACCATTGATCTAAACTGCAAAACAGGCAGCGAAGGGTGTCCGTGATAGCAGGATAAATTCTAGAAATTTTGATTAGATATATGTCAATTTATCTGTATGAATTGTAAGAGTTAATATAGTGAGAACTGGTCCAAAACCAGTTATTTGATTAGGTCATTAAGAATTAGACCAAAACTAAATTCCTCCTGTGCATTCTCAGTCTGCTCCTTTGGGCCATAACAAGAGTCTGACTGATAGGAATTCAGGCAACCCATTCTGTAACTTGAATTCAACAAATTCACAATGTATTATTGCAACACTTTGAACTACAGAAAGCTCAAAATAATAGTTATTTTCTGTGTGTGCACAAAATAACTATTATTTTGTATGTCCAGAGAGCCACAGAGCACCACCTGGAAGCTAGACAAGATTTGAGACAGGTGCCTTGTATTTCTAATGCACCCTCCACTTGAGGCAGAGCATGCCCAGGCCATCCTACATTACTTGGCCTGGGGACCAGGACTCAATCCCTGGATGAGTATAGGGAAAATGTACATTTAGACACAGTGATGGAATCCAAGGTGCTAGTATTTATGTGGTAAGAGAACCTGCCTATTTTCAGATTCACATCTTTGTGAATGAATCCACTCTCTTTATCTTGTCTTCTGACTGTTCCAATTTTAAGTTCACCTGAGAATATCTTGTACTGAAATATCCTTGGCACAAAGAGATTTTGATATGGATTGAAACCTCTGAACACTACTGACATATAAACAAATAATGACAATGGCAAATGACATTCATGAAATCAAATAAAGCAGGTAATACTGAAAATACCACAGCCACATATAGAAATACAAAAATTGTGGTTCAAATCTGTTTTTCAACACAGTCTTTTTATTGGAAATCATTAAATTTGTAAGGAATTGCTATGGATGCTGGGGAAAACAAACAAACAAACAAACAAAACCCCAAAAAACCCCAAACCACCAACAAATCATCCCAGAAATAAAAATCAGACTTATGTGTTGTGATTCAGCTTCTCAGTATCCTTTTGGGTTTTGTCATAGAAGTGGAATAGATTCTTTTTTTAAAAAAACTGACTTCTCAAAGGCTTTAAAGAGTAAATTTTATAATTCCAGGGACTTTGTCAGTGTTACTGATTTTTTTTTAATATATTTCCATATATTTTTTTATTTCCCATTTAAGAAGTCTTGTAAATCCAAAGCTTTTCTTTCTTCCATGTTTATTCTGTATTTTATGCATTTTAATTTTACCAACTGGTTCTTGCTATTTCATGTATCTGAACAATTTTCTATGCATAAAAAAGAATTATACTACATGTATAATGTGGAGTGAGTCACTTTCCATTTAAATGAATTGTCCATTCCATTGATAAATATGTTGCGCCCATTAATTTATAGATAAAAGTGTAAATTTGTTGTAAGCAACATTTTTAAGGACATTTTTTTAGAACAACTGCTGTCTAGTTTGTTATACAGTGCAACTAACAATTTTCATCTTGTTTCATCTTTCCAAGCTTTTTTTGGTTTTGACAATTGCTTGAAACAGAGAGAATTAGATTGCCATTGTAATGGTATTGTAATTGGTCCAACACATTCTCTCTTGTGATGAAAACTTGAAAGGAAGCAATCTTTATAAATCCTTCTTCAGTTAATATCTCCATCATCATTGTTTCACAGGGAGCTGGATTTAGCTCATTCAAGATACAAGAGCTGCAGGCTTTTAAGTCTATATGGAGGTCTCCACCATGTACTTACTGGAGCTGCACTGCAAAACCCCACTTTTTGCATAATTTCTGTAAGGATCCAAGGGAAAAGAGAAAGGACAAAAAAAAAGGTAATACAATCGATTGTAGTAATCAATATTTACTCAAATATCTGTGATATTTGCAAATATCTGTCAAGGAAGGAACCCTTCTTAATTAACTCCTAAAAAGTTAGGAAGAGAAGAGATCCTTGTTAATGAATAGTATTTGTGCTTAAAGTAGGAGTCCAAAATGCAGGGGCAATAATGAAAGCAGGGACAATTATGAGGGAAAAAGGGGTAAGGTTGCTAAAGTATACCAAAGATCATCTTATTGTATTGTAGGAATGAAGGGATGAAAAACTTCAGAAGTAAGATGAAATAACCAAAAATATCCTAAGTACACCAAATACCAAAAATTTTCCAAGGATTGTATAAAAAATATCAAGCACATAATCAGACTCTAAATACAGATAACCATGATACCTTTTGCTGTCAGAAGGCGAAAAATAGAAGCATCCTTTGACAGCACATCAGGGTTTAGTGCTGAGGGCTGCTTCTTCGAGTAGTTCTGGGATGGGTTCTTTGCCTTCTTGGCCACTGAAGCCCATCTGGAGGCACCTGGGGTCTCTATGACAGACTGAGCAGCCCTTTTCTGTTTGAAAGTTTAACTGGTTTGCTGAGACCATTTCTCAGACACAAACATGCACACAGACACAGAGAAGACAATGTCAGCACCTGCAACACAGCCAGGCATAGAAAGGGTGCTACCTTTAACTGCATCCACATACAGGATTGATAAAATCTCAGTACAGACAGCAACTCCTCCTCTTTGGCTGGTCTGGACTGAAGGTCACTAGTGAAGGCACCCATGCCACATTTTCTAGATTCACAAGCACAGTCATGGATCCTTCTGCCTTGTCCACTTTTCCTGCCCAGATCCTGTGTCTCTTACCTGCCTCATGGGTCCTCTACTCACTTGTCAGCAAACAGATAGACTTTCATAATCACAGATCTCCCCCAAACACCATGCCCGATGCCTGATACCCCTGCTAGACCCAGGGCATCCTATCTGTCCCTGGTCCAGCTTGAGGGTTTTGAGTCAACCAAACACACGCTCAGACTCATATCAGGTTTGGGGAAGAGACAAACTTACACGACCAACATCTGACACATGGGCTGAGACCAATGGTCTGTCTCCAGCTGTCAGTGCAGAGCCCCTCACTCGCCTCACTCTACCCCAGTTCCTCCAGCAGATGTCATACAGAACACATCCCATTCCAAACCCAGTGGCTGGGTCAAGACCCCCACCTACTGCAGTCTTTTGCACTGAGACCTGCTGCCTCTGGTTGATGACACCACAGGCCAGGGAGCTCACACCTTGAGTATCCTAATTCCTCATCTTCTTGTTGTTTCCCTCTTCTTATCAATTACAAAGTCCAGGTTGACCACATCCAGAGCTGTGCTTGGAGTTTCTTGATGGCTCCTCAACTTGTAACTGGGGACATTTTGTCTTTGGCTTGATGTCTATTATCCCTCATCTATCAGGGATGTATCAAACTAAAAGTTTTTATTTTGCTTCCCCCTTTAATGTCTCCTTGTGGGGGAACCCCATAAACTTCTCTGAAGGTTCAGCCTGTGAAGCAGTGGCAAAAAGTAGCGAGACAGCTTCTTGGGTGTGTTTTGTAAAGCAAAATGTTTAATAAATGAAAATAATAAACGTTACAGGAACAAAATATAAAAGCCATGCACAGATGCTAGAGCAACTTCTGACATTTTGCTATGACACCCCAAAAAGCCATTGGAGTCTTTTGTCTTCTTACTTAAATACCTTATGTTTCAGGTGGGCTTTGCTGGCAAGCTGCCAATGGAAACACATCTAGGCTTTGACAGGCAGCTGCAGGGTTCAATCGAAGCCTCTCCTTTTGCACTGGGCCAATGGCTATCTGAACTTTACAGAAGTTTCTGGGTTTATTACCTTACAGGAAATCAAACCTTTCCCTATATGGAAACACTTGCTCAGTGTAAAAACTGCATCCCCACATCTCCTTTTCAGTGAAAAGGCCCTTCCTTGGATAATCTTAATGAGACATCTTCCTCTGAGCTTCTGAACCCTACCACTTCATACCATGAGCTTCATATCATTATTTTTAAAAAGTGACTGGAAATATATAGTTTATCAAAATTACATATAAAACATCATGTATAGTGTTTGCTTTTTATGTGGTAGTGGAAAAAAAATTATATGTAAAGAAGCATGATGACTCTTGTAATAAGTTCTTTCCATGTATTGGAGTATTGCAACCCTCTGAGAAATCCTCAAAAAGGGGAGAAAAATATGTAGCTTTCATATTTTTTTAAATATTACTGACTGCTAAGACCTGTCCAGTTATCAGAAACGATTTTCACAAGAGAAAACACTTTTCACAATCTCTTTTTTCTCTGTGCTGTAAAGTATGTGGAAAGAAAGGAGTTAATAGTTCTAATGGTTATGTACTTAAAAGGTATGTGAGACTCTTGCTTCCACAAATGTCATCTGAAATGGAGAGAAAATGACACACAACTTCAGTAACATGCTAAGGGTGAAATACCTTTTATTAAGCTGTCTACAGAATGAAGCACCAGTGAAATGTTTGACAAGGAAGAATATGTGCTAAGCAATGTTGTCTGACTGATTTTTGAGGGAAAATGAAAATCTTTTTTTCCAGAGAAAGCTGATGGGAAAATGTTCTCATAATCAAAGATCAGGCTATGCCATTTTATTTGTCCTCCTTTTTCTCCTCCACTTCTTCCCGTAGAGTACAATTATCTGTCTAGAGAAGAATTTTTGAGATACAGCTTTTCTCTAACTCAAAAGAAATTCTTGCAAAGTAATATATACTGGCAGGACATCTACAGTAAGAGTAGTACAAAGATAGCTACTTAAGAGAAAGCAGAATATAATTAGACCATGAGATGATAAAATCTAACTAGTTTGTGAATATGCCTAAAATTGCACTTCATATTAAAAAAAAAACCCATGTCATTCTTCTGATGATGCATCTACTCTTAGCCTCTTCTAAAAAGAACATTTTTCAATGTTCAGAAGAAGTTGTGATGCTTTAGTTAAGTTCTAATCACATTTTTGAATTTGCCATGGTATAAGAACTTAACTATCATCCTCTCTTAATAATTTTTGTCCCTCATTTGATTCTGGTGCATTTTCTATTATCATTCTCTTGAGGGTATTTTGGCTGAAGCCCTCCTGTCAATTATAAAGTACAGGAGGAGTAGTAAATGTTCTGTAAAATTCTCAAGGACTACTGCATCCTAGATTTGATATTTCTTTATAATACTGAAGTGTGATTTTTGGAGATGCGACTTCTGAGTGAACCAGCTTGTGTTAGGATACACTTGGAAGTTTTCTCCACAATAATATCCATGTAGCTGCATGGACCAGCTTGTGTTAGGATATACTTGGAGGTTTGCTTCACAATAACATCCATGCAGCTGCATGGGCAGTATGAGCAAAGGGCCATGAAGAGGTCAGACTACATAAAAGAGCTGAAACAATGCAGTGGATATTGTGCCTTAGATAAAACATTATATAGATGCAGCTGTGTTGACCCTGTTTTTCTGCTCCCTGATTATGATGCAGCCATATACACAACTAATATGTGAAGTTTTTCTTTTTTTCTACTTTAGTTTCCCACATTGATGTTATATCAAACTGTGCTCATTTTCCTTGAAGTTTTTTGAAGGTAGGTGTCTCTAAAATCGATATTCAGCTATAGTGAATGATTGCATGAAGGTCAGTAGCTGTGAGCACTAAGCCCTGATACAGTCAAAGCAATTTTAGCAGGATTCCATTTAACAATGAAATCCATTTACTTATTTCAACATACTGTTATGTAGTCCATAGGCAATTTTATTCATGCATTCCCACAGGGTTGTTATCCCAAAGACACTGCATGGTAATACAAACTTTGTGAAAGCAAATGCTGATGAAAGTCAGGAGAAAATCAAGAGAAATTACCTGTGGCCCACTTGTATTTCTGGTTCTTATTAGAAATAGCACACCAACACTCCAGATGCAAGAAGGGCATTACTCAGGGGTTTTGCTATAATAGAAATAATATATTCTCAAGTTGCAAAACCATCGGAAATATATTTAATTTATTTTGTTATTCACACTGGTATGTTTTACTCTTTTGTCAATTTTTAAAATGTGACTATTTTAAATGGATTTAATATTTTGAATATCAAGGGAAAGTTTCATGTATGTTCTTTAGTTTCTAAAGCTGCTTCCAGTGCCAATAATAAAGCTACTTCCAGTGTTATAGAAGTACTGGTAAAAAAGATGGAGACAACTGGGTGGCAGCTCAGAGAAATAAGTACAAGTCATTCAGGCTTTTGATATCCCTCAAAACTCTGTTTGATAAGCCTCACATATTTCTCCATCCTCACCAGGACACCAAAGTGGTTCAGATATTAATAGGAGCTGTGGGTAGGTATGTGCCAAACAAGCTGTGAATAATGCAAGTAGAAAGATTTTATCATTCTCAAGTTTTCATTGTTCATTTCTTTTTTTTTCCCCACTTGCTTTCTCACATAGTGAAATCCTTAGATAAGAGTAATTAAATATAAAAGTATAAGATGTGCCAAATGAGGCTTTTTGTGGCTAATATTTTTTTCACCTAATCTATTTTTCTGAAAAGCAAGTATCTAATCTAAACAACACATTCTGAAGTTACTGGAAGGACGTGAGAAGAAAGCTTTCATTAGCTAATACAAATTATCCTGTCCATTTTAATCTGGGAAGAATAGTATGCAATTCATGATTTTTCTTTGTGTTAATGAGATCAACACTACTCAAGTAGTGTCTGGGCATGTATTTTCTTTACAGTGAAACTCACAAAAAGTACAAAATCTAAGCACAGTACAATCACACACAATAGCTTTATTGATTGCCCTGTTTTGTCTAGACTTTTAATGGGAATGACAGTCATAGATGTACAATAATAGCAATCATGTTTGTTTTGCCATATACAAAACATCAGGGCTATTCAATTTGCAATTTTGTATTTTTGTTGAGTTTTTTTCCTTTTGTTTTCTCTTCATTTTTACCAGTTATCTACTTTTCAATTTCCACTGGCAGTTTACATGCTTGTGTTATGTGTTTATTGTTGTCATTTTAACATGCACAATGACACAAAAAATGCTTTTAAGAACAAAATTTTGCATTTTTAAAGAAAGAGCACAAAATTTAAATAGTGTTTTGAGCATTTCTGTATTTTCATAGTGTAGGTGTAGTTACAACGTTTGAACCTCTGTTCCATCTTCAAAAACATAATATCTTGCGATCACACATTAAAGAAAAATAGAGAAAAACAGTAATAATAAGAGTCATGGTTTTGTATGTGTGCCTCTGATCAATATAATATTGATGTTTGAGGTGTCTTTTATTCAAATTTTCTAGGAGCTTGTTCTAACAATGCTTTCTCTGATTAAAATTAAATACAAGGAAGCCAAATCTGAAACTTTCCTGTTTTCTAGTATTTATCAAGACAAGTGAGCAGTTCATAACCGACTGCAATATTACTAGAATATTATTAGAAATTGAATAGTTTGTCATTACTATAGCATGAAGGCAATTCCAAGATTCTTTCATAGTATCTGGGATTTTTTTGTCAAACTCTATATCTACTAATATCTCTACCCCGTATTTTGCACTAGTTTATTCAACGGGACCTTTAATTTTTTTAAAATGTTTTTTACAAACTGTTGGCTGCAATTCAAGCATTCTTTAACAAACTTCAAAGATATTTTCACAGTTAGTGTGCCTATTTGTCTGTTCTGTTAAATTATTTAGTCACTTATTCACAAGGTCAGACAGGAAAGGAAAGGAAAACAAAATATTTAAAAAATCTGGAAAAGGTCCTGAGAAGGAAAGACTTGTAACCAAATATATATGAAATTCTACACATTGTGTTTACATCTATTCTATGATATTAAATTAATGAAGTTCAAGGTGAACAGTACTTCTCATTCTTATGCTTAATGGTGACAAAGTAGAATTCTACATAGAATTTTACTGAGCTGGAAAATAAATATTGGACCTGCAGATTACTCAAACTTTTTGTATTGGAAAGATCCCTTTCATGTTTGTCCATCTGATTTAAAAGCTGTTCAGTTACCATTCATGTTTTGTGAGCATTAGTGCAGCAATGCTGGGAGCACAGAAAAGTTGGAATTTTAGATTATGTCAGGGCAGGACTGCCCACTGCTCACTTATGAGTGTGTAACCATCCTTCCCATTCTGATTGTTTCATCTTTCCAGTCGTCATCTCTGCTTGCTGTATTCCAAGAAATTCCAGTGATGTTCTTTCAAAACAGAATGACTAATAGAACATTAACACACACAATAAGAAATGGGGCTTGGTTAAGAGGTGTGTTTACTTCTTTCAGTTCATTTCTTGGAGACAAAAAGGCCATGGTTTTGCCTCTAATATATCTATATTCAGCATCAGTCTTTCATCTTTATTCTTTTAGCCATCCTTTTGAAGTCAGTCTGTTGGTGATTCTTTAGTTAGGTGGTTTGTTTCAATATTACCACCGTGAAAATGACATGAGGACCAAAATGAAGGCAGTATTTCTCCAAGAGCAAGTAAACAGGATCAATTGTATTCTATACACATCCACAATAAAGAAGAAAACCAATATTTTTACCCAGACAATATAGAAAAAGGGAAAGGTGACTTCTTTGATACAGCTGCAGTAGCTGATAGAAAGGTCAGAAGAGGACAAAAAAAGATGTTGCTTGATTGAAAAAAAAAATCAGGGAAACCTTGCTAATATGTTAATGTATTTGTACTACGTATGGATATTTAGCCAAGGACTTGAGTGAAGGATATTATCAAAGGTGAAAAATAAAGCTCCAAATCACAATCCATTCTTGTTCTGAAATTATATGGGTATAAAAATACCAGTCAAGTTAAAAAACAAGAAGCAATTTTCTCATGGCACTCACTCAGTGCATTCAGTGCAGTATGTTTCCACCTGAGGCCAAAAAAGAGACACCAGTGTCCAATATGAGGAAGACAGAAAGGGAAAACTTTGTCTCTGATCTGTTCATCTTGCTGACAACATGAAAAGTAATTACAGTAACACTAGGTAACCTGTGCAAAGGGATACCTGGAAGCATTTCAACCAAGTGGAAGAAAGAGGGTGCAGAAATTGAATTTACATAGTATATACATTGTTATGTGATGCAACATGATTCCATCAGGGATTATAACTGAGAAACTTTAGAAAGATGGCACTATAACCATATTTACACATACAGCAGTAGACGGCCTCTCCCCAGGCTTAAATACCACTGCTACCTCATCCCCATCATTTCCATGATTATGGAAAAGAACATCACCAAGAGCACATCAGCCGTTATTAAAAGCCTTTTTTTAATTTAGAAAAATCACAGCAGTCTAACATTTCTAAGAACTAACTTTCCTAATGGTAAACATGATCTGAGGCTTGAGGATATATATTTTAATTTCCCTCATGTTACATTACCTGATTCATCCACAACTGTCATGGGTAGGTGCATTTGCAAGCCTTTGGGGGCTGATATGATACATCACTACATCACTGGACTCAAAGTAGCTTTGAACACACTTGCTCTAAAATGGGAGCACCACATCACCTACTGAATTCGTAAACAAGTAGGATGAAGAAGCCAAAGCAAAACATTGCCAAAAGTGGTTTTGCTACTTTATTCAATTAGCACCTTTATTTCATCCAGAGCTCCCCACAACTCCATATTTTGCTGCCCTTTAGCAGCTTTCTGCTACCTTCTAACCTGAGAAATTATTCTGCGCATTCAACCCAATAAAGAGAGCTGTCTTTGGCACAGCCCTGGCTGCTGTGGGGACTCAGGTAGAACCAACACTTACTTGGACACAGGAAATAACTCACTGAATAGGATTGAAACAGACTCAGTATTTGACTGGAATGGTAAATAAAACATTTACCTACAAAGAGCTAAGTTCTCTTTTCTTACTAGGAAGAGAGTATCTGTTCTCTGGAGTGATTGAAGTGATATTTTATTCATTGAAATTCATATCATATGCAATCACAAACCTGTATTTTCCTTTATACAAAGGTAACAGCAATGAAAATAAGGTAGAACTACCCTTCAGTAGAAACTAGGTGTTACATCAGTTTGGAGTAAGGATTATTCCAAGTCCGTGAACGAACAAGCTGCTTCCCTCCTAGTTTCATGCATAGCATCTAGATTTTTCACTATGTTTACTGCCTTCAGCCTTGCTGTCTTGAATTCCAAGGTGTGCTGCCTTCAGATCTCCCTAGGAGAAGGAAGTGAAAAAAAAAAAAAAAAAAAAAAAAAAAAAANAAAAAAAAAAAAAAAAGAAAAGAAAAAGAAAGAAAGAAACAAACAAAACCCCCTACAAAAACAAACAATAAAAAAGTATAGTGAGCTATCTGGAAGAGGAGGAGTCTAAGGCTTGGGAGCCTATTGTTCCTAGATTACATGGATATTAATGTAGATGGCAAAAATGAGCTCTTGACCAGAACCTACCTACTGGGCCAGGTCTACAAACAAGTTATCATGCAAAAGGTGGTTACCAACCCTTACTGATGTCCCCATCCATGAGAGTTAGTTTAGTATCAAGTCAGAGAATAAACTCTAGGTTGTGAAACAGTTTCACATTGATTTTAGTTAAGAAGGAAAATTACTATAGTGATAAGAAAGGCAAGATTTCAGACACTCCCATTTGTGAGTTTGACTCAGATATTCTCCTGCCTCTCTTCTCCTAAAACACAGACATGATCTCCTTCATCACTGTGTAGAGAACTCTCTCAAAGAAAATGACAACTTTTATTTAGAGACTCTGGGTTAAATGCTTCTTTTCTGCTGATTTTGGACAATTGTCTTAGAAGGCAGATGTCAGCTTAATCTGAAATAACCCTGGGGTAAATGGACATTGCATGTTATTCCTATGCCACTTTGACCATGTGCTGAAATCTTCTAAGTGTGAAATTTGCATCCACTTCACTGTATCATAGCCCCATAAAATATTTTCTGGAGAAGCCCAGCCAGTCTCACTGAGTTCCAGAGAGACAGCAACCCCCACAATGAAATGATTATGTAACCAAGAGAGCTGTTTACCATTCAGTTCAAAAATATGAATAAACAGCCTTCGGTCCCTCCTTCATGTTGCCTGAAATGTGTGTTTTGTGACACTTGCAATTAAACTGTCTCCAGTGCACCTTTTAGAGTAGGAGAATATCATAGAAATGTCACGTCATGTCACAATATCATTATACCTAAAAGCTGCAGAGAAAGGACAGTCTTGTTCTAACACAGATACAGGAACAGTAATTATCAAGTCAAGTCTTTTATTAGCTATCCAGGGCTTCTTCACTGTAATTATTGTATCTCTCCTTTTTTGAAAACCACTGTAATGCAGCCCTCTGGCAGTCAGCTCATTAAACTTGTATCTGTTATTTCTCAGAATATAAAGTGCTACACTGCACTAATTTTGTTATTTATACAAAATAAAATTATATATATGACAATTTAGAACAATAAATAGAAGTTAAGAATTCCTGGGTCCTTTCACTTCTTATTCCAAAAGCAACACTTTCCAAAATGCATTTTGTTTTTCCCCAGCAGCATCTAGGAGCTGTGTTGTGGTTTTTGTCACAGATCTGCATATTACATGTATTGCTCTTCAAATAACACTAACCAAAGCAACCAACCAAACATAATCCCAAGACCAAAAAAAAAAAAAAATCAACAAAACCCAAACAAAAGAAAAAAACTCTGAACTTAAAACTAACAAAGGACAATTGCACTTGTGTGGTTTCGTATGTTCCATGTGAGTCTGACACAGCAAGGTAGTGAATTTTCAGGAATTCACAGCACATCATGAAAAAGAACTGAGTCCCTAATAACTTTTAAAGATAAAGATATCTGCTATGCAATCCAGCTCTCTACAATAAGGATCCTAATGACAGGATTATTGCTGAACTAGTTTTGCAGTGAAATTTTTCTGTAAACTATACTATATTGTTTACATCCCCTTCCCATCCTCCAGAAGAAGGAAATCTTGACAGAAACAACAAGGAAGCAAATGAGATTTCCAGGACTAATTCCACTCCTGCCTAATTGATTAATTTCTACAGGGAAGGATGATCACAAGTGCTGATCTATCTTCTCTCAGGTTTGAAACTTGTACAATTTTTGACCAGTGTAACTTAAAGACTTTTTATGACAGCTTTTGCCATGCATTGAGATAATTCCCACTACATAAAATGAGGAGCACTGTGAGCAATATGTGACATCCTTTAGGCTTTTATAGACTCCAGAAGGAAAGCAATAGATGACACAGTTCTGATCCAAGCCCCAGAAGTGGCTATTGTTGGTCCATAATGAAAAATTCCACTTTTCTCCTTTATTTGATCCAGTATATCACTAGTTTCATTCACATATTAATGAATCAGTCCAGATAACAGTGTAAGAATGCAAGGGTGAATGCCAAAGAGCATTATTAGGACACTTTGTGGAGATGAAGTGTCCCCAAGAACAACCCTTAAGAAGTTATGAGTCTGCTTGTTGAGAGGCAGAGAGCAAAGGATAAGGAGTGATCCCATTGTGTGGATTTCTTGTATTCTGAGTCACAAATACATAATGTCAACTCTGGTTTTAGCTATATTAATAGCAAATCTAATCTCCAAATAGGGAATTGGGAGAAAGGTTTTTCCTTGCACAGAAACACACTGAAAAGTCATGCTTGCTGTAGAATAATAGTAGTGTTAATGTGAGTTCATCCAGATTTGAATAGATATTGCTTCTCAAAGAATTGAGGGAATTTTTATCACTAACTGTGCATACAGATATTTGAGAAGCAAGATTGATAACACAGTGAATATTAGCATCAAAAAACTACCACAACTGTACTATGTGAATCATTTTTAGAGTTACAAAGCTAAAACTGCAAAGAATACTACATGTGGTGTTGATCTTTTGAATTTTTCTGCATGTTAAGGGTGCCATACAATCAAATTTTTCAACTGTTTAAGAGGAGAATTACTTTTCACAGGTTTCTCAGATAAATGCATGTAAATTTCACAGCTCATCCTAGAATGCTAATCAATAGATATTATAAATATTCATATTTATTATTTACAGAACACAGAAATAAAGCATATTGTCTCATTTCTTCCATGTTGGAGTCCTTAGGTAAAAAATGAATGTTGAAAAAGTGCTGGATTTCCCCTTTTTCCCATTCTTGCATAAAAGCTGTGCTTTTAGCTTCACAAAACCTTTGTGGATTGGTTATAGCAGGAAAACCACACACCTCCTAATGTGTTTTGTTGTTTTAATGTACCAACTTCAACAGAAAATGAATAATATGCATTCATTAACAAAAAAACACATAAAATAATCTATTCAAAATGTTACATTTATGTACATCTGAGTCTGTAGGAAAATAGACTATGGAGGAAAAAAGTGAATTTTTAGGGATGTGTGGTCCATCAAATATTAACCTTTATTGGGTGAAATAATTGATAAATATTCAAGTCGGGCACTGAGGAAAAGGGCTTGTAGATAAGAACAATGCAATCCTTTGTGATTGCACAAAAGCCCTGTTCTGAAGGAAATGAATTTTTTTTCCCTTGAATTTAAAAATTCATTAAATCAGTATTTCAATACACAGTATAATTATTTCAAGTAATTTGAATTTAGCACTAAGGTGCTGATAAATGGTATTTTTAAATTTCCATTATAAACCCTCATTTTTTGTTTCTTCATTCTTTTGAAAAAATTATTAAATTCATAATGATTTCAAACCTGTTAATACCTTAACATGATGTCAAACATACCTTTAGTCCAATAACAATTTTACGAGAAATCCTCTGTAATTTATAACCTTGAAAACACCTAATAGCTCATATTTTGCTTTCAACTCATTTATATAGTAGAGCTTGAATTTAATTTGTAAATGATCTACCATGAAATTAACATTACTTCTAGATATTAAATGCCTTGATGAAGAAAATCTGAAAAGGTGAAAAATACTTGCTTGTGGGATCCATTCTGGCAGTGGGCAGGACTACATGCACAGCATTCAAAGCCTTGTCTTTCAGTTACATTTTAAGGCTTAGAAAGACCCTTATTAAGTGATTAAACCAAGCCTATGGATGTCTTGATATTATTCATATAATGGGTGCAAATATGCTGTAGCCTGCATTAATGCAGAGGAGAAAGAGGAAGGGGGAGCAAGGAGATCCCATGAGAGAAATCAACAGAGAACTGTGAAACATGCAGAGAACAAGTCAGGGAGATAGGCTGATCAAGTTTACATACAAATTCCAGGAGCTATTGTACAAACAATGCATAGCTTCCCCACTGTGCTCCAAAATGTCAGTCCAGGCTCACTTTCTTCTAATAGAATGGAAATGGAATTTTGAAGCCTGCATGACAGCAAAAGTATTTCTATTTTCTAAAAATGTTTTTTTTTTTCCTTTGATACTTTCTTATACAAGTTCAATTTTAGAAGATTCTTCATTTTCGTTATACCCCTTTTAAAATTTCCTGCTCCTTCTTTTCAAACATCTCAATATGAAAGTCCCATGGTTTTCAGAATACTTTTAGTGTAATATGTGTATTTTTGTGTGTTAATATTGAGATCTTGGTAGGAAAGATGGATGTTAGCACCTCTTTCCCTGGCTCTAGTTTCCCTTGCTGCTTTCAAGACTGTGAAACTCAGAAAGATGTGCTGCTAAAACAGCATCTGATGGTTTTCCTACCTGCCCAACACCAGGTCAGATCCTGCTACTCAAAATCAACGTGGCTGGAACATTTAACCATCAGAGTTTCATTCAGTGGGCTGCTCATGAAGATGCATTTTATGGTGGTGCTGGGATCACAGCCTGTGCATGGAGAATACAGCACTCATACAAAATTCAGGAATGTGTTCCCAAATGTTTCAATACACAAGGAATTAAACAATGCATTTATTTTTGTAAATTGCTTAATACCGTCACATACTAATACACATATCAATAATAAAAGCAAGAAAAATTATAATCATGGGTTACTGTAGTTTTCTATATTATTAGTACCTTGGGCAACATGGGAAACTAAGTATATGGTGGTTTCAATTTTTGTGATGTGTTTACAGCTAAAGAAAAAGTCTGGTCGATATCTGAAGATAAATATCAAACACACCAAGAGTAAGAGTGATCTTGCTGAAAGCTGTGTGCTGGACCTGAATAACCTTTTGTTCCAGATCTGTTTCTTATATTGATAAGTCTTTATGTATGAAGTCTGAGTATATATTTTTTGATTACTTCAAAACAACAACAACAAAAAAATCCAAGACCATCCAATTGTTCTAGAGAAACCATGTGTGTGTGGATTACAGATAAGAAAGAAGGACACAATCAATTGTGTGTATGTCAGGATTTTAAATTTTACCTTTGCTAAAATATTATCTGTGTTTAAATATCTTGGTGCTTTTAAGTAATTTAGCTCTTTGCCACTCCTTTTTTGTTACAGCTTTGTTACAACTATTTTCATAGTTAATGTTATTTTTTGTGGTTTCCCTCTTATTTATTAATAATTTTGTCTTAGTGTTTGTCAATAAATATAGAAAACCAAGTAATGAGTCTGGATTTTAAGGCACTAAATTTCATTCTAGTAAATGGCTAATTTCAGCTGCCAAGCAACTTTTCAGGAGCATTATAGCAAGGAAGAAATTAAAGAAATTGCTCTGAAATAAAAATCAGCTACAGTATAAATAAGATTTCAAGTAATGGTAAAGTGCCTTTTGCAGGGGATTTAATGACTAAAGATAGGAGCTACATCTACAAAACATTCAAGGTCTGCAGCTGAATTGGCCATCTTGCTATCCTGTGGATTAAGTATTTTCCCCCCAAAACTGAGGCACGATCCAGAGCTCAGCCTGAACCAATTACTATTCCTCAAAAGACCAGCCACTTCTGGGGAATAAGGGAATTTTATGGGAGAAACCTACACAAGACTCTGCTATTTGGCTTCAGGATAAATAAAGGACCCTAGCACTACTTAGTTTACAGGCATAAAAGGAGTCACAGGATTACAGCTGTCTTTGTGCATCATTTAACTCTCTTCTGGTGTCACACACCTTCCCTAGACTTGGGAGGAGAAAGCTGATTGATTAAAAAATAATCAACTGTATCTGAAACCTCTGTATATATCTTGATATTTTGCATCTATTGCATCCTATCTGTCTCTTGCTGATGTAATCTTCTTTATATTTATTTATCCAAAGCAATCTCTTATCACTTTCTCATAATCTGTTAATTTAACTTTCTTATCTGTTTTTCTATCTTATCTTTTTCCTTTTCCTTTATTAATTTCTAAGTATACTTTATCATTTTATTGGAGGATACACAGCAGATCATTGATGCATATAAAAACATTTAAAAGACAGGCTAACATATTGGAAAATTGAAATTCCCACAGTGCAAGACTCACAACATGCTCTATGCACCTAGCATCCCTTATATATTTTGTGAAATTTCAGGGACTGAAATGTCAGTTGACTTTTGTTCACCAAGTTCTCAAGACTATTTTCCATTCCTTACATATATGTGCTTCTCTTACTTTTAGAAGGAAAAGTATACAGCTTCATGAAGTACCCATCACTCAGAATTCCTGTCATGATACCACTAATAGTTTTGTAGTACTGGAATTTCAATTAACATATGCAGCACTTACATTAATTTGAGTAGTTCATTTCCTATATGAAGTAATCTATGGGGATTTGAGTAAAAAATTTAGATATGACAATTGGATATTTCTAGTTCAAGAAGTAATTGAAGATTCAGAACAGAATGGCTTTAAGTACTGCATTTGCACTTTGAAGTTGAATACACAGAAAAGATAGAATTACAGGTTTGCCAAGGAAAGCAATTAACACACTGCTGGATATTTTTAAGTAATATTTCAAAAGACATATAACTGCTAATACTCTGTGTGACTTTCCCCCCATACACATTTTAGCTGTTTTGAGCATTTTGATTTTACAAAGTCTGGTTTCTAGAATAGAGATCCAGATTTCTTTCCTGGACACAGTGATTGTTATTCCATTATCTTCAGCAGAGATGGTCCTAATTTGCATGACTTAAACTAAGAAGATAAGCTAGACTTACAAGTTATAATTTCTTGTAACTTCACGGTTTCCCTTATTTATTTAAGTATTTGGAGGTTAATCTCTTTCTTCCACCGAGATAAAACTTTTTCTCCACATTCCTAAGAGCCAAGGCAGTAAATATGCTATTTTGTCAATTCCCACTTTGTCATTGGCTAATCCAGCACTAGGCACAGTGTAGACATCCAATTTCACTCATCTGCTTGCACAGTTTCCTGCTCCCCATGTTTCCACCACTGGAGAAGAAGCAGCAGAATGTGCTGCTATGGCAGCTATTGCTATAGCAATATGGCAGCTTATTGTCATTAAAGCTATAACCATCATTTATCTAGATTTTATCCTTAATTTATTTAGAAAAGAAGGTGTCTGGAAACTTTCTCTTTTGTTTCTAATTGCTCTGTCCCTATCTTGCCAATCTTCTTATGACTGGACTTTTTTTAACATATATCAGACAGTATTTCCACTACTACAGAGCTTAGTGATTTCACAGCATCACAACTTTACACACTTTAACTGATTTCACCCACTACAATCAAACTTCTACAACCTTGTGTTATTTTTACTCAAGTGTATGCATTTGGTGAGCTATGTCAAATCTGCTAAAAATTGTAGATGGCAGTGAATATCACAAAACTGCTGTTTGAGCAGAACATCTTGTTTACAGGTTATAGTAAGGATCTTGAAAATGGTTGTAAACAAAATAGGTCTTTAGAACAGGAGACTGGAAGTAACTGGCTAGAAGAAAGACAATATAAAGTGAAATAACAGAGCATGAACAAAATTCGGTGGAAAAAAGTCAATGCTGTAAGTATTCTAATTTCAGATTTATGTTTGTATATAAACTTGTGGTACCCCTTTTGAGGTGTTGAACAATTTTTAATTCTTGTTCTCCAAATTTATTTGTATCACTAATTTTAGTAAGAAGTTTTTTGACAAAGAATTCAGTATTGAGTCTCTGACCTTAGAATCATAAATCAGCTCTTATTAGTCACAGCTTTCAGTCTGTTTACAGTAAATCTATGGTAAGAATTTGGCATTTGTCCTGTAACATTTAAAAGTTTAGTAAAACCTATGTAATGTTTTGGGGTTTTTTTCAATATACAATATAATAGGCAGAGATGAGGCTGTACCAGACTGCTGGGAGCCTTGTATTTAAGGAGTAAGGGAATTTAAATAGACCAGGTATAATCTATTCAATCATGTCCATCGAGCTTGCAAATCCCATCTGACTTATATAACCTGCAATGATAATATCTTAGGAAAGGTAAACTGTATGCTAATTAAGGGGTGTGATCTAGTGATCCTGACAGGTTGACAGCTGAGCATTTCACTGTATTGTGTCCAGCCTGGCCCTCAGGCTGCCTTATGCTGCACAAATTCTCTGCTGCAGGACAAGGTCAGGAAGTTCACTGGAACAGAGGAGCCCGAAATCATCACCCACTTGGAAGTTGCATTCATGCTGCCTCTGTGGCCTTGTCTATGGGACAGTGCAACAGGAAGTTCTTAGGCATATTTTTGCTGTTGTTTTTTGACAGTAGAAATCATTGATAAACTTTTTTTTTATTGTAAGAAAATCATGTAATAGATCAAATAACCAGAAAGGAGGAACTTTCCTCCCCAGGCAGGTTTACCATGGGAAGGTCTGTCTAGGGCCTACATGACAACATATGAAAGCAGGGTTCCTGCCACCTGGAGGATTGTAAAATTTACTTGTTTCCTGTCCTACTCTTTGTTCTGCCTTTTTATGACAAATATTTAATTAGGCCATTTGTTAGGATTTCTCATTCAGATCCAGAAAGAAGTCTGTACCTCCCATTCTTGTTCAAAACAACCTCCAAATAAACTAACCATGTGTGAAAAAAGTTTGACCTACAGGAAATTATCTAAACACAATATTGTATAAATCATACTGTTACTACTTTTCTGATAACAAGGAAAGAGAGAAATAAAGCATTAATCAACTTCATGACATGCTTATTTTTTATTTTATTTTCATTCAGCTACTCCTGTACAGGTTAAAATATGTCTGTGAAATTTTACTACTCAAATATTTAAATTATGTGAGTCTTCCCTCACCTGCACTGATTGTTCTAGTACTTCTCCTAAAATGATTTTCCATATATTTTATGTCTTAATTTTGCAGGCATTAATAAAAATATACATATTAAATAAAGCAATAGCTCATTACAACAGAGCAGTACAGTTCACATAGAAACTGAAGTGACAGGTGGTGAAAAAAGGAACACAATGCTAAACAGAAATTTTTTTCTGAACTGGCAAAAAAATTTGTGAAAAAGTAGCTTCCTCTTCAAAATCATGAAAAATATCTCCTAATTCCTTTTATACAATTACACAGTAGAAATTGTAGTAGCAAAACAGTTACATGACAAGATCAGATATCTGTAAGAGTTGGTTTACATGTTGGAAGTTGGTTTACATGTTGAAGAAGGGCTGTTTTGTCTCAAACTTACTAAATATTTTCTCAGTTTGACAGTCAGCCAAGCTGGAGATAACTTACCTCTGTAGGACTCAAATATATAGGAAGATTCAGGGTTTGGAAGCTCTGTCTCCAGTGAAGTAAATTACTAACATTCAAAAAAACCCTTCAAGCCCTGATAATCAGATAAGAACTCGGCTGGCAAGGTTCAGGCCTGAGCACTTCAATAGTAGAAATAAACTGGGGTAGTGATAGTCTTGCCAATGACACAGAATATCAGAGAAGAAAATGGAAATCAAGTAAAACCTGACATCATGCTGGCTTAAAGATATTTGTGACATTATTGGATATTTGTCTGGAAGAAGAAAGTTCTGGATATAACAGAATATATTTAACAAAATAATCTATATTTTAAAAACAAACAAAAAAACCCAAACAAACAACTGTCCTAGCAACTACATAATAATACATGGAACATATCACAGTAAAAGTACGTTGTCATTTTTTTTCTTGTAAAATGCTGACAGACTTGGCTATAGTGTTTCCAGAATAAACAAAAAATCAGTCATATCTACCTGGTTGCATTAGTAAGGCTTAGACATGGAACTCACTTCTTTCTGACCTTCAGTGTATCTCATTTACCACAGTATTTGCTGCATGATATAGAAATATGTGAGTCCTTGAATAAATGGGAGACAAAAGAGCCCCTGCGGGCATTTCAGAGTTCTGAAATGTTAGTAGTATGGAATGAATTTGTTTTACTTGTCAAGGCTTGCCTTTGTGTTATTGAATCTTCTAACTTGTTACCAAGCTTTAAATAACTAAGGAATAAAGCATGTCAATGTATTCATCTGCTAAAATAATTTTTCTGTGTTATTTTATTCAAACACACTGAGTTAGGGCTTTTAAAACAAGAATTCTCTTTATACAATGGGTAGAGACAGAAAAACAAGTTTGCACTGTGTAAAACATTAAGCATTTATTGACAAAATTTTATCACTACAGGCTCAGTATTGTACCTGTCAAAAGCACTCACAGAAAAATAACCAGAACTGGTTACAGGCTAGAAGTCAGTAAGTACTTTCTTTGCTGTGTCTCAAGACAAACATTCTATCATTGTAAAATTCAATTTATGGATTGCCGCACTTTGTCAATAAATTGCAGTTCTTGAAAGTGGTTAATCTGTAAATAGATGAAGGAGATGTTGTTCCAAATGAAGTGCATGTAAGCACACAGTTGAACTGGCCTAAGGAAAGATTTCTTAAATATTATCCTAGTCTTAACTTTCATAAGTTCAAAATCATGAATATTCTGTTGGTTTTGCATGACTTCACAAAACGGAGGGCCATTAATAACACCAGTCTAACCAGTGGCCTTTGGGTGCTTGCTGCTGAGACACTGCACTGCCACTGACAGGACTGCAGCCACTCAACAGCGCCTGCACCAGCAGGAAATGGATGAAGATGTCTAAGGCTAGTCTGTACACTAGAAATAGGATCTAAAATCTTCAGCTGAGCTGGATGTTGTGTGTTTTGTTTCTATCCAACTGATGCTTCGTGACAGGCTCTAAGCAAGCCCAAGCACAGGAATCCTTGAGGATGCACAGTGCAGACCCCAGCTCTGGTGCTGGTGTGATCCACAGTGGGAGCTCTCCAGCGAGGGGCACAGTGGGTTTCACAAACCAACCTCTGTCACAGAGGGTCACTCCTACAGGTGATGCAGCAATTTGGCCCTGGCAAAAATAGGCCTGGTAAAGCAGAAACTAGAACAACTTTCCCCTAGATATGCTGGAGATACCACAAAAGAACCTTTGAGCTATATTTATGTAGTTTTTAGGGAGTTTTTCCCTCAAAAGACTTTTGAATTTCTTCCATTTACAGAAGTCTCTGATATAAACAGAATTTATGCAGGTTGTGCAAAGGCCTGTGGTTACATGCAGTATATTCATTTTAAGTAAGACAATGGCAATGCAAATTAATACTTCTCTAACTAGTCAAGCGGTGACATTTCTTTGTTTACATAATAATTACTGCTTAGAACAATATATTTGTTTAGCATAGTATTGTTTAATCAAAGCTGGAAATTAACTCATGACTTTTTTATGAATGGCTAAAGGTAAAAAGGAGTTTATACATATTTATAATTTACAGCAAACTTCAAAATCCTGAAAAGTAGAGAACTGAGACATTGTTTCAGAAATCTTCAGTTTGCACATCTCAGTCTTTCTGTAAGTATATATAATTATTCGTGAAACTATAAATTTATTCTTTTTCAAAACACAGATATGTATAAAAATTATGTTGCATCTGTATTTTACAGCTTGAAGGTGATATTTTCTCTTTTTTAAAGTCAGTATTTTTTATAAACTATTTCCCAAGTTATTTCCTATAAATTAATTGCCAAGAAATTACATAGCATTTATTACAGTAATTTTGGTGAGTGGTACATAAAAATCCACTTTAAATGGTGTTTTTCAGCTAATGGAGAATATGAGTTACTCTTTGAGTTTCAGAACTACTTAAAACACACCATTCCTCGTATGAATATTTTCATTGGTAAATTGTGGTATAAAGGTCTTCTGGCTACAGAGATAAGGAATGGGTAAATTGAGAATTTAAGATGAAGTCATATTCTTAATATTTGAATTTCACAGGTTCTAGAGATTAATATTTCTTTAAAGTTTTGTTAGTTTGTTGAAGAATTTCTTTAGAGAAGCAAATCATCGAACTTTCTTTACAGGCTATAACAAACATTGTGTATTTAAGAATGTATTTGTAATCACTGAAAACCAGAGCTCAGATTTCTAGTTCCAGCATAGCTCTTTTGTGAAGCTGATGGTAGGCCTAGAAGATGACAATTCATAACTTAGACATTGCCTGTCCTAGGAGACTTCTCAAACTTGAAAATGAAAATGTAGCATTTCTGAAGCAGGAAGAGTGCTTTATTTCGAAGGTCATGTAAATTTAATGCTTGCAAACATAAAAGGTATACTACAATCATTGAATATCTAGGAGATTAATGAAAGGATTATTTGCTTTCCTGCCTGATTCCATTTGTGAATACACATACTTGGTATCTTCACACTCCAGCTAGGCCTGTATTTTATTACCTTCTATGCTAGAGTCAAAGTCAGCAATTACAATAAGCTGTTACTGTGAAAATTTCCATGTGCAAAGGAAATTTTCACATTTCTAGGAGCAAAGTGGTACAAAAATGTGATCTGTGTGCATAAAATTTGCTTGGCATATGAAAATAAACCAAGATTACTTTTTCAGAAAGGTACTGCATGTTTATTTGAGTGGTATCTGCACTTGGAAATGTTGCTAATTGCAATTTAAGGTTGAAAACTATTATTTTTTTTATCCTTGCAGAAGGTTATTGATTAGTTATTACACATTAATTATTACACATCAGCCAAACTAGAGGTATCAAACCAAAGGCTTGAGTTTCTGGGATCCTGCTGTTCAGAGTAGTTGTTTTACGGCTTTTTCATCATTTCACTGAGTCATCATGCAGCTGACATCAATACAACTACTTCAGGGAAGATTTCAATAGAAATAGTAGGAAGAATTTTCCTGTGCCTATTAGGGTCATGAATGTCAAGTGATTGCAATTATGATTATATTAAATATAGATTAAAAATATCCTGTGATCAGTTTACTTAGTGTTGTTGGAGTTTTACTCCTGTTTTGTTTCTGAGTTCCTTAAAATGGCTTTTCAGTTGAATTGAAAACATAGAGTTCATCTTTCTTTTCCATTAAATATTTTGCCCTGGTGATTTTTCTTCTCTTGTGCTATGGTTACATCAGATACACAATCGAGATCATAGGTTTTACTGAGTTGCAATACATCAGCAGTTTGTCTAAACATTAAAGTTGCATCTCTAAAGAGATTCTATCAATTCTATCAGTGGCAAAGTCTAGTTCTGCAAAGACACAGAATAATGGCTTGAAAGAAAATGGGTACCATCAAGGTTGTGGTGGCCATCTGCTTTCCTGAGGACTTATAGAAAGGTTGATGGGTACATTTCCTTTTTAGTCTCCCTTGTATACTTGTACACTTCTTCCTGTTTACCAAAGTGGTACCATGAGGGAACAGCAATGCAGAGTAGCTGTATAAAATCAAAATATTAAAGAGAAATGGCTTAAGCAATGTTTTCACTCACATATCTATTAGAGTAGATATATTGCTGTTCTATTTCTCAGTACTCAGCAAAAGTCCCTGTGAAGTCATAAATGTAATTTTTCCCATAAGACCCTTACAGATTCCTCTGATAACTGAGTAACAATATGCAGTGTAATCCAGGTTTATAATAAAATTACAGGAATTGCTTTCATAACCTTTTAACTTTATTTTTATTAGCAACCAAATAGAAATTTTGAAAATTTGAGACCTACACTGGGAAAATGCAACTATCTTTCCAAAGGTCAAAAACAGGATTTAATCAGAGGAAGTGAAACATCATTATATACCTCCAGAATCTGAGGAACCTGTCACTTCTCTTGGTAGACAAGCTGACCTCTTGCAGATCATCTACCAGCAGAATTCAAAACCTAAGACCCCAATACAGAAGAAAAAGGGTAAAATGTTCATCTGTAACAGACGTCAGAAACAGTACTCTGTATTTAACTGTCCTTTGTTGTGCAGTGCCTATAAAAAACCAAAAGAGTTAATGGCTGATTGATATCTCTAATTCCTATTTTGAATCTTTTAAAGGTATCACAGGCACAGGGCTGGTCTGACCCACATTTTTGGGAACATTTCAGAATCTGTAACTATGTTTATGTGAGGCACAGCAGATGAGGGAGCCCTGGCTGTGGAAAAAGTATGTGTAATTGGATATGAGATAAAGCCTAGAAAAGAGAAAAGGCAAAATACCAGCATCACAGGTAATTTAAGGAGCAAGACATTACTGCATGTATCGATTACTGATGTACACTCAATATAGCAACATTCATACAATTGCAGATATAGTAGGCATTACTAGCAAGACACAACTAATAAAAGTTAATCTTTTGGCCAACTTTTCAAAATTTGACCTATATTAATTGATTAAGCTAATAAAATATGTATTTCTCTTTACAGTCCGAAGTTCACCAATATCACTTAATCTTTTGTATGTTAAAGTATTAGCTGTAAGTGCTAAGGCCCCTTCTACTGGTTCAGTTAATGCTTGTGAGCTTGCCTTTAGGACAAGATGAGGAAAAGCTTCAGGCATTAGAGACACTTGCACTTCTTTTTATTGCCATGTAACCATTCTGTCTAGTGTAAGATATTTTTTACCAGGTAAATATGCACAACTCGCAACACTGTTTGATCCCTTTGTAAATGCACAACTAGTAACTCTCTCTATATAGTGAAAACAAGAAAGTAAGAACATCTGTCATAGTTTGGATTGTGAAATGCAAACTGACTCAGACTGAATAGAATTATTCATTGATCCCCATTGTGTAGAACCACTAAAGTCAAAAGAAAATGGATGCATATGTGTGCATGTGTCTTGCTTCTGGGCTGTGTAACTGTTTTAAAAATACATCTTATTTAATTTTGTGAAGATTCTCAGAAACCATGAAAATGTTTGTATTTATGAAGAACTGCTCCAAGGCTCCTAGAAATATTATTATCAGCCCAAACTTTATTCTCCATGCTCATTATCATTTGAAATACATACACTCGTTAAGTTTTCATAAATTCCATCTTCTGCTTGTTGTTTTCCTGATTCTGGCTTTTTTATCCCACCAGCTTTGAAGGCTGCATTTGATTTCTTCTTCAGAAGATGGAGATTTTTCAAGCATTTTCACAGCGTATTCCCTGATCAGAGAATAGATCCAGCTGAAATGTATGGCTTTATTTATCCCATCAGGTTCTTATTATATCTGCCTGAAAAACTGACAGAGCCACTTAACAGTGACTGCAGCTGCCTCAATATCAAATGTGAAGAATGAACAAAAGATGCATCTCTGGATTCGTTTGCCGATGAACAAAAATACAGAGGTGATCCAAGATAAACACAGCAATCACTGTGGCATTAGACAACAATTAGATAACAAGGTGCAGAACAATGAGCTATTCAATGTGTGTATCAGCTTTATGTACAGACAAAGATATACTGATAGGCACAAGAATAGTGTAGACTCATTAAAAAATCTGCCACTCAGTAAAAATCTCAAATGTGTGCATGGTACAATGGTGAATTCCAGAAAACCTCATTAATTTTACTAAGTTTGAATAAATTTAGGGACACCTTAATACATGTATCACATGTTTCTAATAATTTTAATATTTAACAGTGATTATTCACAAAGGCCTGGTTAGTACTTCATGAGCACACGAGTGATAAAAATGAAGTGCTTCATGAAACAGAAGTGTTCACCAGTTTATGTGAAGAGGAACTGACTACAGGCTTTCTTCTGGACATGATGTAGTCATGCAAGTCAGTACATCTGACTGCATGCTAGTTTAAAGCAAGTGAATAAAAAATAATTTCTCTTGGATTTTTCTTAGAATCTTTGACCTTTCTCTTATTTTAGCAGTTAACTCACTCAATACAAACAGATGTGTAAGTCTTTGGCAAAACAATATTTTTTTCCCTTCCAGAGAACCAGAAAAAAGCTTCTGTTAAATCATTGAGGTGCAGTTCATCATATGAACTGCCTTGGATCAGCTGGGCAGAGCAGTGTACTTGTAACACCAAGGCTGTGAGTTCAATCCCTGAATGAGCCTTACAGTTCAGAGCTGGGCTTGATGACCCTTGTGGGCCCCTTCCAACTCAGACTATTCTCTGATTGGGTCTTTTTTTTCTTGTGCTCTGATAATACATCAGATCTAACTCTGACAAGAACGCTACATAACAGGGTAATATTTCCACCCCTTTTGATAATTTTATTTTATTCTGCTTAGAAAGGATGGCTAATGGAATTACATGACACTACTGTGGCCTATTCTGCCATAAAAACAGAGGTCACAAGGAGGTGAAGATTAAACCACTTCAAAGGCATTTCTGTGCTGTCCTATTAGTGATCCTCATCTATGCTCTTTATGTTAGAAAAAAATATAGAAACTGCAACTTAACCAGAAAGATAATAGCTACTGAACATTAGTTTTCAGTCTCTGTAAACAGCATGGTACTATTGTAAAAATACTGCTTGTATCTAATTGCCTCACTGTCTGAAGTTGTCTCATCTCTCCACAGAGTTCTGTATGGATCTTCAAAGGCTTGCTTTTCATGGATTAGGAAATATCTTGGCTTGCATTTTGCCCGATAATATAGTTGAAGTTTTCACACTGGCTGGATCCGTTACAACAATAAAAGAAAATGTGAGATGTCTTAACTCTTTTCACAGAAACGCCCATTCAAACTCATTGAAATAAACCCTTCCATTTGTATATTGGATAATCAGATTTTTGCAAAAGAATACACAGATGTCGTTAATACAGGGCACTCATCTCTTTGGTCATCGGTTTTTCTATTTTAGCTCTTAAGCTTGTGAACAGGAGGGATGACACCAACTGCTTAAGATTACCTCTCACTGGAGACCAGTTTAATGGGACCTGAAGCCAGAAGTCTTTAAGCTGAGGAACACCAAATTTTGCCTAGCTACAGTTTTTTTCATGGAGGAATTGAATTTTTATCTCTCCTCTTGGAAGTCCTATGTTTTCTTCCACTATATTGTCACATCTTTCTGTATGCACTGCTAGTTTTAATCTGAAATTTTGTTTTCCCTTTTGTTTCTTTTTTCTTTTTAATTTTTTTCCCCAGAAAAGGCAGATGATAACTGAGAATCTTAGTCCTGACTTTTTTTTTTTTCAAGAGAAATTCAGAAAAATATCTAGTTCTTCTCTTCTTAATCTAAAAATTTTAGACAATCATTTGGAGCCACATAAACTGTAATTAAAAAACTTGCTGATTTTACTTTCTTTATTATTTTAGAACCCAAGATATGGATAATTTTCCATACTACAGCACATATCTTCAGCTATCTTTATATACATAACTGTATAAAATTGATGGGCTTGGTATTCTTTCCATTTATGACTGACATGTAATTTCTTGCTTCCTTTCTGTTGCAGATCTACATCTGCTTTTCATCAAAACTTGTTTTTGCAAAAAGAAGAAGAGAAATAGTGTATAAAAAATCTTTAACATATCAGTCCATGTAGTCAGAGTAATATTCACTCTTCACAATTATCTCGTGTGAGACTTAATGGAGGGTCACAGTTCTGTATTCAAGTGTTTTCTTAAAATGTTTGAACACTTTAATCTTTGCCAGGCACAAATAAATTATTTTCTTCTCCCATTTTTTTTCTTTTTGAACAATGCTGATTTAGGGATGCAGAAACAAGGGCGCTTTTTTGTAACCAGGAAGTAAAAAGGCAAAGCCAGAGAATTAGAAACCTGCTCATCATTTCCTCTAAGATAATTGATGTTATGCTGGCCATTATGTTAAGTTGCTGATGTTATGTTAAGTTACATATTTAAATCAATGACACTATAAAAAATGTAGAATGAAGAGGGATCCAAAAAAAGTAGAATGAAGAGGGATCAAAAGCATTAAACAATAAGAGAGATTTTTCACCTCCCATTTTTGTTTTGCAGCAAAACCTACCCACAATAAGCAAGGACACATCCAACTAGACCTGGTTGTTCAGAGTCCCACCCAACCTGACCTATTTCCAGGGACTGGGCACCTACATCCTATCTGGGCAACCTGTGCAAGTGTTTCACCACCCTGATAATAAAAATTTCTTCCTCACATTTACTCTGAATCTACCTTCTTTTAATTTAAAACCATTACCCCTTGTCCTATCAGTATAAGTCCTGCTACAGGAAAAGGAGCAGGGACTGCACCCCTACTCTGATCAGTGGGAACCTGTGGTTGTGCAAAAGCATGTACCTCTGTCACTGTGAATCAACACCTGCAAGGTGCTCAGGTTTTTCTTTTGCTCTTTCCCATCCATTCCCCCACCACTTCCCAAGAAGGGTTTTTTCTTCCTTACCAGTAGTGAATTGAAAACTAACAACAGCAGCTGGAGAAACGATATGGCTGGGTCCAAGACAGCTGTTTATCTGTAAACATTCCCTAAGCCTCTCTTGCCTGAAGGAGTTGACTTAGTTCCTTGCAATCAGTTGGGAAATGATGAAGCCACTGACAGGATTATTTATACATGTAGATTCTAATATTACATAGTAATAGTGAGCAGCTGTTCAAAGGACCCATTTGTGTTTATGGGCTAGGTGGCATGCATCTCTTGGTTACAAAATTAATACACTATGTCCAGAGATTCATCTCTGGACAAATAATTCATCTCAGCAAATAATTTTATATTAGCCAATATGAATAGTACTTTCTCAAAAGAATTTACACTTAGGATTAGTTCAACATGCTAGGCAGAAGGAGATTATTACCCAGATAACAGGTAGCTATATTTCCACTCCTCTAGGAAACTCTGCAGATAAATCTTGGACTGGGAATATCAGTATTAGTACAAGTATGTCTCATTTCCCTGGAAATGACCAAGAGAAAAGAGAAAAGCACCGAAACCATTATAAAGATTCAATTTTCTGTACACACTGAAAGTGTGGTAATTATGATGTCTCCTTAATAGTTAATCTTTTCAAATCAGTCTACTTAGAAACACTTTTCCCCCTATCTAAGCTTTTACCATTTGACATGAGGTAGAATGGCCTTCTTAGTAGTAAATGCTGGTTGTCAAGGTCAGAGTCATTCTCAAGGGTGGTACCACTGCCTAGTAACTATAAATAGCTGCCTGTTCCAGAGGCTGCAGGAAGATGTCTCCCTGTCTTCCTGTACCTCTTATAGGGATGTAAAAGTTGTTCTTATGAAGCAAGTGCAGTATGCCACAGGAAACCATCCTATGATGAGGAGTTGGTTTGCAAAATTTCTACAGGTACATAAAGTTGATTTTCTTGCTTTTATTTCTATTCTTCCAGTCTTTATTTGAACCATTCTGAATTAATGTTCATATTACATATTCCTTTCTTCTCAGTTTGGAACTAGGCTTTGGTATATAAATGAATAGATCAGGAGTCCTAGTTCAGAAGATATTTGAAGGAAATACTTATTACATAACTATTTTAATGAGAAGAACATTTGATATGTTTCACTTTTGCATATAGCTCTCCTGATAAACAAGTCTATAATTTTAGAGCTGGAAAAGAGCTACTGATAATTCCAGAGCTTAAAAATAACTGCTGTTATTTCCTTTAATACATGCTATAAAAATCAGAAAAATTTTGCCAAGAACTATTCCAAGGTAACCTCAGTCACTTGCCTTTATCAGTTTCAGATGACCACATAATTCAGTTCAACAAATTTGTTGCTTTTCTAGGCATCACATTTGAGTTTTGTTGCCAACTCAGCTCTGATAAACATACTTAACATGTTTTTCTGTCTTTCATGCCTACTTGATTTGATTGACCTTGTTTTAGCTGAGGAAGAGGATGGTGGTGCAAAGAGGGGCTTTTAGAGCAGGCAAGCTAAAATTTATACAAATTCATATGAAGTGTTTATTTTCTATAGATAAAGCAGCAGGGATTCTTCTAACAGTGGGTTGCATTGAAAAAGTCAGATGTCAGAAGGCCAGTATCTCCTCTGTCTGGTGATCCCAATAGTCCTGTTCATTCCTCTGTGTTTTTAACCCATAAAAATTGTGCTTGTGTATTTAAGTAGGGTGTATCTCAACAAAAAATCCCACTTCATCTGCCATCTTCCTTGATCCTCATTATGTGCATGATTCTAACAGAAAAAAATTGCTTTGCTGCTGTCACATTTATCATGAATGTGATGAATAGCTGAGTGTGGCTGTGCTAAAAATTACTGTGTTGTCATATATAGAAAGAGTTAAAGAAACCATACTGCCCAATAGTTCATTAAAGACATACACAGAATTTTTCATTATTTTGCATCTCTCTAGATGCATTTTGAACTGTGATACTTTTACAGATAAAAAATAAATGCTCCAGTCTTCATAAAGTGTCCAGTCAAGTTTTATTCTTCTGCTTTACACTGCAGCAATCTAATTGTAGCCCATTCATTTTCATTTCTGGTGCTGCTGTGACACCACGATGCTAAGGATTTACTTTTCCTTTAGCTACTTTCCAGCATGTATAAACATACTTATAGACAGACTAAAATCCTCTGCCACGAAACACAGAAGAAATTGTTTTCTGTATTGAAATAATAATGAAGAACAATGGTATAGAATGAATACCAAATGCATGTTGGATGATTATTGATTGGATTTTGTATGAGAAATGCATCAGGTGCTAAGAAATCAAACCAAACAAACTCCTAAAACATTTTTTCTGTGGAAATCTGAAAAAATACTCTAGAATGTTTGCATGTTCAATGAAAATATTCTATCAGCAAGTCTTTGCAATAGACCTACATAAGCAAATTACTTTAAACTGAGCAAAAGGTAATCATCTTCACTCTGGTAGTAGATGCAGGTTATTTGCCCATCTCTCTCCCCTATGTTTTCTTTTTTAAACAGATGATAGCTAGCAATAAACTATCAAAAAAATTTTAAAAAAGGTGGAAAGGAGAACAAAAAAACCTTTCTGCGGTTTAGATCTTTGTATTTTCATTATCGCATTCCAGAGCCATTTCCCATAGCATATACCAGCCACATCATACAGTCAAGCACATCTAAGTCTTTCTTTTACCAGGATCTTGTACAAACTGTGGTGGATCCCACAGTACTTTAAACTGATTACACCAGACAGGAGTAATAGTGTCCAGGGTGCAAAAGCTGGTTGATGTTCTAATCAGGAAGGCTCAGAGATGACTCGTAGTTGCCATCTGAGGCAATTTTTTTTCTCTCAGAAAAAAAACCACAAAAGACAGGTTATTTAGAAGCAAATTAAGTCAGTACAAACTACACTCTAGGAATCTGCTTATTGGCTTTCTTAAAAAATCTTGTATGCCTAGGAGTCACTAAAATCTACGTAATATCAATGTATGTCCACTTTTTAAAAGATATCTCATATACAAAATTGTTAAAACACCATTATTCTGGTCCATAAAGATATCATGTGTTGACTAAAAATGAATACAAAATGACCTACCAACACTGATGTTAAATGCAGTTATATAACAAGATCCTCTTGCATCCTCAATTATTTTTTTCAGATCTTATAGCTATTTCCTTTTCCCTTGACAGGCAAGGAAAAAAATCACAGGCTGGAAAAGAAACAAGTACAAGCTGAATAACACTCATCAAAGAAAAGTTTGACAAATGTTGGTTTTTCATTAATTTGAGAAACGTTTATGAGGCATGCAGATTTGCTGTTAGCATAATTAGAATTCATAAGTATTTTCGGAATGTTCTGAATGTGTTATACCGAGATGACAGATAGCTTACATTGGCTGTGCAGTTCAACTGATCTTATGAAGTTTCTGTTCTTTTACTGCCTGACAAATTTATTCACAAGAGAATAGTGAGTGAAAAAATAGAAAATAATAAATAATACACTAATGAAATATATGGATCCAAAACACTTCTACTCAAAGCCTGATGAACAATACTCAGTTACCCCGTATTCACAGGAACGATGTCTACTCTGTTGAATTTAAGAAAAAGGAAAGAAAAAAACCAAACAAACGAAGGAAAGAATAAAGAATTCAAACAATATCCTCTCAGCACTGAATCACCTTATCATTCAAGAAGAGCCTATGACCCAGCAAAATGCAGAGCTTAAGGTCCTGTACATAAAACCTAGATGTGTATTTGCATTATGAGTGCAATTGCATGTATCCTAACCCACTTTTGCATTAAATCATGCTAGGTTCTTGAATGTTTTGGTTCTTCAGAGGAGCACACTTTGGATAAATATTTTTCTGAAGAACATTCTGTATTGTACAAAACAAATTTGTGCAAACACAAATTAGCTTGGAAGAGGTTTTTCTCAGAACTGAATAAAAAGACTGCACAGAGAGAGAGAGTAACAGCATTTCTGGAATAAAATGGGTGTTCAGGCACTTCAGTACTAGGCATGCTATTTATCCTCAATTCTCTTCTGCAGTATGTCACCAATGGCTGAATATAAAGGCAAACATGAACCTTGAAAAGCTGATAGTACTGCAAACGAATTAGAAATTCTCTCAAAAGAAAGATAATAGAAGCAAGTCTAACACATAACTTTTCACAGTTAAGAGAGATACGGAAAGTACAAAATATCAAAGGTTCTGCCCAAGAGAGTGATTTAATCAATGTCAGTCTAACACTGCATCTACATTGCCAACTGGCATGAGTACAAGGAAATACTGTCTGTGTAGCAATTTTCTTTTTCCTTGTTTCTTCTTATTCTGGAAACACCTGCTGTGCTGTTTGAATTTTAAACATCTGAATGACAGTTAAAAATAGGAGTAGACACATTGGGATTTTGTCCTTAAACTTTCTGTAGTGAAGGCAGGATTAAGTGCCTATCAGACACTGTAGCAATTTCCTAATTGGCAAACCTGCTCCTGCAGCTTAATTTGCACATGAACATACAGACTGATACTATTTTTCTTGAAGAATTTTTATGGCAAGACAGATATACTGAATATTTTGTAGGAAATTTTAGGGCTCAATGAAATGTGTGAGGCTACATGACCACTCCATTACATTTATCTGCTATGTTCCTCAAAGTTTCTTCCACAGAATTATCAACCTCTTTGCTTCAAGGATCAATTTTTATTAGAACATTTTGCCACTGCTCTTTCATGTCTAGATATAAATATTATAATTGCAAAACACAGCGTTTGGTGTTATCATTATTCTGTCTGCTCCAAGAAAGAGGGCAGGCTTGCTGTGCTTCTCCTCCAGTTCCAAAGGTCACTGTTTCTTCTTCCATTACTTTCCTCACTCTGTAATTGCTCTGTTCCTGTAAGAAATTGATGAACTGCTATTCTGTTGACTAAGACTCTAATGATTGCTCTATTTCAGCAAGTTAGGTTTAAGTCACATACAAAAGAAGACTGACTAAAGGGGAGCCACTAGAGTCCATTTCTGCCTCTTGCCCTGTGGCCACATGGGTGTTCTTTGTCCTTTTGTTGTTCCTCAATATTTCTGTGATATTGTTTTCCTTTATCTTTACATTCTGTCAAACTAAACTTGTTCAGAAGTGCAGAGTAAAACCAGTGATGACACCAAGGTGGAGAGACTGCATGGTAGGATCCAGAGGAGGGGCACAAGCAAGATTGGTTTAGAATGACTCAGACTGCCATGTCCCAGAACTGACACAGCTGATTCTGATTGAAATGACTCAAGAAAAGCTCCTTCAGCAGATCTGTAGTGAGCACCTGGGCTGGGAGTAGCAAACTGCTAAAGAAGCTGGAGCCTTAGATGGGCAGCCACATATTTGAGAGAAAAAACAGCAAGAAGAGTTAAACTGTTGTAGAAGACTACATCTGTTGACAGACTTAAGCTTCAGTATTTATTTCCCAGCTCATTGTCTCATTCTTTTGTTCTCTGCTTTGACTGAAATATGCCAAAACTTCTGATGTGCTCTAGACTGCAGAACAGGTTGGGAAGTTCTGGCATTTTCTAAATCACCATGAGTGCCACAAACTTTTATCAATCCATGCATGCTCTGAATTTGATGAAGTCAGTCTGAATGTATGATTTGGTAACTTGGCTACACCCAGAGAACCAGAAGTGTGAGGTTCAACCTATGTCCCTAGAGAGCAGTCTTTAAGTGACTGCGCAATACATCATAAAACTCTAAAACATAAGCCTTTTGCAGAAAATTCTTTCTTTTTTTGGTTAAGCTTTACATTGTATCTTTAGAGCCAAATGTGGTTTTCCTCTAAACAAATGGACTTGATAAGGGTTGAGAATATGTTCACAAATGTCACAAACAAAACATGGAGAATTGATACAAAAACAGTTGTCTGTGAAACAGAAAGTAGAATTGATGCTCTTGGAATGAGAAAATCCATCCAACCCTAATCTCTTTCAACAATTAGATAGATATTTTTGGCAGACCTAACTCTGAAAGCTTAAAATAAATTAAAAAAAAATTAAAAAGGAAAACAAACACATAAAAAACCCCAAACGAACAAAAAAAAACACACAAAGGAAAAAAAAAAAACACCCCAAAAAACCAAAAAACCCTTGCAACTTTGCTTTATGACCACTCTAGCTAATTGTATATATTACCCAAAATGTCCATTATCAATAATCTGATAGTAAGGATTTGTCTTGATTATCAGGAACTATTGTAAAGAGCAGTAAAAAATCCTGAACTTTCTCAAGAAGGCGGTGGTCAGATTAGTAAGAAGCTTTACTTTGTTTACAGTGGAGTTTATCACTGGTATAAGCAGATGCTCCTGTACTAACTCCCACTCAGCAAGCAGCACTTTGGGCCTACATCTATAGTAATAAATGTTCCATTTGAAGAGGATTATCTCCTCCTTCCCCTCTTCTATTTTGCCTGAACAAAGTGGGAGGTGGAGAGAAGGAGGGGGAGATAATCCATTTAGCATGCAATGCTTCACACCTGCCAGGTAAGTAATAAATGCTGCATTCCAGGAGGATTAGCACAGTAGTTCTTGTTTGGACTGGAATAAAATATTTTCAGACACTGTACTGAGCCCTTGAGACTGAAGTCCAGATGGGGTTCTAATGTTTAATTATTTCTTATATATTATTTCTTATATAAAACATTTGTATGTTTTCTGAGTAAGACAATACAAAGGTAGAATGGAAATAATGAAAAGCTGAATAAAGCTGAATTTCTGCAGGATTTTTCATGTATGTGATGTGAGAAATGCTAAATATGTTGATAGGATCCAGTAATAATGAAATAACATTTTATTATTTAAAACTATACATTCTACAAGAAGAAAGGAAGAGGCAAAGGAAACTTCATGAAGCTTGCATGCCATACAATAAGTGGTCCCTGAACTCAAGTTATCTTAAAAACCATTCATGCTGGTCATTGTGACATTATCTTCACATTACAACTCAGCAACCTGTAACCTTCTCTGTCAGCAACTTACTCATATGGTTATGTTTGCCTTTTTTCTGATGTTCCCATTGTTTTTAATTATATAGACTAACAATTTTTAAAATATTTTACATGTTATAAAAACAGATATATACATTTTAATAAGCTATTTAGTCATAAAACAGATCTAGTTGAAATTGTCTGCTCATTACAGAGGAGTTGGACTGGATAACTGCTAAAAGGACTCTTTCAACCCAAGCTATTTATACTGGGCCTAATCTGAACAAAAGCAGGGCAAAAGAGATCCTGAAAGTTCTAAACAATGGGAGGAACATGGTCTACTGCTCTACTGCCTTTTCAGATTTTCTGTTTCTTTATTTCATGGAACTTGGAGATGGCATTAGAGTTAGATTATGTTACTCATGCCTTTCTCTAGATGTTAGTGCTGCTTAGACAGAGACATCAGATAGAGGACAGGCAGGAAACCACAGAGCATCTCAAGTGACAGCAGATCTATAGTTTATCTATATGAATCATACTCTACACTGCTTATATGTAATACGTTTCAGATTGAATATCTGTTTTAGCTCTGGCTTCTAATATGGGGAACTAAATAAAAATCCCTTCTCCTCAAGACATCTAAGATACCACAGCCAAAACAGTAGTCCATTGATTTTCTTCTACCCATCGTGAATAGAGTTTCTCATTCCTTATTCAGAGGTGCAGGGAGGAAGTCAATACTTTCCTCAGGCTTGGTGGCAGTCTCTGATGCTGAACAGCTGAGAGATTCTCCTCCCTGGTGAGGTCTCAGGTAGCATTTTTATGACTCACTTCAGCACAAAGCTATCTCAGAAGCAAATTTGAAGTAACTAGGTTTTAGTCTTAGAATTATAGAATCTTACAATGATTCAGGTTGCAAGGGACCATAAAAAATCTTTTCATTTCAACCACCTGCAATGAGCAGAGATCTCCTTAACTGCAGCAGCTTGCTCAAAGCCGTGTTCAATCTGACCTTGAATGTTTCCAAGGATGGGCCATCTGCGACCTCTTTTGACAAATTCTGCCAGTGTTCCATCCCAGTCATTGTAAAAAAATTTTAGATTTAAGTTTGTACCTCTTGTCTTATCACTACAGTTCCAATTAAAAACTCTATACTCATCTCTTTTATTAGCCCTCTTTAAGTATTGAAATCCTGCAATAAGATCTCCCTGGATACTTCATGCTAGGTCTCTCAGAATGACCCAGCTCTCTCAACAGCCACTCTTTGGAGATAGCTAAACAGTTGTTTCTGTCCAGACATGATAAAATGTCATGACTAATTAAGCATAAATTGAGTTTATTATTACTGATGGATGATAGAATAAAAGTCCAGTCAAGGTGTCATATAAAGAGCTGGAAGGCATTTTACCATCCAATTCCTCCAAGTCAAAAGATCTGACAGAAGTTCACCATAAGTACAAGGCTCAACTAATTGATTTTTTTTTAAATGAAACTAAACATTTCCCAGTGGCAGAATCATCAGACCCACATACTAAGAAATACAAGAACATGTGGGTGGAATTTAAAATGTAGTAACTGCATAGTGCACAAGCCACTGTTGCAGACAGTGATAAATGTTAATTAAAAAACCACAACATCAAAATAAACACCTTGCCCTTCCAAGAAAGCAACGATGTAAGAAAATACATTTTAATATCTAGATGGTAAAATTAATATGAAGAAACTTCAAAGATCAACAAATTTGGCATAATGCTTGCTTTCATGTATTTGCAGAATTTTTAACAAGTTCTTTTTCATTAGTCCCTTTCAGGTTATTATCATATATTTATTTCTCCTGTTTTTCTGAAAGATTCTATGATAAAACTCCCCTATGACTATAAGATTGAGTGCAATTATGTTAAAATATATTACATTTTGCCATCTCCCCCAAAAAGTTATCTATTTTGATGAGCTAGAAATAGCACAGAAATAAGTGGAAAAAAATTTGAAATACTTAGACCTGGACACACATGGTCACATTTATGCATGAATACATTCATACATACAAAAACAAACTTTTAGTCACTTGCTAATTTTCCTGATAATGTTTACCATGAATTCGTCCAATCTAGGTTTAAATAAATGAAGTAAAAGGTCTCCTGCTTTTTACTCAAGTAGTCAAGAGTCTAAATAAGTGTAAATTTTCAAAAACCTTGTCCATAGCTTTAGATTAGTAATTCCATGTATAAGAAGAGCACTGTATTTGGAAATGCTACCCTTAGTGTATTTTTGTGAAGTAGTTGCTTTTGCATAGGGTGTATTTACAGAGACAAGTTATTAACTTTTATGGTAGAAGGTGGTGGAGATTTCTGTGGTTCATATCAAGCCCTTCTTGTCATGTTTATCAAGTGATCTCCTGCCCCAGTGCAAAGCTTGACTTATTTGTTGAATGAAAGCTTGCAAAGTTTCTTTGCAAAGAGCACAATGAAACAAATCCTTAATAAACCACTTAAAATTAATTTTATCCCATTAATTTCTAGTTCTATCCTCACCACCATCAGAAATACATCCTTTCACATGATTATCTTTTTTCTCTTTATTTAGTCAAAGTTTAAAGTGACACAAGGTTGAATTATATCTCTTTGCATCTCCTTCACATGCTGTTAGTTCTCCATGAGGAAAAAATCCAACAAATAATAAAAAACCCTGAGAAACTTGTTATTAATTGTTTGATCACAAAGTTGATTTTATTACTGTTATGTATTAACTTCAATTAATATAATGCACCTGTGTAGAGAAATATTGGGTCACACACAAAAACGACCTGATCTTCCAAACTAGTAGTCCAGCATAACCAGTAACATAATGAAGAGTAGTTTTTGCAAAAACCATTGAGGTTTCAAAGCATTTTTGGACCCAGTTTCAGGTCTGAGCATAAGATAGATAAAAATACTTGAATGGAATTTAACCCATTTTTGAAGCTGTTAATACAGACCAGAGAAATTCAGCTAGGAAAAATACACTGGGATTTGGAATATATTATCTGTAAGAAGAAGGAGAAATCTACCAAGGAAAGAATATTTACCTAAAAGAGATGAATATATTGCATTAAAAGGAAATCAGCCAAGTTACTAGAAAAATTGTAAACCCTTATGGGATAAAAAACCCCCAGAACTTGCTCCCAGAACTGGAGCAAGAGAAATAACAAGTAAAGGATTAAGAATCATAGAATTCTTTGAGTTGGAAGAAGCCTAAAAGATCATCTATTTACAACCTTCCATACTGTAGGCAGGGACACCTTCCACTAGACCAGGTTGCTCCAAGCCCATCAGACCTGTCCTTGAACACTTCTAGGGATGGGGCATCAACAAGATCTCTTGGCCAACCTGTGCCGGTGCCTCACCACCCTCACAGTAACAAAGTTCTTCATCATGTCTAATATAAACCTACTCCCTTTCAATTTGAAGCCATTCCCCCTTGTCCTATCACTAGATGCTCTTGTAAACAGTCTCTCTCCATCTTTCCTGTAAATTCCCTTCAGGTACTCAGAGGCCACAATTAGATCACTCTGGAGCTTTCTTTTTCCAGGCTGAACAATCTTAACTCTCTCAGCTTTTCCTTGTAGGCTCCACGTGGGGTCTCACCAGTGTGGAGCAGTGGGACAGAATCCCCTCCCTTGAGCAGCTGCCACACTGCTCTTGATGCAGCCCAGGGTACAATTGGCTTTCTGGGCTGGGAGGGCACTTTGCCTGCTCATGTCCAGCCTCTCAGGCACCCCAGGTGCTTCTTGGCAGGGCTGCTCTGGATCTGTTCATCCCCCAGCCTGTGTTGATGCCCTGACCCAGCTGCAGCACCTTGCCCTTGGTCCTGTTAAAACTCAAGACATTGCCACCAGCCCACTCCTTGAGCTTGTCCAGGTCCCTCTGGATGGCATCTCATCCACTGGTTTTGGCAGATGCACCATTTCCTGAGGGTGCACTGGATCCCTTCTTCTGTATCATTAATGAAGATAGTAAGTAGCACTGGTCCCCTGAGGGTCACCACTCATCAGCAACAGGATTCAAGATTTTGATGCTGAGAATACAGTGGGAAGAAGTTGGCTCAAGTTGTAGGGAAAATGGTCCCAGAGGATGAGGGAATAAGATGTTGAGGTGGGGTGGGCAGAGAAGCAAGGCAGGGCAGGGCTGCTGGAAGTAGCGTGGTGGGGAGAGGAGTTGACACAGGAGGAATGTTGGATGGTACCTGGTGGGCAGGAGAGAAATATAAGACTGATCTCAAGAGTATGGCACTGTAGGTGGATGTAAATAATTAGGCCAAACAGAACATACAGTGCAAGTAAAAGGTGATATGTCTTGGAAAGCCATCAGCAAAGAGCATAAATCATCAGGGATGGGAATGAAAGGTGGTAGTACAATTAGTAGGGCAGTAAGTCAGGAGGGACTTTGGTGCCAGTGTTCAGTATTTGCCTGTGTTCAGTCTTTATCTTTTACCCAACCAAATGATTTTGTTGTCCTTCATAGTCAAAAGGCATTTTTTTCCCAGATTCTCATACCTCTTGGATGTCTTGAAGAACTGAGCCTCAGAGACAGAAGTCCTATGATTTTCTGTGACTAGGAAAGCTGATTGATCTGATCTACTATACTAAAAAATTAGAGCTGGCACCACTTAAATATGAGTGATCGGTATAAGAACTATTTTCTATTTTATTTTCAAGTGAGCACATCCTTGTCATGTGATCTTGCTTTTAAATACTGATATAAATATGCAGCACTATTTCTTGGAATATTTATGTGATGACACAAAATCATTGTAATCACACTCTTCACCTCCTCAAATAATTTACTATCATAGCAGGAGGGAATGGCACTTAAAAAAAAACCCCTAAAGTAACATTAAAACAGAAAAAAAAGTCTAAATTTCCACTTCACATGTAAGGCAAGCTAATCATTCAAAGCATAATATTTGAAATAGATGTTAAACCATTAAATGCAAAGAGAGCCTAATAAACTCATAGATTGGTTGTGTTTGCATTAAAATTCAAATTACTTTCTCTGGTTCTTGAAATACAGGAATTAATAAAAACAAGTTTAGACTGAATGGAAACAATCTATGTCAACATTTGAATATTTCTTATATCATAGCAATATTTTCAAGTACATTCATTTTCATTTTTATGACAGTGAATACAGAGGAAATGAATGTTAGGCCAAAGCTTCATCTTTCTGAACACTTCCAATGTCTTTGATGCATTTAAGGATATTTACTAGTTATGAAATTCTCAAGAGACAGTGATTAAAACCTAACTGTTTTGCGAATACATGCAAAACCAAGTTGGTTTTTTTTAGATAAAATCAAGGATTTTGAAAAGAATTCAAGCTTAGCATCATCCATTTTATCTTATGGATTTTTAAATCAAATTTTGACAAGGACAAAAATCATAGTTTTATATTCTGTATATAAACAATGGAATCTTGCTGCTATGCAACTAAATCCTCATTTTCATATTTCTTTGTTGATGAAATTAGACATTGTAACTAAAAGTAACAGCTTTCTAGGTGCAAAATAAACTTATGAAATCATATTTTGCCTTACTCAATGTAAGTTTACATTATTTGGGATATTTTGTGGGGATCAATAATTTTGTTTATATGTCAGTGCATTCAATATCACTTTTGGTGACCTTGTGCAATTTCATTTGTGTGAAATAACAGTCCTGACTACCATGTTACTTCATGCAAAATACTTGGACTCTTTCAGCTCTGCACAGGATTGCCAACATCATCCTTGGAGCTCAACTAGATACAGTATTCCTCCATCTAGCCAAGAGCTCTATGAAATTGTATCACAGGATGTCAGAATAAAAGAAGCAGAATCCTTCAGTTAATTACAAATATTTAATTCCTTTTCTATTCAACTGGAATGAAATGAATGAATGCATTAATAAATAAATAACTTCCAAGCATCATTCAGCTTTTTCTCTGCAGAGACAAAATCAGCACCTGTGACTAGAATAGCTTGAAGTTAAGGTAACAGAAATTAAAATTGAAGCAGCAGTTTAAATACTTTTTCTATAACATGACCTTCAGTGAACATCACTATCAAATTAAGTGAACTTCATTCTATTGTATTTTGGAGTACCAAAAAGACCACCAACCCCATGACAAAAAAGGGTTTCCCTCCAATTGAAAGTGAGTAGAAGACTGCAGCTGAAGTTCTTGCTATGGCAAACTAACATTTTAAGGCATCTTATTTTAATAGCTACAAATTATTTCATTCTGCATTAAAACTACAGTAATCCCTCTTTTAATGTGATTAATCTAATTCATGAGGTGCTGGTGAAAACCTTCTATCCCTATGCTTCAGACAGATATGTTAGGCATTTCTTCACCTTTAAATATCACCATAGGTAGTTATGCTTCCCTTGGGCTGATCTGTACTTACATGCATTTTTGGTCTTGATATTCTAAGTCCACTATGGACTAGGCCCCCTACCAGATCAGTCACTCTCCTTGCATGTTATTTTCCATTATAGAGATATACTCATGTTGTTGGAACAATGAAATTGTCACTAATTAGAATGCTTCTTGCAGACAGAATTTAAATTTACTGGGCTTGAACTACTGGATTTGCTTTTAGTAAGAGATAGCCATAGGCTCTAGTGTCAAAA
>VWYP01016874.1:0-29602 GCA_013400435.1 Pycnonotus jocosus | reverse complement strand
TTTTTTTTTTTTTTACAATGAAAGGGTAAACAAATTATAGCTTTTCAAGAAAATTCTTAGATTTAAAAAAATATATATTTTGATTGGTAGTTCTCAGTGACTTTGATGACACATACAGTAGCTGTTTCTTATTTACTGAGATACTTTAGCTTTTTTCAAAGGTATGAAATTGGCCGTATTTCTGTTTTGCTGATGCAAAAGCCAAGAAGTTTTCTCATTAACATTATCTTTTGCTTCAGCCTCTCATTTTATTTTACATCCAAGAGTAACTAAGCTTGTTAGGGAGTTTCAGCCAAGCCAGCCAGATGCTCCTAACTCCCATAATACTTTCTGAAGTCCTCATGTGGAGCCTTGAACAATGTGCAGTGTTCCAATAAACTCAAACTGAACCTGAAACACCAAACAGATGATAAACTAAAGACAGACAGAGGAATGGAGGGAATATTTGGCACTTGAGTCATTAAAATCCACATACATTATTGCTCTTTTTTTTTTTTCTACTACTGGCATCTAAATGTCAGTTTGATTACATGAGTTTTTACACAATATTTATTTCTGTGAACTTGTATGGTTAAAGCAAAATTTGTAGCCTATGGTTAATGGCATTCAATTTTTTTTTTTAAAAAAGCTATCTTCAACAGTAGCATGAAACAAGAATTTTTACTTATGAAGGTGAGATAGAAATAGCTCTTACTATAGGAGAGCTCTCTATCCACCATTGGACCCAGATATATCCCAGCCCATCTGCAACAAGTACAGGGTACCATCTTCATCCATGAAAAGGAACAATTTGGAGATGGAGTGCATCAAAAATGCCAAGAAGCACTGCTACAGACCAGGGAGAGTCATATCTCTGGTGGGCCATACTTTGCAGATATATGTTGTATGAGATACATTTTGATGACCACCTATTGATCAGATTGAGGAAATGCAGTGGAAAATTTGAAAGGTAATATGCTAAATAGGCAGCTAGTAGGTCTGGATCACAGAATCACAGAATCACAGAATTTCTAGGTTGGAAGAGACCTTCAAGATCATCGAGTCCAACTCCTTCTCCAATACCTCAACTAGACCATGGCACCAAGTGCCACATCCAGTCTTTTTTTAAAACACATCCAGGGATGCCAAATTTTTTTTTTTTCTGTTTCACTTCCATTCATTAAGGTGCATGGAAAGTGCTGCCATCTGTCAATATGATTACAATTTAATACTTCCACTGGTTTCTGCCAACATCACAGGATTTGCATCTAATATAATTTTATGCTGATTTAAATAGTTTCATAATCAAACAGAAGGGGAAAATGTCCATACACAGGTTCAACTTGATGAGGATGTTAGAAAAAGTTACTAAGTACCATCAATGAATACTTTACTGAAATGTGATGTGACTGTGCAGCCTCAAAAGCTGTATTTCCATTGCTAGTAGTAAGCCCTAAGTGTTGTGCTGAGATGGACAGGGCTCAAGACTGAAGTTTGTCAGGCTTGCACTGTCTGAAATTTTCTTACTCTGTAACTTATCTTAGCTGTGACAGTACTTTCTTTCACTGAACACGTGTCTGTAGTTAATTTGTTTTACTTTTGTGCACTTGTGCATGGTACAATGCTTTCTACTCCTAACAGGAGCTATACTTTAGACAGCATGGGATATTTATGATTCTTATTATAATGACAATGTAGAGAAAAATAGTCCTTGAAGGGTAGCAGAGGACTTGAGAAGCAGAGACATAGGATGTGGTGCAGAGATGTACGCATAGGATGGCAGGGGAGGGGTCACAGTTTGTACTGCAGACCCCATGAACAGCTCACCTGCTGTCTGTAGACGAAACACTGACCTGCAGCTGGACAAAAGTACTTTTAGGGGTAGCAGAGATAGTAAAGAAATAATATTTTCACACAAGTAAAATGTAACATATACAGCAAATTAAGAGGTCACCTGTATGCTACAGACAAACAAAGATAAAGCCAAGGTGTGAAAGGGTGTTAGCTAGCAAGAGGATTGACACCAAGAGGATTATAGAGTGAGGAACAATCAACATCATCATCATATTCCTCCCAGTGAGAAAGGCCAGGTGTTGACAACCATGTCAGCACAGCCATGGCCATGAGGGCAGAAACCTTAGGGTAACCTAGAAAAGTTGAATTCAACACTGGGAAAAGGGACAGGAACCACATCTGTCTAAAACAAACTGCATTGCCCTTCTTTTTCTACAACACTTTTGATCTAAACTCTGAATGTTTAGATATTAAGTTTAGATATAACATTTCAGTTATATTAATAAGTTATTTGGCTTAATTATGTACAACATGCTTCTCCTTTGCCCTTAAATAAGGTTTTAATGCAACGGTGTTAAAACATTACTTTATAACACAAATTCTGAAAAAACAAAAAGTAAAAGTCAAGCATTACATAGGTAAGTAAATATATAACTGCTAAATTTAAAACTGGAAAACTAAACATGATTATGAGATGAACACCAAGAAATATGCAACTGTTCCATACTTATCAACCAAAAGAGTATGTATAAAAGATTTACTTGAAAAAACCACATAGAAACTGTTTCTTATCCATTCCAAGTTTATCTGTTCACACATTTCTTTCCCCCAGTATTCTCTGTTAAATCTGTTAAAGATTTGTCCAACTCCTAAAGGACCAGACCATTTAAGAGACTGACAGATGTGAAAATGCAAAAACATTTGGTCACACTTACACTCAAATTTTCAGGAAAACTCATTTCAGTATTTCATATTTGGCTCTTTCTGCAAAACTGTCTATACTTTCCTCTAATGTTTATTACATTCAAATGTTTAAGTATGAGGGTGTTTTTGCACTAAATAAATGTTGAAAATAAATATTAAACATTTCAGATGTGTTTACCTAAAAATAATATCAACCAAAGAGAAATTAGGCTACAAGGAAGTGAGAAACCTTTTCAATCTTTTTCAACCAATTTTATATTGCACAACATGAAAACAAGGATATTTGGCTTTGTATTTTGTGCCTTTATAGGAAACCTGTGATGGTAACTACAACACTAAAATGTCAGCACAGTGAAAAAAACATATGAAACACACAAATCAGAAATTAACGAGGGCTAAAAATTTAATGAAATTTAGATGGTTTTATTTAAATAGCTTATAATTCTATCAAAACTGTTTAAGTTGCTATGATTAGATATGATTCATTGATTGAATTGAATTACATGCAACAAAGTAACCCTTAAATAAAACGCAGCAACTTAGGATCGCAGATTGAAAGAAGAGGTGCAAATTGCCTTTTCTCTTTTAAGTTCTGTAGAAGAAAATGAAAATCTAAGCACCATCATGAATTAAAGACTGGAGATTTTTACCACAAATAGATTTTATTCTAGGGATTCAGAATGCCACATTATCAGAGTCCGGCAAATTCTATCTGATTTTTACTGTCTTTCTCACGATACACCCAGGGGCATCAGTTGAGGTGGGAGGGAGAAATAGGGTCAAACAGAAGGTAAATTACCAGCTCTGAGAAATGTAGACTGTCTCAAAGACCTGGATTAATCTGGATTCATTCCATAGGCTTTCATGGATTCATCTGGAATCATTAGATAGGTCTAAATATTTAACCTGAGAAGTGAGGAGTTAAGTGAGGAGTTCTGGCTATAGTTTTACACTCTAGTTAATTCCAGTTGTTATCGTAAGCATAACAAATCTTGTAGCTCTGGCGGGTAACTGGCCACAGTCTAAATATTGTGTTGCAAGGACTTGCCACTGAGCTTTGCCGAGTTTGATCCTTCTGAACTGCTCCTGACCTGTTTAGAGACTGACTTTACTTGGTTTAGCTCTAATTGGAGGGGGACTATGGCTGCTATTTTCTTCTTATTTTCCTGGGGGACTATGGCTGCTATTTTCTTTTTATTTTCCTGGGGGACTATGGCTGCTATTTTCTTTTTATTTTCCTAGGGATCAATGGTAGCACCATGGTTTCAGTCTTAAAATCTTCTGACCTTAAAAACCTTGTGACCATAGGGTGCACATAACATCAGAATAAGGGGTAGAAAATTACTGTAATAATTGTAATTGCATTGTTATTATTGGTATTCTATTTTATAATTGAAACTGTTCTGAATATAGACATTCATTCTTTTCTGTCATAAAATTTCTTCAGACTATTAAGATTTCAATAATACTAAAAATAATACCTGTTTCCTCATTGTCCATATAAGGATTCTGAGTTTAGCAGCAACAATGTTATGTAGCAAAAGAGTTATACAGATTAATTTAATGCATGTACTTTGAAAACAAAAGTGGTAGATAAAGAAGTGATGAATAAAGAAGTACCTCACATACCTCTGATGTCTTAAAGATGTTATGCTATTTTCCATGTTATATTTGGTAAATTTTAAGGATCATATAAGTTATGGTTATAAAAATTTACATCAAATTATTATGGTTTAACATAGTAATATAAGGAAAAACTCATTCTGAAACTAAAAATTTGTGTCTTAAAATTAGAAATATTGGAGGACCTAGGTACTCAAGTCAACTGGACTTAAAAGCCCAGGTGGAGACTTATTTTCTGTCTTTTTTTTTTTTTTGAAAACATAGAAGACTTGATAAAAATATGTGCCAACAAAGAAAAATTGCTAAAAATAGTAATAAAAAAAAGAAAATATCAGACTAGAAGAAGCTCAGTAGGAGAATTCCTCAAGGACTCATCTAGCAGATCTTTAATATTTACATTAATGAATTTGGCACCAAATAAAAATCTTGATGAAAGATGTATATCATACAAAATTAAGAGGCAAGTAAATATGAAGGACAATTTGCATATCATGCAGAAAATATATGATGATCTTGATGACTACAGTTATAGAAATGGGTTGGTGTTTAACTGAAACATGAAGTCTTATGAAGAGGAACTAATGATAATATTTTTCACCATTATCTGGAAAGATATCAAATTGTCAATTACTTAGAAATAGAAAAGTCTGACATAGTAGCAGCTTTCTGTGATATTAAAAACTGACATTATGATGCACTTATGAAAGAATAGATGTGATTTTAGGTGTTATATGTGAGAAGCTGTGCAATTGGACAAAACACCACTTAGAGAATTTTGGCTACAATATCTTTTACCAACTTGATCACATGTGTGAAACAAAGACATACTGGAATAAAAAGAGTTGTGAAATAAAATGGGCAGATAACGCATATAATGAAGATTCATTGAGAGAAGGCTTACAAAGTTTTTCTGCACTAAACAATTCAAAGTCCTAAAGATACAACTAGAAAAGGAAGGAGGAATCACAAAGCATTTAAATAAAATGGATATCTGCTGACCAGGAACAGAAAGTTTCTCTGTGTTGGAAAGTTTTCTAGCATCAGGGAAGTGAGGTTATAGACCAGACTCCTATAATGAGTAATTTTTTGAAGATCTGACTAGTTTAAGGTATGATATAATTCTTTATTAAAGTGGTTTTCTGATATTGCTTTCTTCGATAATATATTAAATGATCTGCTACGTTATTTTTGCTTGTAGTTTCTTACTTTTTTCAGGATTCCCTGTTTGCAGCATTAAAAGGAAATTTGATCTGAAAGAAGAGATATGTCACACATATACATCCCTCCTCTGCCAATAATATGGTATATATTAGTAGTGTTAGGTACATATTGGCATTATTAAGAATGCTAAGGAGTTTTCTCCATATTTTCCACATCCATTGCAAGTTCAAACCTGTAATCTTTGCACCACAGTTGAACTCAGACTAGGATCAATTCCTTCTAAGTATTTTATGTGGAAATTTTTGCTCCTTTAAACCATGCCTCTAGAAAGTGTTTGGAATATCTCTTTGTACCATTGCCCTCCTTGCATGCACAATTAGTCAGCTCACATCATTCTTATTACAGTGAAGAAGGATGATGTGAAAATTAATGGATGACTAAGATATATCCTTAGATCTAGTAACCTTTATTTAATGTGTCCTTGGGAGCTGCAATTTGCATTATCTTAGAAGTTTTACCTCTTCTGTCAACTATATCTTCTTTCTCATGTTTATGGGGACCCCTTTATTCTAGCAACAGACTTTGAGGGTTAATGTTAATAAAATCATTTAAGGCCCCATGCACTTTTCACATGTATGAAAGAGATTCGCTACCATATATCATTTAAAGCTTGGTATAAATTTCCTCTTTCAGCACCTCTCTAGCTCTAAAGTCAACATACCATATCACCTCTTATGTAAGTTTTCTCATTTTAAAATATTTGTCTTGGTTTCAGGATAACTGCTGCTGGTACAGAAAGTCATCTTACCTTGTCTAGAAGTGATCTCCCAGTTCTCAGTAAGAAAAGCCAGACACTTCTATGAATACTATAATTTATTAATGCTCCCATTAAAATTGAAGTAAGCTATGCATGTTTGAAAGTGTGATTAGTCAAGACCTATGCAGAAAAAAGATGTTCTCAGAGCTGTTCAAATTGCAGATCATCAGGACAATAACATCATATATTTTTTACTTCATTGCACTTACCATTTTTTAAATTTCTGTCAAATAAGGGCCTTAGGTTGCTTGTTTTTGTTAATATTAGTAATAATAATTTTATGACATTACTGTTAATAATTTATTTCAATATTTTGGATACTGTAATAAGTATTTAACATAATATTCATTCATAAAAGGCAATATTGTTTAATTTCATTACTTTTCACTTATAAAGATTTAACTTGAGTAATGTTTTGATCAGCCAGTGCTGCTTGTTTTCTCTTGGAAAAAGTTTCTCATAAAAATCTGTTTAGTAACGGTGCTCTGGAAAAAAAAATTCATAGACCACTCTAAGATCAGGCAAATTAAAGAGTTAGGATATGATTCAGATTTGGTTCTGCTGGTCAGCAAGGGGAATTGAACGCACAAAATGTATTCAAACTTCAAGATTCCTTTCCTCTATCATACCTAGCTACTGATTGCAGCTATTAAGATCATTTAGTATTTTCTCTCTGTGTTAGTAATCCAAAGCATCACTCTTCTCGAATAACTGAGAAAAGCATAGAAATACTTTCCCAGAAGTATCTTAACTTGGAATTTTTACCTAAAATCTGCTGCTGCTTTATCAAGCAGAAACCAATCCTGTGCCTTTCAGGCTCAGCTCTAACTATAGGTCTACATAAAAATTGGCTGTAGAAGGCCAGGAAGCCAAAATATTGTGTGATGTGCCGTCGTCTTCTTATCTTCTTATCTATATAATGCATGGTTGAATGATTTAAAGTCAAGCTTGAGAGGTGTGAATGCAAACATACTGGATCTCAATCTACTCTCCATATACAGGTTCCATCACTTCCTGTGGCCTTCCAGCTGCTGAGTGAATTTTGTGGGTTTGGGAGAGAAATGAAATTCAAAACCTGAAGTTTAGATGTAGAAAAGATTGACCCAACTACCCTAAGGGGAAAGCACTAATTTTATCATCTGATTTTTTGTTGTTGTTGGTTTTGTGGGGGGTTTTTTGTGGTTTTTTTCTTCTTGTTGTTGTTGATTGGTTTGTTTGTTTGTCTGTTTGGGTTTTTTTATTGCTGAGTTTTAAAGAAACAGGAGGCTTGTAGTTGGGAAAAGTACGGTAATTTTTTTCCTTTTTTTCATCCTTTTCTTAACATGATCATTCTTTAATCCATTTTTTGCTGAACCTTACAACCTGCCTTACATTTTTGTCTTGTTCTTATTGATTCTGTCCTGTATTATCTAAGCTGCTGAGTTACTGAGTTTGGAATGGATTATGGTTTGGCTCTATCTGATTTATTTCACATAAAGTGTGTTGGATAACAGACAGATCAATTTTCAATTTGCTGTGTAAGATTCAGATCATGTTGTCAAAGCACTTTCCCTTACATACATATACAAATGTATGTACTGCCTCAAAGAAGAGAAACTTAAACTAATGAGATCCACACTGAAATTTTAAAAATTTCTCTTACAACTTGATGGTAATTAGGGATGGTTAAGCTAGCATGAGTAAGAAGGAAACTAAGACTTTATGCAATGTACAGCAGCAAAAGTGCATTTACAAGAGGAAGAGTTAAGTATACCCAATAATTATTCCTTATCTATTTTTATGGAAAACATAAGGAAACATAAAATTCTGAGTCTAGACAAGTTAATGGAAGAAGTTCAAATCTCTTTCAAAGAGCAGGATTTCATTTAGAGGGTCACGAATTCTTTCTCCAGATAGGCAGACCCATGTAAACCTATTTAAGACAATGCAGAGCACTGAGCCATGCAGTCTGGCTCTGCATTGACTTTGATCATAGGAACATATATCAGCTAAAATGTAGATTAAGAACATAGTCACACTATGATGCCTCTGTAATCAATAAAGCAAGAAAGGGAAAGAGAGCCCTATCTTTGGAGAACAATTCTTGTTTTCTCTGTAGAGTATCTATTTTCCCATTGACCACAGAGAAACAGAAAGCAATTATTTTCTTAATATATCATATGCACTTCAGTACCTAAAGATACAACAATCAACACTTCTGACCATAAATCACAGGTTCTATTTTGCTTTGTCTATTATGGTAAAGAAAATGTCTCTCTAATCAGTTTTCTAAGTTTAGGTACACTTGTCCAGGCAACATGACACCATTTGAAATGACTAAAAGACTTAAATATTTCAAAGGACCCCTCCTTGAATTTGGAAAGACATTCAAAAATGTTTATAATTTTGATGGAGATCTGTATTCATGGATACTACAATGGAAAGATCCTGAACATATTATTTCATTTTACATCCACTGGCTCAAGCTATAATAGTAACTGGGCTTTCATTTTGGAATTTTGGTACAATTGCTGCCTGGAATAAATGTGAAATTAGTCACAGCAGATGGTCTCTGCCTATTCCTGGTGGGTGGATTTCTCTGTCATATATTTTCCAGAAAAATAACTCTAGGAAAGAAGCATGTCATAATAACCAACAGCCATCACGTGGGAGTAAAATCTCCACTCTGGGATGACTGTGCTTCAGTGTAGCACTGAGAAAGCTGGGCTGGGAAAGCTACATTTACAAACCACAGTAAGAGCCTGGAATGAGAGACTCTAATAAATGTTAGATTTCTACATACCCAGTCACAGAAGTAAAATACTCATTGTGGGCTGGTAGTTTACCAATGCATTTCATTCTGGTTTCCACTTTTAAAAATAATGCTCCTTTGTAGGGCACACTAACAATAGCACTGTTCTCCCAGAAAAAAAGAAAAGATTATGTAAGGAACTCGATTCATAGTAACAACACAGACTGGAGGAGAAAAATACGTGGTTTCTAAGCAAAGTTGGTAGCATCCATAGCATCCATCTCCAGCCCTCAAAGTGCATTCATAATCTCAATTTAATTTTTTTTCTTTTTCAGAAATGCCCCAGTCCCACAAAAGACTAGCTTTTATGTTCAAAACTCATGATTGCTCATTTCAAAATCAAAAAGTCTCTTTTCTTTTTTTTTTTTAATCCCTTAAAAAAGCATACGTGTTTGGTATTTATGAATTAGTTGTGCAGGTTTTGTTGGAGAGGTACCATTGGCCTTTAAATATACAAACAGATGGAAAACAGCCATAGTGATTGAGAGTTTGACAAATGGCTTATTCACAATAAGGATGGAGCATCTCACCTAGAAGTAAAGTCTGAGGGAACTGTGATTGTTCAACCTGGAGAAGAGAAGGCTTTAGGGTGACCTGAAGTACCTGAAGGGAGCCCACAGGAAAGAGGGACAGAGACTATTTACAATGCTATGTAGGGATAGGACAAGGGGAAATGGCTTCAAACTAAAAAAGACTAGACTTGGATCAGATATGAGGAAGAAATTCATTATATGAGGGTGGTGAGACAGCAAAACAGGTTGCACAGAGAAGTTGTGAGTGCCCCATCCCTGGAAGTGTTCAAGGCCAGGTTAGGATGGGGCTTAGAGCAACCTGGTCCAGTGGGAGGTGTCCCTGCCCACGGCAGGGGATGAAACTAGGTGAGCTTTAGGGCTTCTTCCAACACAAACCACTCTATGATTCTATGATATAGGTAGGAGATGTATATATATAGCTGTTTATGTGTTCAAAAACAGTTTAACTTTTTAATGTGTGATTGGCAAATAATTATCTGACACCATGCAACACTGATTCACATCTCTATTTTCATAATTTAGTGAAATGGGCCTAAAACAAGGGCTCTTTACTTTCACTGTGATTCAAAGACCCCAATTTATGCTATTTTATTAGGTTATTGCAGCAGTTGCATGAATATGTAAATGTATTTTGAATATTTAACATATCTGGTGATTTTGAATTGTTCAAAAGCTATTTAACAAGATCTAATCAGAAGTCTAATCTTGCATCACTTGACTCAGTGAGATGAGTGACTGAAGGCTCTCATTTATCTCAAACTGCATTCTGGCAAATGTTTAGGTTTTATATCCATCTCGCTTTGGCACACGTGTACCAATGCCTCAACTGGAATCTGGCCATCAGTTGCATCAGGTCTGAACAACCTTTTTTTTTCAAAATAGCAAATGCATTGTTTCTAATTAACAAACATCTTCCACATACCATTCAACCTCCTGTTCACATATATGTAAAATCTCCTAGATGCTATTTGACTCATCTACATAGTTTCTCTTCACAAAAGTGTAGAATTTATAGAGCTTTCCATTATAAATTTTCAGTTCAGTTGAATATACTTTCAAATTACAAATTAGCTATTTCTGTCCACAATACTGAATAATCCTTGTGGTAATATTTTATTCATAGTAAAGATGAACAAGTAATTAAGGCTTCAGAGTTTGAGACTCATAGCTAATATTTTCTAATGTTCAAGTAGAGTCAAATAAGATCGTGGGTATAAAATGATAGTGCAGGCAAAGATATAGATGACTTGAAGTTGATAACCCTGAAGATTTCAAGTAGTTCTGTGGCAGCTTCTCTCTGCAGCACAGCTGTGTGAAAACAGCCAAGATAATGGTATTAGTATGTGGAGAATAAACACAGACAGCACATGACAGACAGTATAACTCACTCTTTTGCATAAGGGGGAAGCAAATCATTGTGAATTATACAGACATCACAAGCCTTGACGTATTTCAAAACAATTGTCAGTCATTGTGCAAGAATGTTAGGTGACTCCAGGGACAGGGTTAATTCAGGCTAGGGCAACAGTTCATAAACAAATAATCACAGTTACCTAGACAAGATTTCTACTTCTTCTTTAATATCTTAAATTTTTTCCACATCATTTGACTAGATTTAAGGATTTCTTTTTAAGAAAAAAATTCTCAGGTTTTTCCTGCAATACCACAGTAATCAGGAGGGAATCAAAGTCATATTTAATTTTGATAATTCCTACATTATTTTGGTTTTTCATATGAGATTACATTGTCCAGAAATATCATTTAGTATTCTGGACTAATATTTTCATATTTTTTCCCGCAGACATTTGCACTTTTAGTTTTTAAATTATTCTTGCAGAATACTAAATTCTGGGGTTGGCAGAGGTCAAAGGTGAAGCAAAGCCTACTTAAAAACTTAAATTTTGGGTATTATCATACTGTATACACAGATCCAAAGGCACAGTAATAATTAACAGTAGTGCAGAAAAATGTCAGAAATATCATTCTTTGTATTAATTTTTAATTCATTTCTTTCTAACCTAGTTAAAGCCTACATAGCCATATATAGTAATAAACTCACATTCTGATGCTCTTTTCTATGCTTCCTGAATTAAGTTTTTTACAATATGATGATATTCAAGATTCACTTAAGCACTTCACTACAAATCACACTTTTTCCTCAGTTTATTGCGGTTTGTTGAATTTCTCATTATCTTTGCCCCAAGAAAGTTAGGTGCAAGTAAACACAGCTACTCTGGAGCAGTTGATTTTCCCAGCTTTTTACATTGACCTAAAAATAGCCCTTCCCACTTTTCCTGTCCACCAATGTCAAAATTTTCAAGACTATCAGAATAATATTATTTTTTTCTCTTATCCCTATTTTGCACTTACATGGACACAATCTATGTCTTTCAAGATGGACTGACTAGTGTTTCACCAGTCACTGTCCAGAAGCCAGTCACTCTTGAGGTCTTTGATCCAACAAAACACTGAAGTGCAAGCTCATTATTAACTGAGAATACTGTTATATTTATGGAGTCTATCCCAGAACTTAAATGCTGCTGTCTGAAGTACTACTTTTCTGAAACTCTGATTTTTATCCATGTCTTTTACAAGCCAGGGGAAAAAATCCCTCAGATTTCGTATGACCTGCTCTTACACTTCTTCTGGTGGGGAGAATTCATAAGCATTTAGTTGATCTAAAGTGCTCCCATTTATGACAGAAAAAGATTTCCTGGTTTTCATTTTGCTTTGTGATATAAGGTGCTACAAGGTCTTGGCAGGCTGAATGAGCAAGAGGAGCTAATCAGTGCTCCTGCCCTTCTGTCCTCACAAAGACACACTTTTACTGGTATAGCAGCTGGGTGAGTCCAGGAAGGAAAACTTTTTTTTTTTCCTTTTTGTTTTACTCTATTGTGTTTTTCGGTATTCCAAAAAAGTTTTTAAAAAAAGAAAACAAAACTCACAGCTCCAATTTATAAAGAAAAAATGTATTAGGAAGTCTTTTTGCCATTATTCTTTAATCATTATTTGAGTAGAAAGGTCTTACAGCCTTGGTGGAACTTGCTATGGGCTGAAGTCTAAAGGACTCCAGTTGCTGAGCCCGTTTACACTTTTTTTTGCTTTGTAATATACCTGTTTTTTTCTTCAGATCAGTTTCTGCTTACTCTGATCAATCAAATCAACACAAAAATGTCAGCATTCTGCACTCTAGCTGGCTCAGTCCCATCCGTGTTCAATGCTAAGTAAACGGCCTGTCTAAGCAGAAAGAATTATCAGTTTAATTCAAAGGAAAAGTTTTTCGCAGAAATTTGAAGCCACAGATAGCAGATGAACAATCAAATTTACTTTTTTCCCCCATCTTGGGCTTGTTTTAGTTTTTCTTTTCTCCCAGCTCCAAGAAGGGAAAAAACCCCAAACAGTACTGTAACAAAATATACTCATTTTCCATGTGGTCACATTTTGCTGGTATTTAACAATTCAAAATTATATAGTGTTCAGCTTTTCCACGTCACATCTTCCATTCAGTGCTCCTAAGTTCATTGCCAACTTCATTATCTCTGTGCTGTGTGCCCTTTAGGAACCAGAAAGTAGAATGTATTATGGTATGCTATGATTCAAAGAGATAAAAGTATCAATTATCACAACTGTTAGAAGAGATTCAGCTACCACCCTCTCCTGCTTGTTTAAGTGCATATATAATCACTCTATTTTTGACTCCAGTTTTAGGCATCAGCCAGACATTTAGGTACTCCAATAACCAGGTAATCTCCCTCAAACAAGTGCTGAAACAAAACTGCACCCCAAAGTGTCTGCAGTGACAATTTCTTATCATGAAAAAAGCAAGGGAAAAGAAGGTTTTAGAAAATCTATTTGGTGCCACAGATGCATGAATATTCACAAGCAAGGACAATGCATCCTTTATCCCTTGTCTATGATTACAGCTTGTAAGGAGGAACTTCATCTACAGCACAAATATTCTGGTAACACCTTTAATTTGAATTTCAAATACAATGATAATTTTTTTAAAAACTCATGTTCAGTTGCGAGCAATTCTTTTTAGGAAGAAAATATTTCATTGGTTAAATTGCTTGAAATAAAGAGCTGAAGCACCTGACTTGTTATCACCAATCTTTTCAAGCTATTTCAATTTCTTTGCCTTTTATTTACTTTTTTAGATATTTTCTTGCATTTAAGAGAGACATAGACATCGTACAGATATTTGATTACACCCTGGAATGTTGAAAGGAACTGTGTTGATTATGACATATTTTTGAAGTGAAAGGTTCCTTGCCAGCAAGTGGAATGTAAAGAAGAATAGACACTGTAAACATACATTGAAATAAATCTGTTAATAAGATAACAATTTAAAATATGAAAACACAATTTTCACTGAAGCAAGATTCCTTAGGGCGATTATGGATATGTGTACTTTGCTTTGCTTTGCTCTGCTTGGTTTACTCCCTTGACACGAAATGGAAATTTCAAATAAGGATATGTTTGGATGCATTTAATTCAATAAATCTGTGTGTTGTACATACAGAAAGCAAGGTTGTAACACAACTTTTAAAGCTGTTCCAGGTGAACTTCAAATAGCAAGACTATGGAGAAAAAACAGTGGAAACGTCAGAACACAACTGGGATTTTTTTAGAAATCTGGCCTGATGTCTTCAGCAGTTTTTTTTTTTTCCTCACAGATAGTACAGCATACTGGTCTAGACCATCCTGCTGCAGTATGTTTCAGGCTGGCTACACATAGGATACATCTGTTTTGCTGTCTGTTTCTACCCTGAGCCAGTAATGCAGCACAGAAAAACAGAAAAGCTTTCTTTCTTGATCAAACAAACAAAAAATTCTCTTTTATCATTTCTTTTGATGTGTACACACATTACGGCCATCTCAGTAGGAAGGAAAAATATTCTGAACTACAATAAAGGAAAAGAAAATCAGCAATCTGCAACAGCTTATTCAACTAGATCAAATTGATTTGCTTTTGTCTCTTTTTTTGTTTACAATCATCATTGTTCATCAAACTCTGTATATCTATGTCTGGACAATGTTATTTTTTGTGTAGATTGCAAACACTGTTTTAGCTGAATTACTTGCTGCAAAATGCACCAAAGTAATTGTATTTCTAGAATGACAATTCTTTTTCATTCCTTGTAGAATTCCTTTTCAGTGTAATGATATGACAGTGTTGACCAGACCTGTCTCCTGATATCTTTTGAATATGAAACATCCCTAAACAAATGCTTTGTTTTGTACGGTGCATCATTTTCAAGTAGAACTGCATCCCAGGGGAGAGCCTGCCTCTGGAGGCTGTTCTAACTAAATTGGATCCTACTTGAGGGTTTTTTTATTTTTCTGTTAAGTGTAATGGGAAGTAATTTCTTTTTAAAAAATATTTTTGTCTAGGCTACATATCCTGCCACAAAGCCAAGCTTGTTGTTCCACAGAGAGCATGGGTGTGCAGAGGCAAAGGGAGGCTGTCTTGGCACCCAGGAGTTGAATAAAGGCTGAAAGGTGCTTGACATTCTCTCATGGACTAGAGCTGCAAGGTGGCATGCTACAATTGCTGTGGGGTAGAGTTTATGATGATCTGTCTGCCAGACATTCACACTGACACAGAAATCCCTTTCATCTTTTTAAGACCTTGAAAGTTCCTTGACACATCCTCTCAAACAGGTTTTCTACAGACAATATTTTTTGTGTTTCCATTCTGGAGCAGGTCAGCAGACTAGGGACACCAAACCTTGTCATAATTTTATCTCTGCTTCTTCATTTGATACAACTTCCATACAAATGCAATTAAAGATTTATTCAGACTTGAAAACCCAGCACATCAGTGTCCAGACCAAAAGAAATCCATGGGCATAGAAGTGTTATTCATAAAGTGTGGTTTTTCCAGTTTAAGTTCGCTGAATCCCATTTTAAAACTAGAAGAATGATTCTATGAACATAGAATATTGTCTTCTTTCAAGGTCTTTTCATTATTTCACACTGTTTCTAGATGACAAATAGCAAAAACGTTTTTGCCAGTCTGCTGTCAGATCTAATTAAGATATTTTTCATTATGTTCAGATGTGTCTTTATTATAATTGTTTTTATTTTTATAACTGTGTTCTAAGACTATATGTGGATTTTTTTCTAGTTATCCTTGGCACATATGAGTATATACATGAGCACATATATATGCCTATATATGTATGTATATCTTTTTTTTTCTTCCACTGTGTATTTATAGCCTAATTCTTCTATAAACTGGAGTTCTGACAGTGATCTCAAATGGATCAGAACATCATTTATATTTTCAGCTTCTGGTGCTCCTTTTGTGTAATTCTTGCTTTTCTATAATCCTGTAATGACAGGACATTGTCTGCTTTCTGCCCATAGCTTACTTATTTTTTGCTTGTCTGTTGTTCTGCTGTACTATATCTCAATCTACTCTTTTGTTCATGTCCTACATTTCCTTAGCCTTTTTTTTTTTTTTGTCCTTGCCTTTTTTCTATTTTTATCATCTGTTTTTAATCCTACTTCGTGTTTCCTTCAGAGATTTTCAAAATGTTACACTGACTTACCAGAAAATCCCTGCAGGGTTTCATTTTCTCACGACGACTTGGGAAACTCTTCATGCTGAATTCATGTCACTTGAGAATTTCTGGCTAAATAGATAAGATGTTGAAGAACTGAATGTGGAAAAATTGCAGGTAATGACTAATTTTAATCTGATTCTGTCAGGTATTGTCTAATTATACACTAATGGATAAGAACAGAACACCCAGCATGAAATCCTCAACATCTTTCAGATAAATGAGGAAGCTCTGGTTGCAGCAAACTCACATATCTACACTACCAAAACTGACATGAAGGGATCTTTTATTTTTCTTTGGGGAATTTCTTTTGGAGCTTTGTCTCCCTACATTATTTCCCACAGAAAATTCCAAAGTCTGACATTGTAACAGTCAGCCTCTCTGACAGAGTAATTGTGCATTGGTCTATCAGGAATACGAGGAACATCACCTTGAATTACACACAGAGAGTGGCTGGGTGGAAGTTCTTCACTCCTATAAAACAATCTGTTGTGTATCTTCAGAGCTCTAGGTTTTCCCCTGAGTGTTTGGTTCAAGGTTGCTCTTTAGAAAATATCTAGAAAGTTCCCTATCCATAAAAACAGCTATGTATATGTGTAAGAAATTAAGAGTTTTACTTTCTTTTGGAGCCACCTTATGACTGTGTTTACAAATACAGCTGAAAATAGCCTAAGGGACAAAAAGGAGATATTTCAGAGATAAAGGATGTCATTTTTTGTACATTGTCATGAAAAGTAAAACTGCTATTTTATTTTCCCTCTTAAAAATACAAACTTACATAGTTTCTTCAAATGTTTGTAATCTCAAACAATTTTATTATATCAAACCAGTCTTAAGAGTTCTGGAGAGAAACAACTTTCTCACTTGGAGGTGAAATCTGCAAACCCTTAGAATATGAGCTTCAATATTAGGCTGAATGTTCTGGACAAGATTTTTTACACAACAAATTATCAATAACTGTCATTTACGAGCTCCCATGATTTGGTGTCTCCTGAACACCCTTTTATCTGACATCTAAGCAGTGATTTATTTCACTCACAAGTTATGTGGCATCAAAGTTTTGTGCACATATTCGTCAGCGTGATTATAGGGTTATTTTCTTAGCATTAACACTATAGTTAAAAATTCTCTTTATAACTTCTGGTTGTGTATTTTTTTAAGCTTATGAAACTACAGGTTTGAAACTTAACTTCTTTACTTCAGTCTACAGTCTAGTGGTGTATTTTTGAAAAACTCTCAGACAACTAATTCAGATTTTCCTGAGTAATACAGTAAAAGGATGTAATGATTAACATCTTAAAGTACTAACGAGCAGTAATACCAGAGCAGAAAGCCAACTGAGGTTAAAAAGGGATTACACATTTTGCACACAGAAAGTTATTACTTTTACTGAACTGACCTGAGCTAAGTTATAGATTTGGTCTCATATAACATTATGTGAGAATTTGACGAATAATTGAATCCATCTTAAAGCTATGAAAAAGACTGTTAAAAAGATTCTTTGAAATAGAGATTTTTCTAAAGGCTATGTGTAATGCAAGAATAACAGCAGTTAAAGGGACAAAAATTGGCAGGGTTTTGCCAATTCTATCGATTAAGCAGAATCACAGAATCCCAGAATAAGCTGAGTTAGAAGGGACCCATCAGGATCATGGAGTCCAGCTCTGGGCCCTGCACAGGACCATCCCCAAAAGTCACACAATGTGCCTGGGAGTGTTGTCCAAATACTTCTTGAACTCTGTCAGGCTGCTGCTGTGACCACTTCCCTGGGGAGCCTGTTCCAGTGCCCAACCACCCTCTGGGTGGAGAACCTTTTCTTGATATCCAGCCTAAACCTCCCCTGACACAATTTGCTATTTCGTCAGGAGTGCCACTGGCCACCAGTGAGCCTATTCCTCTTCTTCCCTTCATGAGGAAGTTGCAGAGTGCAATGAGTTTTCCCCTCAGTCTCCTCTTCTCCAGGCTGAACAGACCAAGTGCCCTCAGCCACTCCTCAAAAGGCTCACCCTCAAGGCCCTTCACCATCTTGGTTGCCCCTATTTGGCTCCTCTCTAAGAGCTTTATATCTTTCTTGTATTGTGGCACCCAAAACTGCCCCCAGCACTGGAGGTGAGGCTGCCTCAGTGCAGAGGGGACAATCCCCTCCCTTGCCCAGCTGTGATGCTGTGCCTGATGCACCCCAGGACATGGGTGATCCTCCTGACTGCCAGGGCACTGCTGACTCAGATTCAACTTGTCATTGACCAGGATTCTCAAATCTCTCTGTGTTGCAACTGTCCAGTCTCTCATTCCCCGGTCTGGACATCCAGGGCTGCCTCATCCCAGGTGCAAAATCTGGCACTTGTCTTTGTTAAAATTCATAGGATTGGTGATTACCCAGTCCTCTAGCTTGTTAAGCTCTCTCTGCAGGGCCTGCCTGCCCTCACAGGAGTGAGTCAGGACCTCCTCCCAATTTTTTATCATTTGTGAACTTGCTCAGTATCCCTTCCAGTCCTGCATCCCAGTCATTTATGAAGGTGCTGAAGAGCACAGGGCCAAGGATGGAGCCTGTGGAACCCCCCTAGTGCCAGGTCCCCAGTCTGATGTCACCCCATTCACTGTAACCCTTTGTGCCTGGTTCATGAGCCAGTTGCTCACCCATCACATAAAGTGTTTATCCAGCTGAGTGCTGGACATTTGGTCCAGAAGGATCCTGTGGCAGACAGTATCAAAAGCTTTACTGAAATCCAAAGGGATCACATCAACTGGCTTCCCTTGGTCAGCTGGGTGGGTTACCTTGTCACAAAAGGAAATCAGGTCTGAATAAAAACTAGATCAAAAATCTAATCATTCTGATGGCAGACACAAATATGTGCATTGTAAATACTTGGCTTGCATACACACTGTGTGGATCTAAGTCAGCTGAGATGACATTTAGAGAATTGGGCTTGGGGGATTCTCAGCTGATGAGGGGCTCACCATTCTTGTGATTTGCATAGCAATCTTGTGGGATCTGCTGCCTTTGCTGCAATGTGACATGATTACCCTACCTGTTCTGATAATTACAGTTTTACATTGCTAAGATAATTGGAATTGTAGATAACCCAATTTCTTCTTCTGGCTGCCTAAGGACTGCTGGACATGTGTAGTCAGAGATCAAAATATTGTGAGGTGCATAGTTTCTTGGTAGTAAGCTACAGCTACTGTGCACTTGAACATTAGCCAAGGTCTTTAATCAAATGGATGTATGGGATCCCATACAGTCATATATGGGATTCATCAGAGAAATGCAAGCCCCTATTGCTGGTAGTCACCTACACTGTCATCCCACGCTCCTTTCAGAGCTAGAGAGAAATAGCCACTACCAAGACACAATGACTAAAGTGGGTGTCTAAAAGAGGTCTGATAAATCACTCTTCAAAATTGCTCAGTCATCTCCCAGCAGTGAGAAGAGCTCAGCCTGGTCATAAAACTTCTAAAGTTAAGTAAAATGTATCCTACCTCTGGCAACCAATTTGTTATGGCCTTTTTTATGTGGTATGGTAATATTACAGATTTACAGAATACTTCCTAAGGGGTTTTTTATTATTTTACATATTTTATTTATACCTCATAGCAGAGATCAATCCTACTCTTACTTACAGAAGACCATGATGGGCCTTTTTCCCATCATCAGGAAAGAGTAGAAGCATTTAAAAGCACCCAGTATATGCTAGCTAGTATTTTCTAACAGATAAGAACTTGTAGATAAATTCCAGAGCCATGAGTTGTAGTAAGTTTCAGCTCCACAAAGTAGTATAAAACAAACTTTTACATTATTCTTCATATTGTCTTTTACCCAGATAAATGCATTCCAAGTTTTTGCCTCACATGCAGAAGCCAAAAGGAAATTGAGGATAAGAGCAAACAGACACATTATGCATAACTTAAATGAAAGGTCACAAAATTATTCTAAGGTTTGTTGTCTACAGAAAACTTAAATTCACTAATTTTTATACTTTGAATCTTGACATCTGAGAAATTTTCTGGCAGGCAGTTCTGCTTGCATAGAGACAGGACTATTATCACAGGAATCAGAAGAGAAGGTTGTAATTAGTTTTCTGCATAAACTCTCCTTTGAAAATTAAAGGTTTGGGTTTTGTTTTAAATCTGTGGCAACAGAGGTTGGTGATTCAGATGCCAAAAAGAGAAAGCCTCAAGAGAAGACCTAGGATTTATTTATCTCAACATTTTAATTAACACTTCTCAGAAAGAACAAATCACAGAGTAAAACAAGTGACAACTCTGGCTTATTCTGCAAGGATAAAATCTCTTTTTATAAAACCAGAAATTTGTTTACTGTATTCAAAGCATGCCTGTAGCCATGACCTGAACCTGAGAAAACTTTCTGTCCCTACATCAAGTGCAAAGTTAGATCCAATGATGTGCACCTGTGTCTTTTAAGTGAAAAACAAACACTGGGGGATTTGGAAAAAAGATCTAAACCATGGAGGAGTTTCCATCTCAACAGATGAGTTTTTAGGTGGTGTGGTTACAGATCAGGAGTGGAATATACAAAAATCAGTTATTGTACCTCACATAGTAGTGTGGCAAATGTTTATCTTCTACCTTTCAATTTCTATAAAGCTAGATTCTTTTTTTAAGAAAGAAATATGAATAACTCACATTACATTAAAAGTTTTGTTGCATTTTTTGAGGGGGTTTTTTCCTGTTACCTCTAAAGACTGATGTCTCAGTAACAAAAAAAATCAAGCTGATCTTTCCTGACTCCTAGTGACTGCATCAGAGTTTCTCCAGCTAAGCAATGCCCTTAAGTGTTATTGGCTTTACATCTTTTATGTTTCTCTTTCCTAAACAGTCCTGCTTGTAAAAAAAAGAAGTCAAATATTTCCCCTTTGGCTCTAATAAAAATTACATTAAATAATGAAATACACTGAAATATTCAGTCTCTGAATCTGAAATGTAACTCACAATATCTGTCTGTTGCTGCAGTTACTCTCCATATAGAGCTATAATGACATACTCAAAAAAGGAAAACTGTTTACAAATTCACACAAATTCAATATGTTTTGCTTCTAAGTGTTTGAAGTACCATTCATGTTCCTTTTGCAGAAAATAATTTCTCCATTTATTCTTGATATCTTTTACAACTCAATTCCAGATTCATATATTTTGAAATGTTAAGAAATACGGTTAAACTCATGACAAAACTTTCAATATTTTCCACTGATATACTTCCAGGTGCTGGTCCGTGCTGCTAAAACCTGTTCTAAGGTTTGCCCAAGATCATGACCTGTCTTTTGACACTGACACTCTTCTGAACATGGGTCTCATGGTGTCCTTGTGCATTTATAGAAGCCTCTGTGAGGTGCAGGGTCTGTATGGTGTGAAATAGGAGAGATTGGTAAAATAGGGATGAGAAAATAGATTCCAAGATATCCTTACTTTAAGGAGTTGTCAAGAACAGCTTGTGTACATTCTAGGTATCTCTGTGTTTTGTGGGAGAAGTTTGAGGTTTTTTATAAAGTGTTGGGGTAAGCTTGGAAAATTTATTTTGTATCTTCTCTCTTTTGGTGATGATCCACAGGATTTTTCCCAGCCTAACTTTTCGGTGCTTTTTCTCCTAAAATATTTTAAGGCTTTTCAAAACAAGACAAGCAGAAGAAACCCACAGTTGTTTGTGGCTGGAATTTATAAGTGATAGGATAGAGATTTTGATAAATCAGTAATCAGCATATATTCTCTTACCACTCCAGACACAGGCAAGAAATATGTGGAAAGTTAGAGAATATGTGTTTAATCAGATCTTTCATTATTACCTAGGGGAAAATATAAACAAGCTTTAGACACCTATTTTCAATTGCTCCTACATTATCTTTAGTAGCACAAACAAAAGTGTGTTCATTGAAAGACTCCACTATTTTAATGTTAAAAGGACTACTGGAATAAAATGAGCTGTTTTCTATACTTCATTAATTTCTCAATAAAATGGGAAGTATGGTTTTTGAATGGCTGGCTGATTCAGAAGAGCATGCAATTATTTTAAAAAATAACAGTCCATAGAGAGAGTGTAGTAGCACAATCTAACCAAACAGGACAATATGCTGTAGATTTTTGACCTTCTAATGTTCCAGGTTGTCAGAAATATTTGAAGTGACCTTTTATGCTGCAATATATTTGGCATTTTTTGTGTCAGCCTCTGATTTTCTTTACCATGTGAGTCACACAACTGCTGCTAATGTAAACTTTTCACCTGAGCAATTTATTTATGCACGTGCCTGCATACACATGCACAGAGTAGCAATGCTTTGCCAATATTGAGAGAATGAGAAGTGTATTGTGTTACAGTTTGCAAGTCTCTGCTCCTCTTCACCATTCAAACCCACATATGAAAAAAAATTGCATATCAGAAAAAAAAGAGAACACATTCCTCAAAATTTAAAAACAAGACCCTAATATTTCCCTACTATACTTTTAATGTATTTAGAAGACATGCATTTCCTTTTTAAATTGAATAAAATCTTATGGTAAGTGTACAGTTGTCTCTAGAAATGTGTATTATTTACATTGATTTCTTCACTATACAAGCAAAAAATGTCAGCCTTTCATTTTCTGGCTTCCAGAGACTTTTCAATCATTAATAAATTGCTTTCAGAGGCCTATCTCCTTAATTCTATGAGGCAAAAGAAGTTGGAAGGGTATAGGATGAAGAATTTAAATTAGGCCTCTGACAGATTTGCAGAGGCAATTTAAAACCAAATTGTGAAGCTCCAGCTTCACATGTCCAGTCCTGTGAGAGGTATTCAACCAGGCTGAAAGTATTCCAAATCCATAGAAGATCTTATTTTGCTATGTAAGAGCCTAGAATCCTTCTCTAACCTCTCCTTTATGCAATCTTCCCCTAATCTCTTTTTTATGTAAACTTCCCCTCTCCAAAGAGGTTTAGCTGCATGAGACCAAGGGTTCAAAGCCCAAATTGTTATGGTTCAGTTGAATAACTTTGGCTTGGACTGATGAGGAATTTGAAAATCGTGAGATGTTGTTGCAGAAAGATCACCTGAGCCATGCAAGGTCAGAACTGTACAATTATTAAAAAAGTCACATCAGAGATAAGTTTATTTTCATTCCCCGTGCTCATGTGAGCATTACTGGCTTTATCCAGGAAGAAATAAGACCTTTTCAGAAGTGGTTGCCAAGTAGGAAATCAAGTAAAACTGTGTTAATTCTAAATTTAGGCTGCCAAGTTGTGATCAACTGCTATCCATGAATATGTTAAGTGCTGCACAATCTAAATGAAGGAAGATTTTACATTTGATTGAAGAAATACTGAAATCCTGGTTAGAGAGATCATGGATGTGCTTACTTACCATGTTGGGCTTCCACACATAGGTCAAATTATGTATGATCCCATAAACCTTTAAAAAGATTTTCTATATGTATGAGACAAAATGGCAAGGTCTATCCAAACAGCATCTATTCCTGCTCTAAGTGTATCAATGATGGAGGATGAGAGCCTGAGAGAACCTTTGTTTCACACAAACACAAGAATTCAACAAACACAACACTGCGACTCGACATAAAAAGCCAAGGTAACACAAGCATTATAAATTAACTATTTTCTACTAAAAATTTTATTTCCAAATTTTTGACTCAAAAAAAGCTTCACATCTGTTAATCAGAAATTCCACAGAAAGATAATAGCAACATGAAATGTCCATTATAACAATGCTTGTACTTCTTGAAGAGGGTTTATAAGTCAAGGGTAGTCAGAGGACTGTACATATTATATGATGCTGGAGCTGGAACCAAACACAGAAAAAGTCATGAATAACAGTTATATACAAATGCCAGAAGATTTGGTTTTAATTCTGCATTATTGCTAGCTGTGCTGACAGATGTATTTGTGCATATGCCACTGTACAAAATGAAAACACCAAAGTCCCAAAGGTGGTTTAAATATATGTCCACTTCCACAGAAAAGCAACAGGAAGACTTCAGTTAGTTAGTTAGTTAGTTAGCTAGTTAGTTCTAGAAAAAGGCAGGATCAGTGCTCCATAAGCCATTTCGGACAGGAGTTTGTTGTTCAAGTTGTTCCTAAAAATTTCATTTTCCACATTTCCTAGCATTTATCATATTCTATGCCAGAAAGTTTTCCAGGTGTCTGCTATAAATCTTACTTGCCCTTTACTTTCACAGCTGGATTTTAACTTTTACCACACAGCTCTTTTCCACAAGTTGAAACTGGAGCCACCAGTCTCTTTCTCTTTAAATCACAACTTCTTCAGTCGCTCATGCAGGTCAGACCAGCGTTGCTTTCTGTTGTCTTTTCCATGCTCTCTCAATGGCTCATTTCTTGCTTGGAGCACAGGACCAAAATCTGTACAAAATATTCTTAGTGAAACCTGATCTGTCAGTAGTGCCTCAAGCAGAAATCCTGCTTGACACATTGACAGTACTCTGTGCCTGTTTACCACACTGTAAAGCTATTCAGTCATGATCCCTTTGGACCCATTTTTGTCTCCAGACCTACTTTTACAGTTTTGTTGCCCAGATGTATAATTCTTATCCTACAATATTGGACTTGGTTGTTCCTACCTGTATGCAAATGCTGGTGTTTCTCCTTGATGAATTACTGTTTTCTTTCTCATGCAGATTTGAAGCTCCTCCCAGTTAGATTCCAGCACAGATTTAAGAAGTGATGTTTTCTTCCTTGTATATATATATATCTCTATTTTTTTTTTTTTGCTTATATATGTAATACTGTGTATCAGTTAAGTGCTCATTTATCTTAATTATTGTCTATTGTTTACAACTAATTACAATGTTTAATGTATTACCTAGGAATCAAATCAAGCATTCTGACTCACAATAAAAAAAATCCAACTGAAAAGTAATAATATGTACATTATGCATTATTGCCTAATCCAAAAAAAATTTAAATTAACTTTTTGTATGAGTAAAGACTACCTACACAAGGATTCTGCTAACTCAGAACTTTGATTTGGGTATCTCTCAATTTCAAATTCCTCAAAATGCTTTCATCCTCATTTTAGAGAGCAGAGGCAAGGTATTACATATATTACTGATTTACAATACTACTTTCCCAAGATTTTTTCATTTTCTTTAGGATTAAACCACCCATGCATTTCAAACCACAAGAGCATACAAAGTATCAGAATGTTTCAGCTGTAATGAAGGTAAGAAAAATTATATGTGTTTATGGATTAGCATTAATTTCTAAATTATCCAGGAGCTGGCACTGAACATGCATATTGAAAGAGCAGAATCATATTTTTATCATGTATCTGCTGTACCTGGAAGGAATTTTTTCTCTTCAACTGCAGGACTGGCAGGCATTTCCAGATAAGAACTCCTTGAAATATTTACAAATTAGAACATGAATAATTGAAAGTGTTTGGACGTGACTATTCATTGGAGAAATGGTATAGAAGTTATTCAATCATCTGTAGTGAAATATATTTCCTTCATGTGCTGCATAAATATTTGATTAACCACTGAGCAAAACATTAGTAAAGCATCTGCTCAGCATGAGACTGAAAACTGCTTGACACCAGTAAACAGAAGGAATAAACTCTGCCTGGTGGGAAATGTTCAAAAATTTCAGTAGTTGATATTCTGATCTATTGAGGTGAAAAGAATAATGAAATAACCACTTAGGATGATGGAACTGAAATGGAAAGGTGTAGGCACTGGCACTCACATGTTAAGGTGATGTGTGAAGTCTGGTGTTTGGTCATGGAATTCACATTTCCTTGTCAAGTCTCTGAATCACCAGTTTACCTGAAAAAAACCCAACCATAAACAACTCAACAAAACAAATCAAAAGAAAACCCCACAAGAAAACAAATAAACAAAACCAGCCCTGTATTGTCTGTAGAGGAGATGTGGGTAGTCTCTGTTAAGATGTATTGTTCATAAAGGCCTTTAAGTGGCAAAGGTACTTCTTAAAGTATGGGTTACTTCTCCTCCTACTTACTCATACTTTAAGAATGGGTAATTTTATGGGTACATTGGGAAAAAAAATCATCAAACCTTTGACCATTTCTAATACTGAAGTAAAAACTTTATTTTCTGGGTAAAAGTGTGAAGTGACTCCAGCCTTTTCAGTTTAGTTTCCAGAAATAAGCAACACCAGTTTTGAAGTTTTGAAGACTATGCTTCAGTTCTATCCATGAAAAAAAAAAACAACAAACCAAACTGAAACAGAAAAAAAAAAAATAGCAAAGCTGTTTCTTAGAGACCTTCACCCCAGTAATCCAGACTAAAGATTCTGAGAGGTGATGTGGCTCTGGAAAATAGTAAAGGTCTTCAAAAACAAAGCAATACTGTGAGCACATTGATATTTCCTGCTGATCATTGCCACAGCTGTGAGACTCCTGTTACCTCCATGGTGTTCCACTATAAACCTAGAAGACTAAGTTCACGTATTTGTCAAAATGGAGCTCCCAATCTTGGAAACACGGGAAAACAGAGAGGAGCAATTTTTCTGCTTAAACAGTTGTTTAAGAAGCACACAGTATTCACATTAATGCTATTAGGACTTTGATGGTTAACAGATATGGTGAGATTATGCCACTACATATGTGCCAGTGGGACATCATATTGTTGAAACAATCTTTCTTGTTTCACTCTAACTCAAATCAATGTGCAAGAGTCATATAAAATACATCTTTAAATATTCCTCCTGCCTATATTAAATGCAAAATACAAAAAAGCCAATTTTGCCTAATACAAAGCAGGTTCTTTGTCATATGAAATTTCACCTCTTCATGAAACTGTAAAAGTAAACTGGTGAAGTAAAAGCTCATCATTTTTCAGTATTTGCCCTTATTCAGACATTATTATTGAGCTATGTTCACTTAATTATCTAATGGAGTACAATCCAATTGAATGCAGTGTTTAATATATTTTGTTATATTGCCAGAAATATCAAATTTACAGAATAAATGAAATCAATTGAATTACCTCATTTGTTTTAAGGTTATATGTTTGAATATGGCATTCTGTTTAATTTATTACACTGCATTCTTCACTCATAAATTAAGTCACAATAAAAGTAAAAATGAGAATCAAAGGGTGAAAGAAGACTAAATTATCTTCCCAAGGCTTTTCTCCAGAGTTTACAGAGTCCCAAAAGAGCTGAGAATGAAGGGCTATGGCTGAAGCAAGGAGACTTTCCTTTCTGATTTCTGCTCACCCAAAGCACAGTTATTTGGTAAGCCTGTTCCAATTGTACTTTGTGTTTATAATCCCAAGTGGTCTCAGTGGTTTTGTATAATGTAGGATTGCACATCTAACTTGATGTCATATGAATAAATGTTAAAATACCTAGAATGGTAAAAATTTAGAGACTTTTAGACTGTGTTCAGCTATGAAATCTCTCTTGATATTTATAGAATGTATTGAATAAGAAATGGTTTTCTACAGCTTCTACAGCCCATTAAAAGTTCGTGACAACAATGCACGCTACAATTTAAGACACAAAAAAGTTTTGAAAATCTTTTTGCCAGTCAGCAGCTAAGAAACGTTGTAATAGAAATTCTGCACTGGATTCTTCTTGACTGAAGTCTCAGTTTCCACAAAACATATTACCAAGCGTGACATATTCAAACACTTGCAGTCAGACACACCCAGGGGTGTATCTGCACACACCTGCTCTAAGCAAGGTGAACCTGAGCATATTCTGTTATCATATTTGACATAACAAAATAGCTGGTCTTGCACTGTTTACTCATTAATATCTTCACTTCTTAGCCACATTTAGTTTGTCTCAAGCATTGTGTCATATCTTTACATGCTCCCCCAGGGAATAGTACGCTGAAGTAGCAAAAGAGAAACCTAAAGTTTCCTGTCTCACTTAATTTAATAATTTTAAAATTATGTAAGATTTGCTACTTATAAAGATCCTGAGCATTTGCCTAATTTTCTTCTTCAGTGTATTATATTTTGTTATCCAAAAGGGACATCTTCAAAAAGAAAGTGAAACAAGCATAATGTTAAATAAATCTATTGTCCAGAATAAAAGCTAATTTTAACTATTGTGAAATAAAAATAAATTAGAAACTATGCAGATACAACTAAGTATAAAAAATATAGACATGAAATGTGAACAAAACTATGCTAAGATGAGGGTATTTTAAAAACAATATTTTGAAGAAATTAAAAGAAGCTGTGGTGGTTCTAAATGCAGTCATGTCCTAATCTATTTTGTTTCAATTTTGATCTTTTTTGTTTTAGATTTTCTAATCTAAAATGTTTTGATTTTGCACCCCAAAATGCATTTTTAAATACCTCTAATATATAGAGTTTGAACATTCTGCCTTTTATTTCAAAATGAGAAGAAAAACATACCCTATAATTTTAATTAAAGGAAAATCCTGAATTTGAAGTAACTTATCTGGTATATAAATTCATGTGGTCTTTTTTGGTAGTATTTTGGCAGTATGATTGAATTCACTGCTTTATTCAAACACTTTTATACTCTCTTCTTTTTAAATTCTACTCATGTCTTTTATTTCTTTCAGTACATTATTTTCTGTGTCTTCTCTTCCACTCATTTCAGATCTCCCTGACCATGTCGTCAGTTATGACAATCTTTTTCCCTTCCTGTAAAAATAGCTATAAAGTACTGAAATTTAGGTTCCATATCAGAAAATACAAGTGCCAGAGTACCATAGGGTACCAATGTTGCATATGTCTGGGTAATGTGGGTTGGCATGTAAAGGAGGCTGAAAGCAAGAATGTGGCAAAATGTTTATGGAAACTTAAAGCATGAATGAGTTTTACGGTAGCAGGTACGAATTGCTGGAAAACTGCCTGTGCTTTTCCATGGGTTTCCCTGTCTTCATCATCCTTCCCTTCCCTCCCCAGGTTCTCACTGCTTCTGTGGCTGAGGATTTCTGGTCCACTGCTCAACAGACTCTGGCTACTCTCTTTTATCTTCCACTATTATCTATTGCTCTACCTGAGACTGTGCAATGCACCCAGCAGAGTTTCTGCAATTGCTTTCCTGAGAAAGCTTCTCTTTGCTCTTAGTCTTTGAAACTCTCATTTCACTAATTTTCATTCCTAGCACCTCAGGTGGTCTTGATGTAACTTTCCCACCTGCTTGCACATCATTCTCCACACTCTTTAATTTCACCTCACTTTACCATGTTATTCTACCTCCATGGCAGAATTGCAGCTGACCTCAGTGCATGGCATTTCTCCTCTCCTTTGCTACTTCCTCTGATCCATATAACAACAACAACAACAATAATAATAATAATTATAATAATTTAAAATATTTTACAGATGTACTGGAAAATGCATAAACAAATAAGCAACATTCACTCTACTTCTAATACATTCCTCAAAAGATAAAAGAATAAATCACCTTCTTGTGAAACTCCTTAATGAAGCCATATTTAAC
>VWYP01016873.1:0-12932 GCA_013400435.1 Pycnonotus jocosus | reverse complement strand
AGAAAAAAAAAAAAAGCCACGAGTAGCACTTTAAAGTGCCAGGGTTAACATTTTCCAGCTCCTTGGGGTTTCAAAACAGGAAGTTTGGGGGCGGTGCAGTTGCACAATTTGCCAGCGAGTGCTGCTGTGTGAAGCTGGGGACACGGGGCTGGACAGGAACCCCAACCCTGGGGGACACGGGGCTGGACAGGAACCCCAACCCTGGGGGACACGGGGCTGGACAGGAACCCCAACCCTGGGGGCCACCGAGGCTGGGGATGCCTGGGGCTGATTCCCAGCGGGTTTGGAGGGGCTGCTGGGGTCTGCAGGAGCCCAGGCTGAGAGAGGAGGAGCAGAGAGAACAGAGCCCAAAGGCCCAGGACAGAGCCCTGAGCTGCTTGGCCTGGATCCTGTCAGGAAACCTGGGGTGCAAAATTCCTCCTGGGTGAGGGTGCAGGACAGTGATTTATTTATCTCCTGCAGAACATTGATTTATTTATCTCCTGCAGGACATGGATTTATTTCTCTCTGTGTCCTGCACACCCCCAGAGGGACAGTGAGAGTGAAGGTCTGCACTGGCTCTGCTTGGCAGAGATGAGATTTGGATCGAGGTGCAAACCACAAATTTTGGTAAAAACTTTTGTCAGGTTGGGTCCTGCACAACCAATTCACAGAATCCTGGGATGGTTTGGGTTGGAGGAGGCTTTGAAGATGCTCTGGTTCCACCAGGGACACTTTCCACTGTCCCAGCTGCTCCAAACCCCGTCCAGCCTGGCCTTGGACACTCCCAGGGATGGAACAGCCACAGCTGCTCTGGGAAAGCTCTTCCAGAGCCTCACATTTCATTTCTTCCATCAGTCCATTCCCTGTTTCTGCCCCTTTCTATCCAGTGAAGGAGGGAATATCCTGTGCTTGCCAAAAATGGGTGAGTTCAGAACTGGGCGAGCTCAGAATTCAAAAATGGGTGACAAGAAATGCAGGGAAAGGGAGTGAACTTTGCCCAATTAATCCTCATTGAAATTGCAAGATTTCATTCCCTTTCCTGAAAGGAAATTCTTCCTTTGAGTGAATCTTGAAATCAGAGAACAAAGTCTAACAAACACTCTGAAAAGGAGATATATATGATTGAGTAAAATGCAATTGAAAAAACCCACAGAATCAGGAAATGGAGTGATTCCAACCAAATGGACTGAGAGGAAATGAGGGGCAGAGAAAAGGACCAAAACTCGCCAAAATTAATGTAATTAAATCCTGAAATCGGGAAAGGATGGTAAATAAAGAGACAGGAGAAGAAACTACAGAAATGAAATCTTAAGAATACAAAAAGGAAAATCTCCAAAACTCCTGTCCCGACATCTGCACTCAGCTTAATTTGCTGTTCTTTGCCCTGATCAGTTTTTACATTATTTCCTGCAAAAAAGGAATATGTATCAATGTATACATATATATATATAAATATACAATATATCTCAATGGCATATATATGCAATGCTCACTCTGACCCCTCATTTCCCCCTCCAGTGCTGATTTTCCCTTCTTTAGGGGCAGTGTCTCCCCACCATGGGGACTCTCAGAGTTCTATGGGCTCACAGCTCTGCTGAAAGGGCAAAGCCCAGAGATGGAAAATGGGAAGTGGAGGCCTGGCGAGAAGCTGAGCCTGCTCTCACACCTAAAATAGACTCAGGCAAAGCAGCAAGAAGGAAGTCTAAGAAATTAAGGAAGGTGGAAGGAAGGAGAAGGGTGGGGTGCTGAAATAGTTGGGTCAAAGGCAAAAAGAGAGGCTCAAAATAGCCTCCTGCTCTAGACAGCTCTGTTCAGGAAATTTTTGAAGCCTCGTTGTTTTCCTTGTTTTTCCTTTCAGTAACACACAAAATTCACAATATTCCAAATCAGCATTCCTCACTCTTTTTTTGTCATCTAAAGACCAATATTCATCCATTACATCGATTTTCACGTGGGAGATGTGGCCAAGAAACCCAAAATGCTGCAGGAAAAGGAGGGAAAAAGAGGGTAAAAGATGAGGGACATTTGCCAGTGACTAAAACATCCCCCAGCACAGAAGTGGGGCTGGGAGTCCCCTGGTGCTACGAGCTCCTTTTGGGGGTGAGAAAAAACTCTCAGGGCTCAGCCTCTCGCCTCAGAGGTTCTGAAGTGTGTGGTTACAGTCAGCTACAGCTGAGGTCAAAGTTTCCACCAGGGGAAAGAGAAAATGAGTGAGGCAGCAGCTCTGCTCTGAATTTCAGTTTGGGGAGTTTGGTCTCCTTCAGGTCACTCAGGTGATACAAAAGCTGTAAAAATGTATGGTTCTTTTGCTTTTATAATCATGATAAGTTGTAAACTCGTGGCCAGACTTTAATACCTGAATTAACTTAAAATCATTAAAAATGATCCTGCAATGTCTGGCTCAATAATCTGGATTTTTTTTACATGAGGTCTAAGCAAGACACTCCAAAAAGTTTCAGTCCTCTCAAGGAAAGGGTTAAAACCTCCCCCCTCACATTAAAAAATAAATATATTTGAAGCCTAAAAGGGAACAGGAAATGAAGAATTGTGATAAACTGAGAAACAATGAGATAAAGAAGGATCTAAGACTCTAATGAGAAAAGTTCACCACAGACCAGGAAGATTTCCCTTCGTACTTTCCTGATTTTGTTCTGGCCTGTCAGCTCTAAGCCTTTTTATTCCTGTGTCTGATCCTGCAGAATATGTCAGTGGATCACACAAAAAAAAAGAAAGAAAGAAAAAAAAGCCATAGGAAGGCTTTAATGAGACCTGGATTTAGTAATTATCCCTGCACCAAAGAGTATTTATGCATCTCTTTATCTCCAAGCGTGTACTTACAGACTCCAGCCCTGCTCTTATGCAAAGCAGGTGCTGCAAGGTTATTGCAAATCCAGCCTTGGCTTCCCTCCTTCCTCCCAGCACAATTTCCAAGGATTTTAAACCGAGTGTTTGCCGTGATAAAAGGAGCTTTGTTCAGCTCCTGCAAACCTGGGGGTTTGGTGCTGGCAGGAACGCTTGGGTGTGTGTTTTGCTGCAGTGTTTGCTCAGAAAAAATCCCCTGGAGCAGCAAAAGTTTGGCAAAACCCTCAGCCCTGCACATCCCCTGCGTGGTCCCACTCCATCCCCTCACTGTCCTTGACCCTTTTCATTTCATCAAAGGCTTCCCAACCCAGCAGGTATCACAAAGCACTGCTTAATTCTCGTGTTTGTGGGGGAAAATCTTCCCCTTCCCGTGCCCCCAAATGTCTGTTTGACACTCAAATGGTTCTGCAGCTGTGTCAGAGACCTCAACAGGGCACAGCCATGGTAAAAATCATAAAATATCAGCTGAGCAGATCGCTCCCTCCATCGTTTTAGTCTCTGCTGAACCACCTGGGTGAACACAAGCAGTGTTGGGTCTTAAAAAGTGCCCAGCACATGTTTTATCTGAGCCCAGGGATGGGAACTCCCAGAGCTCAGGCCCTGCTGAAATCCTGCTAGGTTTACAGCCCTGACCATAAAGGTGTTCAACCCCAAATCTGTGGGTTTGTACCCAGAACCAGCCTGATGTGGGTACTACAAACGGATTAAATCTCCTTTTCCCCCTCCTCTCACCATTATCAAATTAATTTTGGACACCTCGGAGGCAGCAGCAATGGGGTGGGAATAGATAAGGACAGAATCCTCATTCCTTTTCCCTGAGAAAAGCTGATTGTGTGTGAGGATCAGAGGCACAGCCTGGCCTCCACCTCCTTTATCCAAATCCTCAGCCAGAATTTCCATGGATGTTGTGGGACTGCTTGGGTACCAAATCATGGGAGATCTGGGGCTTCCCTTCAGTTCAGCCCTTTGCCCACGAGGATTCCCAGCTGAGCTGCCTGAGCATGAAGTGGCTTTTTTTTTTTTTTGTTTTTTTTTTTTTTTTTCCCCCCTTTTTTTTTTTTTTTTTCCCCCCTTTTTTTTTTTTTTTTTCCCCCCTTTTTTTTTTTTTTTTTCCCCCCTTTTTTTTTTTTTTTTTCCCCCCTTTTTTTTTTTTTTTTTCCCCTCCTTTCCCAGCCACCAAGCCCAGCTCACAGCTCATCCCAACACCGGAGATTCATTTCCTCCCCTTGCCAGGGCTGTGGGGGGTGCCAGGCTTGGGATGCTCGCCTCGGAGCGCTATCCCTCTGCAGGCAGGTACAGACAGACAGACAGACAGACACACCCCCCAGGAGCACCACCTCATCTCCAGAGCGCTGCTCTCCCCCGCACCTCGGCGGGTGCTGCTGTGGGGGTGTGCTGCTAAAATTATTCATGGGGAAAAAAAAAACCCAACCAAAACCCAAAAAAAGCCTTTTACAACTGAGAGCCCAGCCCCATCTCCTCTGGGCTCTGTGTGTGGCTGATCTCTAGAAAGCAGCCTGAGCAGTGCAGCTTTGCTAAACACAGAAGGAGCCTCTTTGTTCCATCTGCTGCAGCCTCTCTTTCCATCCTGAGCCTGTCCTGGGCTGGAATCGCTGATCCAGGGACGATTCCAGCCAGGCCCTGGCACCACCAGCAGCATTAGGAAGGAGGAGAACACCTGGCAGTGTTACCACTTCACAATAATATCTGTGCTTCACAATACCCCTCCCAACACCTGGCAGTGTTACCACTTCACAATAATATCTGTGCTTCACAACACCCCTCCCGGCAGAGTGAGCTCCTGGGAGCTGGGATAACAAAAAAGAAATAAATAAAATTTATTGTTTATATTTATTATTGTGAGAAAGGAGCTCACAAAAGTTGGTTGTAAAGTCCTCTCAGTTTTTAAAGATGACTTTGCTCTGCAGGCTCCTGTAGTCATGGTAAAGGACTTGGACTCGTGTGAGCTTCACTTTGAGTAAAGATTTTAAAGCTGCCTGGTGAAAAACAGGCAAGAAAGGAGAATCCATCAGTTGAGGGGAATCCTGTGCAGTGCATTTGAGGGGCTGCTAGAGCAAGGCATGGCTGGTAAGTGACAGAATGATGGAATCCCAGATGGGTTTGGGTTGGGAGGGACCTTAAAAATCATTTCATTCCCCCCCTGCCATGGGCAGGGACACCTTCCACCATCCCAGGGTGCTCCAACCCCTGCCCAACACGGCCTTGGACACCTTTTAACCTTTTCTGTGCACTGAGGCCTCTCACAGGTCTGGTTCTCAAAGGAGCTGAGGCTCCCAGGGCTCTGCTGCACCCTTGGGTCTCTCCAACCTCCTACTACAACTCCTGAGCTGATCAAGATATTTAAACCCAGTGTGGCAGAGCTGGCAAGGGTATTTCATGTCTTGCAGCTTTGTGTGATAGAGAAGAAATAAAAATACATTCCTGTGATAGAAAAGAAATAAAAATAGGTTCTTCTGATAGCAAATAAATAGAAATAGGTTCTTGGATAGCTGCAGGAGTGCCCCACCTGGAAGAGGTCGGGAGGTTCTCCTGGTTATCAGTATCAGGGGATCCTGCCAGACACAAGCCCTAGGACAGGGAAAGCATCATCCCCCAGGCAGAGCCAGGCTTTGGGAGTGCTGCTGGCATTCCCAGAGCTGCTGTTCCCAGGCAGGGCAGCTCCAGAGGCTGCTCCACACGTTGTCCTGCCGTGGGTGCAGCAGGGGAGGCAGGGCTGTGCTGCAGACAGGGCTCAGCCCTGAGAGCACCAACCACACCAGCACTGACCCAGCTGCACAGGGAGCAGGGATGGTTCTAGGAAATGCTGTCCTGGCAGAGCCAGAGGAGCAGAATGTGAGTTCCAACAGGAGAACTGTGTCAGGGCCAGCAGCTGAGGCTTTGAGCAGCCAGCCAGCAGTGCAGGTAAAGGGTCAGCAGTGCCCTGCCAGGACCTGCAGCTGCTGCTCAGGGTGTGCACAGCCACAGCAGAGGGCACAGACAGGAGAGGGCACAGACAGGAGAGGGCACAGACAGGAGAGGGCACAGACAGGAGAGAGCACAGGCACAGCAGAGGGCACAGACAGGAGAGGGCACAGACACAGCAGAGGGCACAGACAGGAGAGGGCACAAACACAGCAGAGGGCACAGACAGGAGAGGGCACAAACACAGCAGAGGGCACAGCCCCTCCTCATCCTGCTCTGCTCCCACCTCCCAGCAAACCCCTGGGAAGCACAGATAAGGAGGTTCCAGAAATGAGGATTGCTCTGTGTGTGTGCAGGTGTCCCTCCCGGGTCTCCCCACATCCCTGGGGCTACACAGGATTTCAGGCTGCAGCTGGAACCAGACCCTTTTGTTCAGTGCAATCCTCTTTGTCCTGTCCAGTTTAACATTTCATGTTTTCCCCTAGCAAAGCACCTTGGCAAACAAGGCTGGCAAATAAATCCTGTGGAGTGAATTATCAGGGCAAATTCTGCAGGCAGCAGACAGACCTCAGCACCTTTTGGGGGTTTGGGGGTTTTTTTTGGGTGCTGAGCCCAGCTCTGGCTGGATTCCTGGGTGGAAATGGCTCCATCCTGCCAGGCTGAGCTGCACAGAGACCGTGGGGCTTTCACAAGAGCTCAGCATCAGCCTAATTTTGCTCCCAGTGGCTTTGAATGAGGCAGAATTAGGCTGGAGCTGAGCTGCTGAAAGCTGTATCCCATCTTCCTCTTGCTGGAGTTGCCTAAAAATAAGGAGTCCAATTAAATCTACAGCAGTACAAAGTATGAGGGAATGTATAATTAATTTAAAAAATCAAAGGCTGTCTTACAGCGCTGATCAGCATTTAGCAATGCTGCCACCAGCTCTTGCTCTCTTCATTCTTCCTTTTTTAATCAGTGATTATTGTTGCATCTCCTGACAGTGTGATCACATATTCTGGTGGTATTTCAACAACTGCATTCCCTGGGAGCTGTAAACATCCCCACAGGAGGAGGATGAGAGAGGGAAGAATTTATTACCCAGCCCAGCCCTGGCCCTGACATTTAACTGGAGCCCTGATATTGGTGAGGGATAAAAATTTGCTGGCTGTGATAGTCAAGGCTTTCATTTTCAGCACAGCCCTGGCGAGAAGCTGAAAGCAGAGAGAAGAAATTGCATGGCCAAGGTCATCCCCCAGAGTTATCACTCTGCTTATTGCTGTTTTTCTGTACCCAGCACTCACAAAAACATAAAGGGTTTTTTTTGGGGGGGTCTACCAAGGTGACCACCTGTGAGCTCAGGGCTTTGTCACCTCCCAAACAAGAGTCTCACACTTGCACAGAGGGAGGCTGGGGAGGATGTGCTCCTGACACTTCTCCTGGCAGCAATCCCCAGGAGCTGCTCTGGATTCACAGCAGAGCTGCACTGGCTCCATCTGGGCCCCCCAGAGCAGATCCTGCCCTTTATTTGGGGTGTCAGTGGGACAACAGTGAGGGCGGGCTTGTGTCACCCCCTCCTGGAGCCTCTTCCCTGGGTTATGCCCAGATTTCCCCATTTTCCCCTTTCTGGTGCCATTTCAGGCTGAATCCCCTCTTTTGTGCTTGGGTTATGCCCAGATTTCCCCATTTTCCCCTTTCTGGTGCCATTTCAGGCTGAATCCCCTCTTTTGTGCTTGGGTTATGCCCAGATTTCCCCATTTTCCCCTTTCTGGTGTCATTTCAGGCTGAATCCCCTCCTTTGTGGCCCAGTTCAAAAACCTCCTGCTGCAGCAAGGACAGGCTTTTTTGCCCGGAGGAAATTCTGAGTGGAAATCACTCCCAACCCAGCTGTGACTTCTCCCTCTGTGAGGTGGATGAGCCCTGTGCTGGTGGCATCACTCCCTCTGGACACAAACCTGTCCCCAGCCCTGGAGGCCCCTGCAGGGCACCTCTGCTGTGCTGTGGGGGCTTCTCAAAGAGCTCAGGTGATTCTCAGGGCCTGGAGAAAGAGGGAGATGCAATCCAGACCTGGAGATCACCTGCTGCCATGTCAGCTTATACAGAACACAAAATGCAGAATAGAGAACACAGAATGCAGAATTCAGAATACAGAACACAGAATGCAGAACACAGAATGCAGAATAGAGAATAGAGAATACAGAATTCAGAATACAGAATGCAGAATGCAGAACACAGAATACAGAACAGAGAATACAGAATTCAGAATACAGAATCACAGGATATAGAACACAGAATAGAGAATACAGAACCCAGAATTCAGAACTCAGAATACAGAATCACAGAATACAGAATTCAGAATACAAAATACAGAGTAGAGAACACAGAACACAGAATTCAGAACACAGAATACAGAATTTGGAATTCAGAATTAATTCAGAATATAGAANAATACAGAGTAGAGAACACAGAACACAGAATTCAGAACACAGAATACAGGATCACAGAATACAGAACAGAGAATACAGAACCCAGAATTCAGAATTCAGAACACAGAATACAGAATTCAGAACACAGACTACAGAACACAGAATTTGGAATTCAGAATTAATTCAGAATATAGAATTCAGAATCACCAGGTTGGAAGAGACCTCAGAGATCATCGAGTCCAACCCAGCCCTGACACCTCAACTAAACCCTGGCACCGAGTGCCACATCCAAGAAAAAGGAATAAATAAAATGAATGGCAGGTGTTAACAAGGGTTGGTTGTAAAGTCCTCTCAGTTTTTAAAGATGACTTTGCTCTGCAGGTCCTGTGGTCATGGTGAAGGACCTGGACTGGTGGGAGCTTCCCTTTGGGTAAAGATTTTAAAGCTGCCTGGTGAAAAATAGGCAAGAAAGGAGAATCCATCAGTTGAGGGGAATCCTGTGCAGTGAATTTCAGGGGCTGCTAGAGCAAGGCATGGCTGGTAAGTGACAGAATGATGGAATCCCAGATGGGTTTGGGTTGGAGGGACCTTAAAAATCATTTCAATCTTTTTTCATGTGAAATTTCCCCTTTGTCTCTGCCTTTTCCCGGCCTCTGGCTGTGCCCCAACCCTTTTTCCCAACATATTTAGCCCATATCCCCAAAATCCTGCCATGGGTGATGTTATCCCACAGCTCCTTCACAAAAATCACCCTGCAAGGCTCTCTAATTAGTCCAGACAGGCAGAAAATAAATAATTGTGAGAGGTAAACTATCCCCAGCCTGGTCCTGCACTACCCAGGGCGAGGATCTCTCACCTTGAGCCAGGAAAGGAGCTTTAACATCTGACTCACCATTTCTTTATCCTCAATGAAATTCCTTTTGTAAAAAATAAATTTTTTTTAAAAAATTAAATCATTATAATATCTTATTCTTATTCTTAATTTCTCTGATTAAAAATTATTATGGAAAGATCAGCCACCCCTAAGTGAAATTCAGGTGGAAGCTCTACCCCTGCTGTAGAGCAGCTCAAAGAGAACAAAAATGGATCTCAGACTTCTCAAGGGACTTTTATTTGTACAAACATCAGCCCTGGGCTGTGTTAAGATTTTTTTTTCTGTCTGTTAAACAGAAAAAAAATAAACTTTCCTTTTCAGCTTGAAACGCAATTTCCTGCATTATTTAATATTCTGAATATTCTGAAAATTTAATATTCTGTTCAGTGCATTTCTGAAGGATCACCCCTCCCAACAGATTCAGGGTTCCAGGATCCAGCTCTGCTGCTGTCAGATTTAAAAATAAAGATCTCTACAAGAGGTTGTTTTTATGTAGGGAAATGTAATTTTTACTTCTCTGCTGCCTTTGCTGACTGGGCACTGGTTCCCAGCCATAGGCTGCTGCTCTGAACGACGCATTTGAAGTTATTTTTGAGATGTGTCATTACCCTGGAGTTGCATCTCTCCCTTTTTGATGCATAATTTAGATTTTAGCCTCTCATAAATTGCATGCCCAAGGAACTGCTGATGCTTCTAGGAAAGGAAGGAAGAAAAAAAAAACCCCAACAACTCCAACAACAATAAAAACTGTACAAAGTATTCTTTGTGGGGAGTGCTCTGGGTATGAACACATTTATGCTTCTCTGAGTTTTTCCCCTATTTTTGTCTCTGGGATGTTTACACAAACACAGAACCTCCATTGTCGGGTGATTCACCCAGATCAGGGGGATCTCGTGAATTCTCCCATCCTCTGCAGCGTGAAATCACAGCCCTCTGTGGCACCCAGATGGGTGGACAGAGCAGGAAAAAAGGAAATTTGCTTTTTTTTCTAATGGAGAATGTTCTCCCTTGCAGAGCAGCAAGGCCAGGCAGAAAATCTCAAGGAAAATCAGGATTATTAAAGCTGTGAGGGGGTTTGAGTAACTCAAACTCGTGCTGGATTTGCTTCTATTCTGCTGCTTGATGTTGACAAATCTCTTTATTTTTGGGTGCATTTTATCCTCTGCTCAAAATAGAGGCAGGGAGGTCTTTGCCTGTTGCTGCTTCTCTTTAGGTTTCCATAGAATTTCTTCCAAAAGCTGCTGAAAAAAAAAATTCCCAGTGGCTTCCAAGTGGCTCTGGCCTTAACATTTCTGATTGAAGGTGTGGGCATTTTGGACAAGTGCATGAAATGCCACAGCTCCCTTCTGAACCTGGTTTCAAATTAGGAATGCCAGGCCTGCAGTTAATTAAAATCAGGGAAAAGAAACTTTGTTGCAAAACAAACTGGAGGTTTCTGAAGGCTCTGCATTGTACCCAAATCATTGTGACTGAGTTCATCTGCTGCCCCTGAGGTTAAAAAGAAGAGGAAATTATTGCCTGAAATCATCTATCCAACAAAAACTGAGGTACAAGGGGGGATGGGGGGAAAAAAAAAGTCAAAAATGGGATTTTTTTCTAAGAATTGGAGGCAACATCAGCAGGTTTTCTAAGTGGGTAATTTATAAAGGAAGTGAATCAAATGAAATTAGGCACTTTAAAAAAATCAGCAGAGTGTTGAGGACATAATAACCCTTGAAGAATGTTAAAAGCCTTTTCGTATTCGTATTATTTGAGTTCCTGGCTCCTGTAATTTCACCTGGGTTTTTTTTTCATTTTGCTGTTGCCTTTTGAATGGCAGAGCTCCTGACAGCCAGTGATTATTTCAGAATCAACGAGTTTCTACAGAAAAGGCAAAGTCGATCCATCTCCTTCCTGTCTGGTGAGAAAAGCTTAAGAAAACGACATCAGTGTGTCCTCAGTGCTTACAGGGACAAAAAGAAATCTCAAGTTTTCACGAGATTTAATTTGATCATTAAATCTCACTGTCTTTAAGCCAGGCCTGGGGGTTTCTGTCCTGATCAAACCCCGAGTTTTGCAGATTTCTGTTGGAGGAGGTACAGGATGGAGATGAGGAAAAAAGCTCAGAAAGTTGAACCCTAAAACTTTGTGGCAGTTCCCCAAAGTTATTAAGAATCGATGGCTGGTTTTGTGAGGGTGTGGCTGATTTTTCTTTGTGTCCCTCTGTGCCATTCATAGGGAGAGCTCCCAGAGCATTTTTTGGGGTGATCCACCACCATGGAAAACCCTCCTCATTAAAGTTCCCATCATTTCCCTCCTCTCACATCAACGTGAATTGAATTATTTCAGACATTTCCTGCACAGAAAAAAAAAAGATCTTCCTTGAGGTTTTTTTAGAGCCTTTGGACTCCTGCAGCAGCTGTAGGACCTTTGCTAAAAGCAGGAACACAAAATCCTGGAGAAAAACCAAACCAACCTCGCACCTTGCCCAAATCCATGATAATTAAGCGCTTTATGTAGCCTGAAAAATCAACTTTTTTTCATGTCTGACAGCTTCCCATTTAAAAAAACCTTGAGGTGTTTTTAAAGCCTTCGGCCTCCTGCAGCAGCTGTAGGACCTTTGCTGAAAGCAGGAGCACAAGATCCTGGAGAAAAACCAAACCAACCTCGCACCTTGCCCAAATCCATGATAATTAAGCGCTTTATGTAGCCTGAAAAATCAACTTTTTTTCATGTCTGACAGCTTCCCATTTAAAAAAACCTTGAGGTGTTTTTAAAGCCTTCGGCCTCCTGCAGCAGCCGTAGGACCTTTGCTAAAAGCAGGAACACAAGATCCTGGAGAAAAACCAAACCAACCTCGCACCTTGCACCTTGCCCAAATCCATGACAATTAAGCGCTTTATGTATTGTATGATTTTTATGAAAAATCAACTTTTTTTTCATGTCTGACAGCTTTGGCCTCCTGCAGCAGCTGTAGGACCTTTGCTGAAAGCAGGAGCACAAGATCCTGGAGAAAAACCAAACCAACCTCGCCCCTTGCCCAAATCCAGCAGGATTCAGCACCTTATGTAGGCTGAAAAATCAACTTTTTTCATGTCTGACAGCTTCCCATTCCCAAAGCCAACACGGTAATTCTTGCCAGCGTGGAGAAGAGGTGAGATTTTCCAGCTTGGGTTTATTTTTAGGGAGCGGGGTGCTTTAATGAGAGTAGAAAAGTTCTGCTGAAGCGTTCTGTGAGCATTTTAGACCCGAACACCTCAGCCTCGAACATTTGAGCCTCGCCTCACCTTTGTGCGATGGCAATTCGGGGTCACGCTGGGTTTATCATCCCCAGGTTTGTTATTAAACCTCACCTGGAGGCAGGTTGGGTTTATCAGCCCGCAGGGAGAGGAAAGGGAACAACCCAAACTCCAAACACCGCGCACAAAACCCCAAAGAAAGGGCTGGAATTGGCTTCCAGAGGAGCTCAAACAATTCCCTTTGAATGGATTCCATCACTTCCCCGATCCCCGATCCCTTATCGGGGTGCCAAGCGCTGTGCCTGCGCTACAATGGCTGCATTGTTCTGCCTCTGCATTTTGGGAACTGCCGCTCTGCACAACACAATTGTCTGCTGACACCCATTCCAGCGGGCCTTTAACTCCTTCCAGCCACCCCAACCTCTTCCAAAAATTTTTTTTTTGGTAGTTTTTTAACTTTTTTTTTTTTTAATTAAGAAAATAATTGTCTGCCGACAGTTATTCCAGCAGAGATTTAACTCCTTCCACCCACACGAACCGCTTCCAAAAGGATTATGGGGTTTTTTGTTGTTGTTTTGTTTGTTTTGGGTTTTTTTTTTTATTATTTTATTTTATTTTCATTTTTTCATCAAGAAAATAATCATCTGCTGACAGTTATTCCAGCAGAGATTT
>VWYP01016872.1:198162-302696 GCA_013400435.1 Pycnonotus jocosus | reverse complement strand
TGGTGTCTGGCTGAGGATGGACATTTCAAGCACATCCTTGTTCCAAGAGGGAGGAGAGGAAACCATGGCAGGGAGGGAAGAGCTGGTTTTGCTCCCTCTGCAGTGCCTGGGGCAATAGATGGCTGATGTGTTTAGTTTCTGAATTACCCTGATGAGATGTATAAGCTTGTTATTTGTTTTAATTAATGTGAAGGAAACTGTTAGAGTGCCAGAAAGTGTGAAGAGAGGGGGAGCAGAGAGGGGAGATGGGGACATTTGGAATTGAAGCATCCTATTAATATCTCTACTGTTGAATGAAAGGTCATTAATGATCCAAAGGCAAAATGAGCGTGGAGAGAAACAAGAGAACCAAATCCTTCTCTGCCTCCCATCACCCACGCTGTTAACAGAACATCTTCCAAGCCCTGCTGCAGTCCTGCTGCCCCTTGTTCTCTGCTTTTTCTGCTGTCTTTAATCTGCCACCCTCCTGTTGGTGCTGGATGGGGTTGGAGGGTTTCAGGGAAGATGAGAGTTGATGCCTCACAACACTGACACAAAGCTCCCTAAAACCACACCCTTCTGCTGAGATCCAGAGCAATTTCTCCTGCCTTTGTCCCAGGACCTCACCTGGACACAGCAAGTCTTGATCTCTGCTGAAGGCATCGAAATACCAGCCCTGGAGTGATGTTTGATAGCCAGAGGTGCAGCAACAGGCAGAAAAATCTTACTTGGTTTATATCACTAATTTTTTCCTGCTCTTTTCGAGGTTACCATGACCAGTGTGTATTCCCAGCCCTGCACTGAAACTGTGCTTGCCCAGGAATTGATTTGCCATGCCTGAGGTGGAAGCAAACACAGATTAAATTTAAGCTATTTGCTCAGTATCTCAGTTACGCAATTGGACATCATAGATTAGGGAAGGTGACCTCCTGTAGCACAGGGGGGATTTACTGACATGTTTGAGCAAATATTACACTTCCTGGGATCCAGCACAGCCAGGATAAAGGAGAAAAAGGTACTGGCTGACTGCCTCCCTGCACAAGCACCTAAACCCCAGCAATCTCTGTGTTCCCTCAGAGCTTCAGCCTGGAGGACCCAGGATCTCCAAAGCAGGGAGATTCCTCTTGCAAGGAGGAAAAGGAGAAAAGGAAAGAAAGATAAATGGAAGGAGAAGGGGGAAAATGAGCCTTTGCAGGGTCTCAACTACCTGCTAAACATGCCCAGCCCCAGGAGATGCAGGATTTTGTTCCAGTCACCATCGCCCACACTCCTGACTCCTGAGAGCTTCACGGTGCTGGTAAATCCAAGGCTTGAGGCTCCTGCTTGCTGCAGGGAGGCTCCCAGGGTCAGGGCTGGTTAGAGGGCTGTGGCAGAGGAGAGGACACAGCTGTAGGGACCACGGGGAGGTTCATCTGCTCAAGAGGCCAGCAATGGACCAGCAGTTTAAATTTTAAATCCGTGTGCTTAGACAAGAAAAGAAAGGCAAGGAGCCAGCCAGGATTGGTGGTTGCTCTGCAAACTGTCAGTGTGTGTTTGTGAAAAGGCTTTTGACTGACAGCAAAGTTGTCAGAGGCGTCTGACGTCAGAGCTGCACAGCGAGGTGTGGAGGCATCGCAGGGCACAACTTGCCGATGGCAACAGCAGCATCAGCTCCCTCGGGGCACCTCTGAGCTCTCCTCCTCCTCCTTTTCCTCCCTGGCTCGATTTTGGAGCAGACAAGCAGGCTGCCCCAGCACTGACCTGCTGCCTGTGGAGCTCCCAGGTGGAGGAGGAAAGGGGAGATGCTCCCTGGATGCCACATGGCTCTGGAGCTGTTGGAGGCCCTGGCTTGAACATCCTGGCACAGACAGGGCAATGCCCAGTGCCACCTCCTTCTCCCTGAGCCCTGCCCTCCATGGGCTGGGCCAGGTTCGGCTCAGGCTGCACCTGGAAAGGGGAGCTGGGATCTCACAGCAGCACTGTGCCAGAACAGGGTCTGCCTTGCACTTCCCACACCCCTCCCACTCTTCCAAACCTCACACAGGGTTTTACCTACCCGAGTGCTCCACTGTCCCTTCTCCAGCTCCAGAAAATTCATGAATATGCCAAGTGCCAGAGTGTAACACTAACCCTGGGCCTTCCCACTCTCCTTGCCTGGTTCTGTGCCACCTCCCACACGACCTGGACAAAGCCAGGGCTCTACCTGAACAAACCAGGCTAACCAGATGGAGACTAAACCTGTTTCTGCATGCTTTGGCACTGAAAAAATACAGTAGCTGTGGCCATGGCAAGAGCAGGGCACAGAGGGGGAGGCTGGGGCGAAGGCAGCACAAATGGCTCATGTTTGCTCTCTTGATGTGAGGTCTTGCAAATGGAAATGATTCTCCAGGAGCATCTGTTCCTCAGGCAGGGGCTGTACCATTGCAGGCATCCTCCAGAGACACCACTGGCACATTGTGCAAATAAATAAATCAATAAAAGCAGTGGCTACAGGAAGGGATTTGGCCTTCTTGTCTTGGAAACACCTGAGTCACCCAGGATAATCGCCCTGTGGCCTTGGATGGATGGGTTTTGAGAGCCCTGAGACACCTGCTTGCTGCTGAAGTGGTTTAGCCCATCTGTTTAATGCTGTGCTAGCTGGGAAATTGTTTCTCTGCTTTAGGTTTAAATGATGAATTGTTGCCTGAAAGATTATCCTTTGTTTATCTCTGTTCCAGTGACCCCTTTTGCTGCCTCTCCTCTCCCCTCAGCTTGGGTGTTGCAGCAACCAGGGCAGGAGGAGCAGGAGATGTGATCATTCCCAGCCCTGAATATCAGGCTGCTGATCTTCCCTCTAAGCCATCTCCATTGCCAGATAAAATTCTGCCTGTTGTCCAGTTCATGGTTTCTCCAGAACACAGAGCAGGGCCTGGCACTCCTGAGACTGGAAAGGAGCTCCTGAAATGTGGAATAGCTGGGATGAGAAAGGTGGGGAGGAGGAGGGCCCTGTGTGGGCACTGCCTGTGTGTTCCAGCACCCCAAGCCCCAGCACTAAGGACACCTCTGTGGCCCAGCTCAGATGATTTCCTCCGTTTTCCCTGTGTCCAGCAGAATGGTCTCCAGAGCAGGAATTTCCCTGCTTAATTTGCATTTTAGATTAATTCTCTTAGAAAAATTTTTGGGCCATAACTCTCTTAGAAGGGCCAAATGTTTTCTCTGTGAAATCTGGCACGGCTTGCTGCTCTGTAAATGCAGGTGTGAAACTGTTAAACATCCAAAGCCAGCTGGGTCTCCAACCCTCAACTGATGGGAGCAGCAACCCCAAGGCCCAAAACCACCTGTGAGAGCTCCCACTTCATTTGGGTGTTCCTGAGAACTGAAGCCTGAATCCCTCTCTATTTCCTGACAACTTGGACCAACTACTCAGGAACCAGGTTTTTATGCAAATAAATTCAGAGAGGAAATGAAGCCATTACAAAAAGGATTGAACCTCACTGAGGGAACTTCATGCAAGAATAAAGTGATGAAGTGACAGGATGGATTAGCCTTAATTTGGTTAAAGCTGGGGTGGCAAATCTGCAGAAGGTCACAGTGACACTAAACAAGCGTCTTGTATTAAACCCAGCTCAAGTTTTCATGTCTCGGTAAAAGAGCTGGAGCATCTATAACTAGTAACAGGTTATTTTTGGCATCCCAACCTATTTTGTAGCTCCCATGAGGACAAAACTGCTTCTCTTTGACTTTGCAAAGCCTGGATTTCTTTTTGTGTCGGCAGGATGCTGGGATCTGCATTTAAATTCTTCTGACACTGCCTGTCTTAACAAAAACTCACAGGTCCAGGCAATTACTGCTCTTGCTTGCTTTGCACAGAGCAAAGAGCCCAGTTTAGATAAGGGCTGTGTTCAAAATAACAACACAAAAGTTATGCTGAGTGACCAGCTCCGAGGGTATTTGAAAGACATGTAGATGTGGCATGTCTTGGGAACATGGATTAGTGATGGTCTGGGCAGTGCTGGCTTAAAGGTGGGCTCAATGATTTTATAGGTCTCTTGCCACCTGTGTGATTCCATGATTCAATTAAGAGGTGTCACAGCTCTAAATAGCCTCAACCTTTAGTAGACACCAAAAAGGTCCAAGGGGTCACTCTGTTATTGCCTTCTCACAGGTCACAGGGCACAGATATTTGTTCAAGGTCACTTGGGCAGCAGCAGCAGAGGCTGGTGTCAGAGCTGGGCCATCCATGGTTTCTGTGGCCCCCTCATCACACAGGTTTCCATGACTGTCCCCCCTCCTCTGCTGTCCCTCCCCAGGCCCCAGCTGCACCCACATCCTCTTCCCACTCTTCCTGTTTGCCAGGTGGGTGCCAGATCTCCAGTTCTGCTGTGACATCTGCTCTGCCTTCCCCCCCGCTTCTCCCAAATGGAGATAGCCGGAAAAATATTGAAGCCAGCACACACAGAGCCATCAAAATCAAAGTGCTTCACAGAATTTAGTGTGTTTCACTGGAAGTTTGTTTTGAAATGAAACAAACAAACAAAAAGTCTGGCAGCATCAAGATATCTCATTTCAGCATTTTCAGAGGAAAGAAAACCTTCCTGTTCTATTCTGAAAAGGCTTTTCACTGCTGAGATTGTTTCAGAAAATAGCTACATCAAGCAGAAAGCAAATTAAAAAATCAAAGTTTCTTGGAGATGGATCTAGTTTCCAGATTTTTCTCTAACTGGCAGCCAAGGGGCGCAGTGCCCCTTGGGCATCCCACAGGTGCTTGCCCAGCACTGCTCTCCTCCCTGTGTGTTCATGGAGGGCACAGGGAAGAGCAGAGATGTGACCCAGGGCTAAAACCTGGGAAAACCAGGCAAAATCAGGGAGACCCTACTATTGGTGAGGAGCTTCTCCTCCTCTCATCAAGGATAAATATCCAGACTAAATTTGTGCACTGATGAGAGGAAGAGGACTCAAGGTGTGACAAGAGCAGACATCCTAGAGGTGTTCAGACAGTTCCTGCCTCTGTTTGCTGCTTGAGGAAGAACTGGGTGGGTTCTTCCATTGCATCAATGCATGAAACACCCACAGCACATATGCAGGGGCAGGAGTGTTCCCACACTGTCTGAGTCCTATGCCAGCAAGGTGGGGACAACAGAGCTGCTGCTGCAGCACCCTGCAGCCCCCCCAGCAGCCAGGTGATGGGACAAACCCTTCAGAGCTGGGGTACAGCTCACAGGCTGCACAGGTTGCTGCTGCAAAATCCATGACAGGAGAATTTGCATGGAACTCAGGGCTCTGGCTTAACCCTGGTTTTCAATTACCCAAACATCTCATCTCGTCCTCTGTCAGTATTTCACATTTTCTTCCAATATTTGGGTGTGTAGGCCCTTCTAACACCGGCTGGCACTATGCAAAGCAGCCTTGTTAGGAAGCAGAGCCCCTGGCACAGGGAACTTGGGCAGATGCCTGCAGAGCCATCAGCTGGAGGTGGGGAAAGTGTGTACAGGGGGAGCACTTGCTCCTGTCTGTCCAGGGCTCCACATTGCGTGCATTTTGCCTTGAAAAACAAAAATCAGCCTCTGCTCCAGTAAGTGATTTGCCCAGGGCAGCAATGCATCTGCTGGAGAAAGAGCACATCTGTGCCCAAGGTAAAAGTGGAGCAGTCAGTGGAGCTGGGATGGTGCACAGGAACACAGCACAGCCCCAATGGCCCTGGGAAACAGGGGTTACACACCCAGGGTACATCTCTGCAAGAACTGACACACACAGGTTGAATTTTTCCTTTTTTTCAAGGAAAATGAAAGGGGATTCAAGCCAGTGGGCCCCCCCCCCCTCCGCCCCGCAGTGAGCTGGAGCAGATGCTGAGGAGTCTGTCATCAGCCCATTAAAATTTTGGGCTGATGCTGCTGGATAAATCCCCATCTCCTTTCCTGATGTGAATTTTAGAGAGAAAGAAACTAACAAGGTGTTTACAAAATTAAAAAACAACAAAAACCAAACAAATAAACTTGGACCTCCAGGGAAGGGACTGTGCTGTCCCTCCAGTCCATCAGGGATCCAACCAGGAGCTGGAACAATCTGTGCTGATGCATTACGAGCAGTGAATCCCTCCTGCCCATATTTCTACATCCCCCACAATTTCACTGATATAAACTAAAAGCAATCTCAGACCTTGTAAGACAAGGTAGTTATCTCTACAGCCAGCCAGCAGCAGATTTATTGACCTCTAAGATGCATTCAAACCATATTTGCTTTCATATGACAAGTGTCTTGTTTTATTGAAGCAGTTTTTCAGCAGTCCTGAATCATTGCTGCGACTCCATTTTGTCAGAGGCAAACTGAAGATGTTTTCCACTAGAGCCAAGGCAACTCAGCACAATATTTTTGTAAAATGGGAGACATCAAGCCATTAATGATAAGAACTGAAGTTAAAAAGGGCAGATTTTCAGGCAATGATGATAAACACTTCCATAGCTGAATTCTTAAAGTCAGTGAGTCTTTTTGGCAGCAAAAGCAAAATATGGTAAACTGTTTTACAGTACTTTTACTAAGTATTTGAATGAGTAGGCCTAATATTTTAAAGACTGGAAGCAATCTGAATGAACTTGAAAATTTTTCCTTGTGAAAAGTGTGAAACGCAGCCTGAATTGCATTAGGAATGCTGGCAGCCATGCCCTCAAACAGACTGAAAAAAGGTGAATGATTTGAGTAGACTACAAATGTAAAAAAGACTTGAAATTAAATGTGAAAAGGGGAATAAAAACAAGATGAGTGAGATAAGAAATGGAGTGATATATTCCAGTACTTGGGGTGAAATATAGTGTCAGTAAAAACATGAAAACATTATCTGGATTTTCACTGGTGCTACCAGTGTATCTTTATAGGCAGATGATAAGAAATATAATAACTCTGAGAGTACTAAAACAATCAATGTAAAAATATATTTCCAAGCCATGCTTGTAGTGAATTTCATCCTGTGCTGCTTTAATTTTAAACTTTCAGAAGATACACATTTTGCCCAGTACAGAATCCCCTACATTTCCTTTTCCTTCTATAGTTTTCTATACTTAGAGATTTAAGAGAGGAGTTACACCACTTGAAGGAGCAGTCTGTTGATGGCATATATAGATAAGGCATTTTGAAAGGTAGAACACTTTTTTTTTTTTGATTTTGGGACTGTCAGAAGACAGAATGGAGTTGTAAAGCAAAATGTGAGCTTGCTGGTGATAACTACAACAGGTCATTGAGATCACTGTTTATTTTTGAGCAGATGCAATGTTTTAGGGTATTATGATCAAACATGTGTTATCACTCGGTTGATCAGCATTGGCCTTGCTTTCAGTTTGTAGTTCCACAGTTTGAGTCACAGCTTTGAACTATTTGTCTTGTGTAGTGTTCTATAGACAATCTGTTAGGGGCTTCTTATGTAACATTATTCCTCTCAAGTTCAGCAAAAAATGCTGCATCGTGAAGAATGTGCATAATGTATAACAAATTTAGCCCCTCTGCTAACTGCAGACAAGTGAATCTTCCTTTCATTTGGGGACAGAGTTATCACAGCCTGGAGGATGGAGGGAGGGAAAAGGCAAGGCAAAACAAGAGAAGGGGTTAAAGGAGCTCCTGTGGCACAGCCAGAAACATGGAAACACATTTCACCAAACTGTTGTTGGCATTTGAGATGAAGAAAAGGCATTTTCTCCCTTCTCCATTGGCTTCTAGTGCCTTGCCCAGCACTGTGGGGCACAAAAACCATTTAGGCTGAGACCACCCCCAGCCCAGGCACAGGCACAAGATGGAAACACATCTGAAGTACCCTCGAGGGCTTGCAGGGATTTGTTCCCACAAGTTCCAGCTGTGCTGCAGCTGCATCACCTCATTCCATCAATCTGCCAATGTCCATCCAGCCCGGAAGCAAATCCATTTGCTACAACTTTTACAGGTATTAAAGCCCATCTGTAGGAAGCCTCACAGAGGATTATTTCTGTCCTGTTCTTGTTAGAGACTCAGCAGACTCATTTACAAGAGAGATTTCACAAACCAGCTGCCTCCCAGCTGAGAACTGTGTGCAAAGGGGATATAGTCCAAAAGTCACTGACTTCAGCAGCATCCATGGCCCTGATGGGCCTTTCCTGCAGGGGAGCAGAAATGCTGAGATGAGGCAGGTGGCAGCAAGGAACATTTTGTCCACATGATTATGTGTCCTGGCAACTGAAGGACCCAAATCCCAAATTAAAACCAAATTAAATTACCATTCATTGGGCTGCTGAGAGGTCTCTGCTCTAAGGGATGTTTATGGCAGAGAATGCAGCAAAACCAGCAGGTTGAGGGTTTTTCTCTCCCTCTACTCTGCTCTGGTGAGACCCCACCTGCAGGGCTGCATCCAGCTCTGGGGACCACAACATGAGAACATGGAGCTGCTGGAGTGACACCAGAGAAGGTCCCAAAGATGCTCCAAGGGCTGGAGCCCCTTTGCTCTGGAGACAGGCTAGAGGAATTTGGGCTATTCAGCCTGGAGGAGAGAAGGCTCTGGAGAGCCCTTAAACCCCTTCCAGTGCCTAAAGGGTTTACAGAGAGCTGGAGAGGGGCTTTGGACAAGGATTTGCATGGATTGACAGGACAAGGAGAAATGGCTTCAAACAGCCAGAGGGCAGGAGTAGACTAGATATCAGGAAGAAAGTCTTACCTGTGAGAGTGGTGAGGCCCTGGCACAAGTTTCCCAGAGAAGCTGTGGCTGCTCCACCCCTGGAAGTGTTCAAGGCCAGGTTGGATGGGGCCCTGACCAACCTGGTCAAGTGGAAAGTGTCCCTGCCCACAGCAGGGGTGTGGAATGAGATGGTCTTCAGGGTGCCTCCCAACCCAAACTGTTCTGTAATTTCATAAAACCCAAACAAACCCAGCTCCCAGCCAGTCTGAGCCCCAGCAGCACACTGGGCACAGAGCTCAGGTGCCCTCATTTGCTGGGTTTCTCCCAATGAGGGTCTGAGCTGGTTTAGTGCTGGAGGGACTGTCCAGGGCATGGGCTGATCCCTGCTATGGAATGCTTCCCAGCGTGGCTGGGAGGTGTTCAGCACTGAGGGCTTCTGAATGCCAGGTGTGGGGGTAGCTCACGAATGCATTCTTAGCTAAAAGGCTAAATTCACAAACTCAGAATACCAGAAAGATGAAATGCCTGTGATGTTATGATTCTATGATTCTATTTTCTGTATTCCTTCCAAGAAATGCTGTAGATGCACAGGTAGCAGAACTTCCCAGTCTTGGCACTGAATATGGTTGCTACAACAGTATTTAAATATTTCTTCTCCTTTCCTCTGTGCCTGACTGAGTGCACAGGGGAATCAGATAGAGACAGAACCCTTTGAGTGTCAGTGAGAGAAGCAAGCCTGAGTCTCTCCAAGCCTAGCCTGGGATGGCTGCCATACTATTAATATGTAATTTGGCTGAGTAGTTCTGAGCCATCTTAATTCTCCAGCCATCATTACTTTGCTTGGTTATCATTTATACATTTCTATGTGCTAGTTTGCTTGGAGGAAAGAGATTGGACATTTAGAGTGGATGAGTCTATATTTTTGAAATTGGAGCTAAATTACCCACCAGTTGAAGCATCATTGTGCTTTACAATAATTGCTGGTTAAAATTCAAATGCACTAAATTCCACCTGTCATTCCCAGCGTTGTCTCTGTTGTGACAATGCCAACACCATGAGCAGATACAAATGAAAGGACTGAAGGAAGTGGTTTGTCTGCAGAATTCCATTCTTTCATTCTGCCACAATCTGCCAAACTCCTCTCCCAAACCCTTGGGATATTTCCCATAAAATATCTGCTCTGTCAGATGCTTCATAGAATGAAAACCCCGTGGTTCAGGTTTCCTCTGTGTTTTTACACCCATGCAGGACAGGCACCCACCTGCCTGAGCTGCACTCCTCTCCCGTGTGTGGCCAGTCAGCCAGGTGCTTTAAAACACTGATGTTTATGACTATTGATGGAGTTTCCAGAGGGGCTTCTCTCTTTTTGGAGGAGCTAGATGGGCTGTTCATGTACAGGAGCTCCTACTTAGTGTCTCTTTTTCTCCCAGCCACAGGATGTGCCCAAGTCCATTTCTTCAGCTCTCTTGAACTTGCCTCTGGCTGCAAAACTTTTTTGGACTGGTTAAACTCCCTAGTCCTTTCCTTCTCCTCTTGTGCCTCCCACACTTCTGCATTTTTGGCCTTCTTCTTGCTTTTGATCTTCCATTCTCTTTTTCCCAGATCTCAAGCTTTTCCTCACTGTGCCCAGCCATTTCCCAGCCTGGAGGCCTGGGGATTAGCACAGCCCTTGGGGAGATGGTTTGTTTATTATAAATCAGGGAAGTGGATAAGCTAATACTTGCTCTTAGCATCACTTTCTACATGCAGGTGCTTCCTCTTCCTTTTTGCATGGGACTGAATATTGTAACAGACAAGGTGTCTGCAAATCACCACTACCCTGCACTTCATCACTCCAGGTCTGCATTTTAGTCATCAGGACAGAATCAGTCTGATTTAATATCTTTTCACTCATCCTGGCTGGCTGGACCAAGAAAAGCCTGACCCCAACCCCAGCATTGAGAAGGACATGGTGAAGCAGAAGATGCTCTGCTGAGTTATACCCCATGGGAGTGTCCAGCCCATCCAAACTCCTGCTTCCAGGGGTTGGAAGCCACTAAATGGGCTGAACTCATGCAGTTTTAGTAGATACCAACAGTAAAAACAGAGTACAGCACGTGTTGTGAAGCCTTGAGTTCTCTTAACTCAGGAAAAACCTTGGCTAGACAAACGTGAGAAGAAGCAGGGCTAGCAAGGGACCCAAGGCTGACGGCTCAGCCTCTCATTACTCATCCTCTGGGCTCTGTCTCACCAGACATTTAGCACCTTTGTGGGCTTGTTTTTGATAGCTGGAGAGGGTGTGAGAGACATGTGACTGAAACACCAGGATCTCTGCTTTAGGTGGGGTGTCAGGTTTAAGTAAGTGCAGAGCATTGTGAAGGGCTCCACACAGGTACCAGCCTGGCTTGCTCTTTAGGGCATTGTGTGGTTCAGCTGTGCACAAACCAGAGCACTCCTGGCTTGACTGGATCCCAGCCAACAAAGGATGTTGTAAAAACCTGTCTGGCTTATAATTTAATTTTGCTAAGGTTAGAGCATTTCTTCTCTTAGAGAAAAGCAGAAGGTAGTTTTGAGATTATGGCAGGAAATCTACAGTCAGTTCCTGGCTCCAACAGAGATTTTGCTTATACAGTGTTGGGCAAGCCAACCAAAACTCACATGCTTTGTACCCTGAACTTGTATTAAAAAAATATACTGCCTTCTGTTCTTTGTCTTGGCTACTTGGACAGTGAGCACTTGGAGAAGAGAAATGCTTTCACTCTGTATTTATACTGTGCCTGGTCCTTTGAGGTGTCAGCCTGCAGTATTCCCTCTACACAAACAGTAAGAAAGAATAAGTAAGTTAAAATGTGTATTGTTGTGTAAATGTACAAAACCAAGCCCAGTGAAGCTGTGGTACTGTGGTTTGTTGGGCACATGAGCCAGTACCTCTGAGCATCATCCTGGATTGATGCCATGCCATGGGACCACAGGCCCTTCTCTGTGTTTAGTCCCTGTTCTGTGTATCCATGTTCAGCACATCTCACCTCCCACCCCCCAGCCCCCTTGCCAGAAAGGCCAAGAGGAACTTCTAAATTCAACCAATTAGAGTCCTGAAGAGCAGAGATGGTCAAGTCTGCATTTGTTTTTGGATGCTGGAGAACATAATGTGCTGCCAACCATGAGGTGCCTGGCTCCAGCATCAGCTTTGCTCAGGGCAGGGAAGGGGTAGGATGAGACAGGGAGGAGCCCAACCCTCCTCACCCTTAGGAATGCTGTGTTTACTCTGAGCAGATTTATGCAGGAGATGTGTTTGCACTATCAGGGCTTGTTTCTCTGCTGCATTTGAGCTCCCAGCATGTGGACTATTTTTTGAGCAAGCAGTGGGCAGAGAGAGCAGAAAGAGCAAACATACACAAATCAGAGAGTTTGGTTTTATTTCCAAACAGGCTTACACAGAACTGTAGGGAGTACAAGAGGGAGAGGGCAGCATATCATCTTGCTCCAGTATAAAAATGAACTTCCTAGGCTGGCCCAGACACCTAAAAGTAAAGGCAAAAATATAAGCTACGTGACTAGTGGGAAGAGAAAGAGCCAGCAGGAAAAATCTATCAGAGCTTTCCATGGTTCAATCAGGCAGAGCCTGCTTCACTGGGGAAACAATCAATTAACCACTTCCACCAGGGCAGCCACAGACGTGCTGTTCTGGAGGTAGTAAATCTTTGAGTTTATTTGTTCTCGATTGCACTCTCAGCTTATTTACAACATCACAGGAATCCTCCTTCCTGTTTATCTCACTTCTGCAAGTCCCTCCCAAGGATCTTTCTGTCCATATCGATCAATGAAGAAGAGCTCGTACAGATAAACAATCTCCAGCTTCATTGCAAATTCCCATTTCCCTTAAGCAGGCAGCCAAAACAAACAGTTTCCTCCAGGCTTCCGGAGGGCATTGCGCCTTTAACTGTCCATCTGATTTCCAGCTGTCAATGCATTTTGTCTCACTTTAAGGCAGATGGTTCTGGTTTAGGATATTTTGGCCCAATCAATAATCAAAGAGCCCTGCAGGACCTGTATTTTCCCCAGCCCTGAGGAGCAAAATGTAGCTGTCAAATGAGAGGCAGATGACACCAAAGCTAAGGGATGAAGTTTAGAGCACTCAGCCTAAGCCACTCCGTGGCAGACAGGAGCAGAGAAGGACTCAAGCATGGCTGGTTCCACAGGTATCCTAAAGAGGGAGGTGAAAGACATCCTGGGGAAAAAAATGCACAAAAGGAGCATTCAGAGAATGTGACCAAGTGGTGCTGAGTTGTGCAGGTGCAAGGACTTCAGACTGTGCCTCTGGAGGAAGCTGGCAGATCGATGAGCATGGAAAAAGCTATACAGAGGTGGGTAGGGATGATGATGGTCCTCCTCAGCACCTCCAAAGGAGGTCTCAAAGCACTAAAAGTAGAAGGGTCTTCAGTGAAGAAAACAGAGTGCTGGTGAAGAAAACAGAGTGTTGGAGACAGAGATTTGCTCTCCAAACCACAGGCCTGTGTCTGCCATCACTGTGCTTTCAAGATGTAGTGAAATGAGCAATTTAGATGGTCACAGCATAAAGCTGAGATTAAACTTCTATTCCCCTTTTAAATATTTTATTGCGGTCTTTAAATGAAAATAAAGGAGTTGTCAGCACTTTTAGGTAACTTCTGTGCCTGGCAACATGGAAGCAAATTTTGATTCACAGATGCCTCTTGCTCCTCTGATCAAATGTGCTGGCAAAGGACTGGTAGACAGGAGCTGTCTTAACAGTTTTAATGCACCTAAATTTGTGCCTGTAGCTGCTGTTAATGCCTTGATTGGTGCTATTGAAATCTCTTCTTAAACATATGGTAATACATTCCTCACTGATTCCGCTGCTCTTCAAAACTCAGACCTGGAGATATCATTGTCTGTAATAAGTTCATTCTGTTCCTTCTGCTTTACTGCCTGCCTGGCCTAGCTTTGATGAAGTAATTCATATAACTCACTAACTCCAGAGCAAGTTTTGATTAGTTTTTGAATTAAATAACATATTTTCTTTTAGGAAGTCCTGCAAACTCATCTTGGCATCTGATATTCATATGACCTCTGCCATTCTGGATGCATCCCCAGTAAAGAAGAACCCGGATGTCAGGGCTGAGAGTGCACTAGTTGGCCTTAATTGCCCCAAAAATCTTCATCTGGACCTCACATTTGCTCTGTCAGGAGCCAGGAACTCCATTTAACCTCCAAGCCTGGGGGGCTTCTAGCTCTTGCTGGGCTGTAGGTGAGACTGTCTCAAACCTGTTCCTGAACTGATGCTTGGCTTTGCATGGATGACTTTGGAGCTGGTGTGTTGATAGGAGCCACTGCCATCCCCTCCTGCTCTACTTTCCATGGCAGGGGACTGTCCCAGGTCACAGGGCTGTCCCTGCCCTGTGCAGAGGCTGCTCCTGGCACCCCTTCCCTGCCAGCAGCCCTGCTCTTGCTGCTTCTTGGAACTGGCAGCCACAGATACAATACAGCTCTGGTAGGATTTTCACTGGATAGAAGACTTTTAATGGATTGATTTATTAACTGTTTGAGAATGGAGAACACAGGCTGTCGTTCTGGACCACTCAACATGTAGTAGTTTTAGCCACACTTTTCCTTAGGGAGATACTGACTCTTAACACGCATTTGTGGATTAGCACAAGCAGGCCTGTCATTTTAGTGGGATGACATTTAGTTATCAGGATGGGGGGACAGACCAAGCAAGAGGAACATCTTCCTTTTTTCCCTGAGGGAACAGCAACCTTTCTGTGCAGACCATGTCAGTAGTGGAAAACACTCTGTCTAATACCATCCCGGGAAATTTTTTTTGCAGTCAATAAATAGGGCTATAGTGCGTTTTCTTCCCCCAAAGCAGGAATGGGAGATGCTGTGATGTCTCTGCCATAGGCAGCACCTGTGGACAGCTGGCAGTCTTGAGACACTAATTCTCCATAAAATGTGAGACTTGGAGAAGGATATCTAAAATTGGCTCATTTCACAGAGCACAGCAGCTTCTATCCCACGGTGTGCTGCAGAATGAGCTGAATGCTGAGCCACAACAGGCACCAGCCTTCCTATTTAATGTAACACACCAAGGAAAACCTCCTGGTTTCTGTGCTTTCTCCCTGGGAGCTTGCGTACATCCAAATAGCGGCTTTTATATTTTGGGGAGTGAATTTTTGTGTGTTTAAAGAGAGGTACAGAGTGGCAGAAGGCTGGGAGCCGAGCTGCTCCTCCATTCACACCGGTGTCACTTACATCCCTTTCTTCCCGAAGAAAGCTTCAAGGTTCTACTCCTGAAAGCTTCAAGATTGTTTTCTACCGTTCCGCTCAGTCAGATCAAAGCCAGGACCACGCTTTTCCTGCTGCATCTCTTCCTCTGTCTATTTCACTTTCTCAGCTCATTTCACAAGCAAACCGTAGGCAAACCGCGTTACCTGTGGCCGGCATGGAAGGCTCTTTCCCGGCTCGGGGAAGGGGATCACATCCCCGCGGCTGGCTCAGGCCGGGCTCGGGGCGGGGCGGGGAAGGCGCATGGCGGTGCCGGGGCCCGTCCCTCCCTNCGCGGCCCCGCCGCCGCCAAGACGCCGCGGGCCGTGCTCCGAGTGAAGAATGGGGCGGCCAAGCTCGCCAAGCCGCCCGCGGCCGCGGGCGAGACCCCCGGCGGCGCCCCCGGACCCGGGCTCTTCATGGAGCGGTCGCAGAGCCGCCTCAGCCTCTCCGCCTCCTTCGAGGCCCTGGCCATCTACTTCCCCTGCATGAACAGCTTCGACGAAGAGGACGCGGGTACGGGGGGCCGGGGAGGGCTCGGGGGGCGGTGGTTCCCGGGGCTCTGTGTGTGTGTCCGTCCGCCGTGGGCGGTGTGGGCAGCGAGGGTGGGTGTGCGGCGTGTCAGAGCCATCCCCGACCCCGCTTGGGCTTGGGGGGCCGGGGCTTCATCCCGGCGGGTGTGCGAGGGGTGCCGGGGACTGCTGGCGAAGGGATGCGTGTGCCTGAGGAGGCTAAAACTGGGAATGTGTTCCAGCGGTGAGACACGCTCCGGCTGCTGATCGATAGGAGACACGGGTTATTTGCAAATGGAGCGGCTCACGCTCCATCCTGCTCTGGGTGAATGAAGGGCAGCGCTCAGGGAGGAGGCGTCCATTCTGCCGGATGGTGTGTCCACTCTGATTTATACACCATCAGCTCTCGGGCTAATTGTTCCCAGGGGTCGTTAGCGCTGTATACCATACTGCTTTTGGAGAAGGCAATAAAGGGATTCAGTTTAAATGAGGGCAGAGTAAATCCCAAAACAAAAGCCTTTCAAAATTGATGCGGTGATTTTTTGCCGGCATCAGTAAGACCTTGCTGGCCTCAGATAGTTGGCAGTAGTCATAAAATGAGACCAAGCTTAAAAAAGAGGGGCACTGGTAGGGAACAGTAGGAAAGGCATTGGTTTGAACGGGAGAGGAAGGGTGGTGGGTGCTGGAGAAGGTGCCGGGAGTAGAGGGCAGCACAGCCGCTGCGTGGGTAGGGAAGGGTGTGCGGGAGTGGATGGAGAGCCCTCTGTCCATTCCCGGTCCCTCCCTGGTAATTGAGGGGTGCTTTTCCCAGTGCACGCTGTACCAGAGACTGAACCTGAAAGTGAATCTTGTGAGTGGCAAATAACGAAAGTTGATAATTAAGGCGTATTTTAACACTGACTGTCATGGTTGCATCCCTCAAAATGCCGGCATGCTCCTTTGTCTAGTGGCTCGTCTCAAGATGTGCAGATGCCAGCAGGAATACATCAGCCCGCCAGCTGCTACACCTGTAACAATGTTGTTTTTAAAGGAGTTGACGTAAGAATCAATTCATCATCTGTGTGATTAACCTAGACTTGTCATCAGCATCATGCAGGGGTGGCAGGCAGAGGATTGTCTCCTCCAACAGATGTAGTTTTTCAGATTTTTGTCTAAAAATTTTGCTGATGATTTGTTTGCACTTCAGATTTCGTTCGAATGCCGAGGAGCATACAAGACAATAACGGGAGCTTTGGGAAGTCTCAGCGCTGTTGCTTCAGGAATGATTGATAGTGAGACATGCTCAAGTATGAGAACCCAACACAATGCTTGGGACAGCATTTCATTCCCTGGTGTCCAACCCCTCCTGCTCTGAGCAAGGTGATAGTTTAGGTGAATGCTTCCTCTTCCAGCACTTAAAAAAGACGCTTTTGCGCTGAATTGTATTTATTCACACTTAGTGAATGTTCATGCATGAGTGTTAATAAGCTGCTCTTAATACAACGCAACTACTTGTCTCTGAATTAAATAAATATACAATTAAGACGTCATTCTCCAGCAGCTTATGAGCAGATCTTGCCTGTGTGAGTTGTCTCGTTAGTGAAGCTGCTCAGGGTGGATTCAGTGCAATGAGGATGTTGCAGTGTTGCTCCTGTATTTCGTGCCTGTGAGTGTGTGTTCAGACACGTATGAGCAACCAGCCAGGAAGAACGTGTGCTGCTCTGTACTTTTGGTGTTAAAACTACACGTGTATAATTTTCTCAAGCAAATAGGTGACATGAAAGAGAAATTATAAGAGAAATGCTGAAATTGTGGCAGATAAAATTCTATATTATTCATACCCATGCATGCTTCTGAAATTGTTAGAGATTCTGACCAGTTTGGGTTGCAGCATGATTTCTGTCAAAAAAATAGATCTCGATAGCTCATTCAGGGAGATGAATATTGCACTTGGCAAGATGTTCTCTGTAGGAGGTGGCAGAAAAAAAATGAAATTGATCCCAGGGGCATTGACAAAGTAAACAGTCCTATTTCAAACAGACACATCATCCATTTTGTCTGAAGCTGAGAACCACATCTTTAAGAGAATAGCCATTCTACGGAAAAAGGAGAGGAGCTGATAAATGGCCAAGCTTAAAGGAAATTTGATGTTTTCCTCTGAAAGAGGAAAACAGCCTAATGATCGCTTAAATCTACAAACAAGAAAAATTGTTGAGGTGTTACATTTAAGTTACTATGGGTGGGTTATATCAAAGGAGCCTAAAAGGAAATTTACAGATGTGCTGAGAGCCGTGGCTACATTTGTGCAGTGGTAACAATACCTCTGGTTTTCAGTATTTTACCCTTTTAGTCTGGAAAAATGACACTGCTTTTGAAAAATACAGAATATGTTTTTACTTATAAGCTATTTCCTTTTCTGCCATGGCTCTTTTGTTCTTCTTTGCTGTCTACCTTGTGGACATCAGGTGAGAAGATTCTCCTCATCTTCCACAATTCCTTTGCCTGGTACACCTGCAGTTCTGGGCAGTGAACTGGGTGCAGGTGATCTCTTAGTGTGCAGAAGCAGGCAGCCAGTGGAGGCAGGAAAGAAATGGGGCTTGGAGCAAGAGACAGGATCACATTTGAGTGCTTCCAGAGCATGGGAGTGATGAAGTTTCAGCTATATCAGGTCCGTGTGTCTCTCCAAAGGGGCACATGTGGACTTCAGTGTTCTAATACCCTTTTCATTCCTCAGCTCCATCTACAAAGAAGATGCTCTGAGCAAATGCGGAGCTTTTTTTGCCAGAAAGTTGCAGTGGGACTTTGAAATAGCCAAAATGCACTCAGTAGTTCAAGGACTCAGGGTTAATAACTCTTTTGATCTCAGCATGGGAATGTTGCTGGCCTTCCTGCTGGCTGAGTGCCACTGTCTTTGCTCCACTGAGGTCCCCAGCAGTGTCAGTGAAGTTTAAGAATTTTTAAACTGCAGTTATTATGACAATAATTGTTGATTTAACTTACGCAAATATCTATCCTACATTTCACTTATGGAGTAGTAGAGTAAGAAGAGATAAAAGTCAGTCATGCACTCTTTGTGGGCACATTTCTAGAATGCCTGTTTATCTTGTGAACACAAATCTTAGCTGTTCTGAGGATGTGCCATACGCTTGGTCTTGGCTGGAATCAGCCATTTGGAATGCTGATATTCCTGTGGGAACATGTCAGTAGGAGCCAAACTGCTGAGGACTGAACTGCCAAGTGGCAAGTGTGTGTGGGTAAATAACTGGATCCATGATGACTGTGGGCACCTGCCTTGTAGGTAGCTTGTGGTGCACCTGGGTGCAGCTCATAATTAAATCTGAGTGGATGGGGTGTATGAAATCCCCCTTTGACTGATGGTGGCCTTAGCACAGCCCATCCCAGTTCAGGATGAAGGTCATCCTTAATGATGTGGGGGAGAACCATTTTGCTCCTTGTGTGGAGTATGAAGATTGGAAACCTGGCTAAAGCAGAACAGAAGATAAGGATTTTGTAGAGAGTAACAACCAACTCAGAGCTGCACACGCAGAACGAGCAAGCTTTGAGCAGGATAGAGGGGGTGGTTTGAGTAGCTGGGACAGTGGGTGTAGCAGTGGTGAGCCCGCTGGGAGTTGGGAAGTCAGAAGCAGTGCTCAGCTCTGGAGAGGTGAGAGCTTCCAGATGAGGACCCTGTGTGCTACTGGAAGGGATGGAGTTTCCTTTCTTGTGCCTGAACTGCAGGACCCAGCAGCACTTCTGGGGTCTGGGTGTGTGCTCCCAGTGTGCTGTGGCCCAAGTGGGTGAGACACTGTAGTCCACTAGCTCCCTTCATCCTAGATCCTGGCTTTCTTGGGAAGGACACCTGCTCGCACTGGCAGAAGACATCTGAAGCATGCCCTGATAGGGATGCAGATTTGGAAATGTGGAACTGTAGCCATGGGTCACACTGCAAATGCAGCTACCCTGGAATCCAGATCCAGCTTGAGCATCTACACACAGTGTTCCTTACATGCACAAAGATGAAGATCAGGGCTGCTCTGGTCAGGAAGCAGGGAAAGGTACAGAGCAGCTGTGAGGGACTTGTAAGTGTTCCCTCCCTGGTCAGGACCTCAGCACAGTGATGGTCCAGCTTGGCAGACCCCTGTCCTGGCTGCAAGACAGGAGAATCAAATCATGTCTCAGCCAGCTGGACCAAGTGTCTGGCAGAAAGAAAATGGTTCCCAAAGTCAAAATGTCTCCTAGATACTGACAGTAAGCCTTCCTTGTGTCAGCTGCTCATTCAGAAAAGAGTTGAATTAGAGATAAAATTCAGGCCAGGCTGCTGCTTTCACACATTATAAAGTACTGGCAGAGGCACTGTGTTACGATCAATTGCTTTGATTGGAAACTATGTGAAATACTAATTTAATGGATTTATAAAAAACATTTAAACTGTTGGGGTGTAAGAAGGGGCTGTGGACGTTTAGGTTAGTTTAGAATATTCTTTTATTTGGGTTTTATCTGTTGAACTTCCTCATAATTTTAAGCATTGACCTTCTCTATAATTTCAAACATTAAAGTGTTACAAAGCTATTAAATAGAGAGAGCCCCTATGTGTGTTTTCATGTTGCCATGGATATTTCTCAGTTGCAGCACTGTATTGGGGTACATATGGTTTAAAAGAAAATTATGATTCAAGACTTAACTAGTCCATTTTTACTTTTTTTTTTTTAAATTTTTTTTTAATATAGCCCAAGTGTGTTAAGTCCTTTTTGTGCTTACTTTGGTTTTGCTTCATCCAGAGTTAATTTTTGGAGCTCTCTAAGCCTCTAACCAATTTTGCTAGTTGTTTGTAAGGTAGGTAACCACGCTCATGTGACAGGCATTTAGAAAACAGGGGAAATTATTTGTCCATCTGGAATGTTAGCTATTTTTTTAATCAATCTTTTAGAAATAAAAGGATAGTTTATTCCTGTAACCCTGCGAAGACAGCCCCTAGAGCTTACCTGGCCATGCATTACCCCAGGGGTGTCAGCTCTCTTGGTTGGTGCAGGAGGCAGCAAAATCCAGGGCTTTTCCCTCTTAGAGTGTATCTTTGGATGTAGGTTATCCTAGTGATTGTGAGAAATGCCTCTCTCCCTGCTGGGCAGATTCTAGCTCTAGGTAAACATGTTTGTTTCATAAATGGGTAAAGTTAAAATAAAAAAGAGAAAAATTCTGGATGAGCCTCTGTTAAATCAGTCTTCCATCAGAGGGAAGTGTATGAAAGGGACCAGCAGCCTGGAAGAAGATGCTGTGCATAAGACCTGCAGAGGCTGGTGATCCCAGACCTGCTTATGAGTTAATCCAGATCCTAAATTCAGCGACTGATTCTTACACTGTGGGTGCACCTGATCAGGTAAAGCTGAACAATCCTTGCTGTGCCTTACCTGCCCTGTGCACTGGAGGCAGCTTTCTGCTCTCAGGCCCTGCTGCTGCTGCACGTGTGATCAGAGGAGCGCAGGTACAAACAGGTTTTGTCTTTAGTGGCCGTGGGAGATTGGAGCAGAGCAGGAGCCCTGAGAATGAGTCAGCACTAGGAGCAAGGGATTAGAAACCTTGTCCTTGTTTGTGTTGCTCTTGGTGTTGTGGCTGCACGTGAGAGCCGTGGTCCTGGGCCAAGTTCACGCTGTGCCTGTAGAAAGGCAAAGCAAAATGTCAGCGTCAGTCCCAGGGCGCTCATGGTCTGTGGCAGAACCCAACAGATGGGGACGGTGGGACAGATGGGCGAGCACGGGGAAGGGTGACGTGGCATCGGTCAGCACTCAGCGTGCCAGGCTGCCTTCCTGGGCCACCAGCTGCTTCCCACTCCTGTCTCCCATGGGGCATCCTGCAGAGTCCTCCAGCACGCCCCAGCCTGGAGCATCCACCTGTGCCTTGTTCAGAATTGTTAGAAATGCTGATGTAAGGCGAGAGGAAGAGCAGTAGCTGCTAGCCCAGGATCTCAAGCGCTGTGCCACACAGTGCTGCGTAGAAGTTTCCTCAGTGTTTGTTTGGGCGTGAATCTACAGGGGAGAGAGATGTGGATGAGGTCATGGGCCATGGTGGTTGCTCTGTGCTGTCCCCTCAGCTTTTGCAGCGCACACTTGCAGCCATGGAGAGCACAGCTTTGTGTCTCCTTCCCTCGAAGGTGCTCTGATGTACATTACATCAGTAATACATGTAATACATTACATGTATTCAGAGGATGATGCTGAGTTCCAGTAGCGTGTGCAGGAGTTGCTGAGCGTGGGTTATCTGTGACCCCTGCCAGCCACAGGAAAAGCCTATCTCTTTCTCTTATTCTGCTGTCAGCTGATTTCTGAGTAGAAGAATCTGTCCCTAGAAAGCTTTCTATCTAGGAGACACTGTTTTCTTACTGCTTCTATTTCGTGTGCAGTTAATTCTAATGCAACATTTATTAATTCAAAAGCACTCTGTTCTCCAGGCAAAAGAAAATTATCTTTGTCCTGTCAGATTCTTACATCAGGACAACTTGTGAAATGCTGTAACTACTTCGCTTCAACATTTCTGTTTGACAGAGTGTGTGGATCTGCTTTTTGTAGGGAAATATTAAGTTTGATTGGAGTAGTTGTTTTGAGGAATAATTTATCTGTGCAATTGTTTTCTAAAGCACTATTTGCTTATATTTGAATGCTTTCAGTTAGATTAGAAATGTGAACAATTTAATTTAGGAAATGGTCTGGAAGTCATTGATGGTTTTGGTGGGGCAGTGAGACCTGACTCACTTGAGACTCTCAGCCCTGCCGTCTCCTCCTCTCTCCCACAGACATCTGTCGAGAAGCACCATTAGCATGTTTGAATAAGGATTTCCGCTCCTCTGCGGAAGTGTTCAACACATTTTGAATATCCCATCTATCCAAATGATGTTCCCTTGGGGTTTGGTTTTATTTTCTGGGAGGATGCTATACTGTATGGCAACACGTGTCACAACTGGGGTTCTGCAACACAATGATCCATCAGCTGTGCCATTGCTTAAGTCATCTGCTGATGACACACAAATTAGGCACTCTCTGCTTTCTGTCAAACCATGCTTGCCTTGAAATCTGCATTTAAGTTGTATCTTCAGCTTTGCTTTTGCAAAACAGCACACTTGTAAAGGCTGGGTAGCCCTGATACAGCCTTACCACACGGGTGCAGCAAGGTCTGTAGCCTTGCCTTTTAGTCAAATCCAGCCACAGTTAAATCACTGAGATGGATAATGTTCCACCTTCATGCCATCACAGTGTTATATCCAAAACACAAAGCACTCACACAGCCTTGCAGAAACCAGTCTAAAATGTTTGAGTGCTCAACAATTTGGAGAGTACACCATGTACAGAGGTAAATGACACATTTTTCTCAAAACTATTTTATGACTAAGAGGAACTTAAGCTATTGTCTGTGTCCTTATTCTTGCAAATGTAGAGGTAGAGGGGTCACTTGTATCTGTTCCCCAGGTAACTAATCTATTCTTAATCAGAAGGATAGTTTATCCTAAAATTCAGCTTAAATCTGAATGGAAATAGTGGATTGCTATTGTGTTGCTCCCAGCAATATGAGAAGCAGTTGATCACTGCTCTCTTCAAAGCAACTCTTCACATCACAAAACTGTTCCTTCTTATGCTGGTAATTTCAAGCCAGGAAATTACTGTAATGACAGCCATTGCTGCCTGGCATCCCTCTCCCTCCTTTTGCTGTTTGGACCAAAGAAACCTGATGGATGGTTTTGTTTTTGTTGGGTGTTTTGTTTTTGTTTGTTTGTTTTTGTTGGGTTGGTGGGTTTTTTTGTTTTTGTTTTTTTTGCATGAAGCAGTTTTCCAAGCTGGCTTTCTTGCTGGATTTGGGATCGTGCAGGAGGAGCAGTGTGGACAATGCCCTGCTTGCTGTCTGGCCTCTTGCAGTGAGGAGTGTCTGTTTCCCACACTTTATATGCAGTATTCCTGTAAATACACACTTTTGCTCCTGGCTAACACTCAGGGTATGAACCATGCTATTTTCCAGATCATTCCCAGCATGAATGCTGTTGGCTACTCATTGCCTTTCTGGCATTTGTATGTTAATTTTTTCAGTGTTCTGAAATTACTGGGTTTCACATGTGCCTTTAGTGATTTTCCTGGTGTTGATTTGAAGGACTGAGCGATTTTATCCCATGGGTATTGGTCTGAATTCAAAATCTGTTGTTTAGCAAGACCTGTGCTTATGGGATATTTGTGGGATTGGGAGGTGGGGTAAACGTCTGTGATAAGATGATTTCTTATCCCCCTAGGCTCCAGGAATACAGCACTGTTTGTGGATGATTTTGGGAGCTGGAGGAGATGCTCTGTAACTGAGGATCCGTGAATGAAGTGCAGCATCCTTGAAAACCTTTGCTTCCAGTGCATCCATAGTGGCCTGTTTCATCAGGCACCTTCTCATCACTTCATTCTGTGCTGCTCGGGTTGAGGGAGTGCCAGGGTGTCATTCACAGTTGGCAGCTGCGGTGAGGATGGTAGTGGTTCTTACTGTGCTCCACATTGGTGACATCTGATTTAAGAGGTTATAATCTCTCTGCCTAAGGAGCACATGGCTGTGTCCCTCTCTGGAGCTGGCCATCCTCTGAGGAGCAGCAGCTCAGCTCTTGGTGGGCTCAGTTTTGCAGTATGACCCACCTTAGCAAGGAAGCAGCAGTGTCACCAAGGGACAGGAGTGTGGGAATAGGCTGCCCCTCACTCAGCTCCCTGGGCAATATGGATGAGGCTGACATTTCCCAGTGGTGACAGTTTCCCAGTGGTGCTGGATTTTTGCCAGCTGCCCACCAGCAGTATGCATATTTACAGTTAGCAGGGAATGTATCCTGCCACGTGGATGGAAAACATGTTAATTGTGTTGCAGCCAAGATGTCTAAGAAGATTAAGATTTTTTTTTTTCTTGTTGTAAATCCAGCGCCTTGTTTAGCACTTCTCAGCATCCTGGGAGGATTGTGTGGGTGGGTGGGGTTTTTTTTCCTTTAATTTTACTATTTACCTTTCCTTTCTTGTATTTTATGTATGTCATCACAGCTCTAGTGAAAAGTTAGGAAACCTTCACTCAAGATTTTAACGTGGCTGCTTTATATCCATATTTATGTTTTAATCAGAATTTCAGAAGAAAAAAAATAGAAGGCACCTCCTTTCTAATGCCTGTTGGATTTTCAGCTGCTGTAGTTGATTAATTCCTGAAAGTATCATGAGAACTGAGACCCAGTAACTTTCCCTGTCTCTTACATTCAGGTTGTGCTGCTGTCTCTCTGGCTGAAGCCCTGCCACCTCCTGCCATGAGACCTCACCAGTAGCCTGTGGAATTGGAGCAACTGCTCTGCACCACTTCTGCAGAGCCCTTCCACCTTTACAGCAGTTTGCATTAAATTCACAGTAAGGATAGACAGTGCTCCAGACTAACTTTTGAAGCTTGTCAGTATTATGCTTTCCCCCAGATCCTCCCAAACCAGAAGGAATTGCGGGGATTGCTGTCGCAACCCACTGTTGCATTTCAATGGTGAATTTGGTATGTTTGCCAAAAACCCAGGCATTTTTGTGTGGGTTGGTCCCCACACATCTATCTGCCTTTGTGGATCACATAGTCCACAGTACATCCACTCCAGATTTGGGATTTTTGTTTTAACATAAGTAAAGAGGAGAGGTTTAGATCATGTTATCTAAGGTATCTTGGGATAAAAATGAGCATTCTGCCATGAGCATAGTTTCTACAAGAATCAGTGCTTGTTGAAGATATTAAATGTGCAAAGTTGGGCTTTTTCAGAAATGCCTGTGAGTTTTGGTCTGTAGTATTTGATGAAAGTGAATGGGATTTGGGGCTGCGTCTGCTTTTGGCAGTTCAGAAAATCACCCTACAGCTCTGCGAGTGTGGGGCTGAGGCTGCTGCTCTGGTTGTGCAGAGCCAGCTGGAGCAGAGGAGCAGCCCCTCCCTGGGATTCTGCAGTTCAGGGAGCTTGGTGGGGGAACATTGAAAACGCTGGTGTGGAAAGCAGGGCAGGCAGTGCCCACAGTGGGCGTGCAGGCCAGCGCTCAGCCTGGCAGACAGCGCCTGTTAAATCAGGGTGATTTATGGAGCAGTTTCTGTTAAAAGCTTCCTCGTGCACTTTAGGAAGCGGAGCTGCCAGATTGGTCAAACTCCAATGCCCAGACAGTTTGAATTGGCTGCCGGCTGCAGGAACGAGCGTGGCGAAACTCGAACAGCCGTTTCCTCCTGGCTTTGCAGGCTGCCACATCGGTGCTGCTGCTCGCAAAACAGACAGTGTCAAAATGTTACTGGGTATGAGGACATTTCCATGGCAACCTTAGCATCCCATGACACCCATTCTTCTACTGTGGTGTCGGCGCATGCTGCCGTCGATGCACTTTCCTCCTCCATCTGGGGCCCTGAGGAGTGCTGCGGTATCATATGGATTTGTTCAGTTATGGGGCTGAGGATGGAAGAGATGTTCTCACTGGGCTTTTGGGTGGCTTAAGTAAGGCAATGATTCCTTCTTTTAGTGTAGCAACACTCTCATGGTCATGATTGGCCTCAACAGCACCTGGATTTGCTTTCTGCTGCACTGAGGAAGCAGCTTTCCCTCCATCACATGGTGGCTGCAGTAGCTGTTTCCTACCTGGCATCAGAGGCACCCACACTCCTATCAGGCAGCTCTGACATCACTCAGTTTGGAAAGACACTCTGGTCTTGTTTTGGGACCAGTCCTTTCAGCCCAGATAAAGCCTGTTGCCGATGTCTATCTGCAGCCTGCAGTGGTCTGCTCCCTCCTCCCCTTCCTTAGCAGGAGCCATTAGCTGCTCCTGATGATGGGCACAGCTGGCTGTGGGGCTGATTTTGGACAGCTGCATCACACCTTTGGGTGCAGTTTCCTCCATGGCTGCCTGGAGATTTCACCATGCCTTGATCAGTGTTTTGGGCCTGCCTAAAAAAAATTTCATTTTTGCTGCTACCTCTGTGTCCCGCCAGGGTTTTCGGTATTCTCCAAGGTTTATTTTCCCCTTGTCTTCCTATATTTCTGTGTTTTCGCCAGGTATTCCAAAATTAGCATCATGAGGTTTTTTTCACACATGTTTATTGGCTCTTTTCCCTTGACATAGGGAAAGCTGCTCTCAATATGAGCTAGAGCCTTGGCAAGAAATAACAAAGGTGGAGATGTTTCCTGTATGGCAGCCTGTGGACCTTCCACCGGTGCACATTTCTTATTTCTGCTTGGTATTTTATTAGAGCAGGAGAGGGCGGATCTGAGGTTAGTTATTGTGCATGTGGAGATTCTGCAAATCGTAAGGGCAAAGAGATGTCTAACAAGGATTTGCCTACCCAGTGTGTACAGGCTGTGGATGTGCAATTCAAGGTGTGTGGGTACACAACAAAGCTGTTTTTCACACAGTGGTGCTACAGCATAAAGGGATCTTCACATCTTGTCTAAAAGGTCTGAGAGAGTAAATGTGAGGTTTGAGAAAGTACATGTTGAGGCTAGGGGAAGGAGCAGAACTTGATTTTTTTATTCATATCTGCTTGTCTGGATCCACTTCTGAACTGTTTCACAACAATAATTCTCAGCTCTCCCATCTTGCCCAGTGCTCTGCTTTGAGTCATGCCAGAGTCCCAAGTTAATTGTTCTATAAACTTGTTTTTCATCTGTTTCCACTGAATTCCTGGCATCTGCCTAGTAACAGGAGTAGGTCTGTTCCTGTGACCTGGCTGCTCAGTCTCTGCAGAAACACTTTTACTGCTCCTGCACAGGAGACATTACTATGTCCTAAACTCAGTTTTTCCCAAGACCCAATCCAAGCCAAATGCCTCTAAACCTGGCATCGTGTGGGCCCAATTTCAATATTTTTCTATTTCTGTCTCAGTACTGCCTGGCTTACCTACTGAAACACTCTATGAAATATTGCATGGTTGGTTGAGGCAAAATCTGGCTTGTTGCTCTAGGAATAATACCAGGCAAATTATCCACCGTCCATTTTATTTGGTGAATTTGACTGTTTTCACAGCCTGTTCACTGCAGCTGTCTGCTGCAGAAAGGCAGCAAGCTTGTTGGACAGAGTGACTGTAAAAATCAGGAAGTCTTATTTCAGGCCATAATTTTGTTTAATTTCCTGAAATCTAGAAAGCTGTAAATTTTCTAACACATCTTTCCTCTGGAGCTCTAAGGCTGCATTTTCAAAGATTACCCATACAGGGTATGACCTGCATGAAAAATGTTGGTGGGGGGGGTTGGATCCTGAAGCAGGGACTGCATGATGGTCTGAAAATGTTTCACTGAGAAAAATATTAAAAACTTCACAGGCTTATGCCAGTTTTGCTAAGAATGTGCTTTTATATACAAGCTGACCAAGAGAGGAGTGTTCAGTGAATGTCAGTTATGCAGATTAAAGCAGCATTTGGCATCTGATAATCAGCTAATACTCAGTTAATGGTTTGAAAACTGGGTTTTGCCTGCTTTAATGCTAAACTACTATGTCAGGAAAGATTATCAGCCTTTTATTTCAGTTTACAAGGAGGAGAAAAAAAAGCTTAACATCTTGATACAAATACATCTTGGAGGATTTAGACATCGTAAAAGATTTGGTGACCTCTTCTTTTAACCTCTTACAGTCATCAGATTTGAGAGTAAATTGCAGTCAAAAGTGAACATTTTAAAACTTGCTGATCTGAGTGGTCTTAACAGTCAACCTGTTTTTTTCCTCTTGACATTCCTGTGCTTATTTCTTCAGACCTGCAGGTGTTCGGTCCACCAAGGCTGCAGTGCAGAAAGGGGGAAAAGAGCTGCGGAACTAGGACAGACTTGGAGTATATTTAACAATGTTCTATTTCGATGTGACAACAGCTATCGAACACCTACAAGATTGCAAACTGTGATTCACTCGGAAGCTGATATAACTGATGTCACGTTGTATTAATAGCTACAGAATTGTAACTGCTTTTAGCAGTGAGATTCATTAACAGCCTCTACAAACACTCTTGACAATCAGTTGAAAACCTGAAAATATTAGGTGTACATAAAAATGGATTATGCCATAAAGGAACCTCCCTGTGCTGCCAAATGTGTTTACAGCAAGTTCTTGAGGGTGTTATGCATAATGATTCCTCTTCATCACTTTCAGTAGGTCTTAGTGATAGCAAAAGGTGTTTGAGGACTGATCCACACTCTGAATTAATTAGGAGCTGCTGATCTAATGGGGTTGCATGATGTGAGTGTATTTGGGGATTATAGTGTCCATTGCATTTTTCTTGGCACATGAAAGCTGCACAACCTTCCTGCATAGTGCTGCTGATGTCTTGGAAGGTATTTGTACCTTCACCTATTTTAGCTGCACCTTTTGGCTTCAGGGGGTGTGGCCAAACCATGCCTAGACAGAACTCTCCAAGGTATACCAAGTACAGGGAGTTCTGTTCTCCTCTGAGCTTTGCATCAGCTTTCCTCAGTGTGGGCTGATAGCAATGCGTGAGGAGATGAGCGTGGACAAGAAAGAAGTGTTCAGTTCTTCCTATCTTTGGAGAAATTAAATTACTAGCTAACCATGATGGCATATAATGGCCCTCTCCAGCCTCTGTTAGCTCTCCTCTGGGCTGAATGAGTTGGTTACTCTTCCAGGCTCTTCATCAACTTGTCTCTTCGTTACATACATGTGCTTTTAAGGTTTTTTCCCCAGCATGACAGGTCAGGACATGGTTGCAGAAGTGAAATGAAGGCTGAGATTCAAGAGAGGAAGTGTTCAGGGTGACATTTGCTCTGTGTCAAGTTGTGTAGTCAGGCTTGTCACTGGAAGTGAATGTGTGGATGTGTAAAGCTGGGCTGACATTCCCAGTGCTCTGGGTATTTCTGAGAGTTGTTTCATCATGGTTGGCCTCCTACTTCCCTGAGTTCCATCTTTCCCATATATGTCACAGTACCTCATTGCTTCCTTTTGTCCGTGAATAATTCACTTTTCTTTAAGTTTCCAGGTGATATCTGCTCTGCCTCATTCATCTGTCATCAGGTTTTGGCATCTCTCATTTGGATGTGACCTTACTTTTGGTGGCCTGTGACTCTCAGGCAGTCACGTGCAGACTTCTGGAGATGGAGTCTTCTGAGACTGGTAGGAAAGGCTGGCTCAGGACACAGTAAAATTGCAAATAACAGTCCTTTGAAAACAGTACCGTCTGCTAAGGAAGCAAAATTCCATATTTTGAGAAGATGGAAACCCTAAGTGTTTTTTTCCTTTTTCATTGTTCTTTTTTACAAGGTTAGAAATCCTGGTTTTGAGTACATTGTTAAATGGCCATTCGCCCTTCCTCCCTAGATTTATAGGCGGCTGTCCAGATAATTAAGTACAATTGATCATCTTCCAGTAACACTGTTTATATTTTAAATATCTCAATAGCAAATGATTCCTTGGGCACATAACACAGCAAGCGATCAAACCACGTCTGGCTCAACATGTCTGTTGAAACAGCCTATGACAGTTAAGGAGTGTAATTAGCAAGACACATAGAATGAGACTGAAAAAAGATGTGAAAATAAGCAGAAGGATTTGAAAAGGATTAAGAGAGTAAATGACAAACCAGTAGTTAAATGGTGCATGATTAATGACTGTAGAAGTAAAAGGTTGACTAAATATTGTGACTCTGTAATGGCTGCCCCAAAGTAATAAAAAAATACTCTGTTCCAAAGAATCCAGACCTGGATTTATATTGACACATATGCTGACTCTGGATTTAGACCTGTTTCTTAGACTTTTTTAGGTGAGCATCCCCTGAGATGCTTTTGTGGTTGACTTGATGACTTGAGATTCCTCTTCCATCTTTAATATTGATGATCAGCATCAAAATATCACCACCCCACTGAAATGCTGAATCCTCTTCTGAGCTGCAGTACAGGTAGACTGGACTGGCAGTTTGCAGCATGCCAGTAAAGCTGTTCTGAGGAAAATCAGGCTCTGTGTTCAGTAGTTCCCAGCTTACAGAGTTTAGCTTTGTCTCTGAGCGCTAAGTTGCTTTGATTTCAGTAACTCATTTCCCTCTGACTGCTATATTGTCATTTGATTTATTAATGAGTTGGCTTGGACACTGTCCTAGTGCTTTCTCACAGCTAAGTGGAACCAAGGGTTGTGTTAAGCACAGATTGTGTGAAAAACACACCATTTCCCTGGAGCTGGCCCCTGAGGGGCAGCATGGTTAGATTGCTTGTGCAAGAGCTGGAACTCCCAAACTTGTTATCAGCAGACCTTCCCAACACTCATTCTTTCTCTCTCTCTCTCCCTCTCTTGTTGTAGAAGAACTTCAGATCATGCTTTATTTTTTTTCTAGGAGTGGATTGTGATGGTTAATTAGATAATGTTTGTAGAGTAGTGTACAAAACCTGCCAAGGGTCACTGTCCTCACTGGTATTATTAGAGCTGGAGGAAGACTGCCAGAAGGTATTGATTTCTTGGTAAAAATAAACCCTTCAAACTTCTTTGGGTTCTATTCATTGCTGCTTTTTATCTCGGCATCCTGCAAACATTGCAGAGGGTGGATTTGTTTGCCAGAAGATCAAAACAAAATGTTGACAACCACTGGTGCCAATTTGTAGCCTCCCATGTGGGCGACATCAGAGGAAATTGTGCAGCGCTCTGGAAAGTCTTTCGAGGCTTTGAATCCCCTTGGATCCTGGAACTGTTGTTTGAGCAAAGCATCCAAGTGTCCAGGTGGGATTGCACATTGAGTATCAAGCAGGAGAGGATCTCTTTGGGGATAGTGAAGCTGTATTGTGTATAGAAGCTTGTATATACTTGCTGAAGTTGACATTTTGATTTGTTTAGTGAAGTCTGTCAATTAATTGAGTAAAGCTGAGTCTGGCAGGGTACACTAGGTGCTGTTGAGAGCGCGGTGTCTGGCTGGTGGGAAGGGCTCAGTGCCCTCTGTGTTTTCTAGTTCATCTCTCAGGCATGGTTTACACTTCTCACACACCTCACCATGGAAAACAAAATGTCACACTTTGAATTCATTAAGCAGCTGTGACTATTGAAAGGGAAAGCTGTTCCATATGACAGTAAAATACGGGGAAAAGTCACGTATCTGTGGCAGAACATATATGGGCAAGACAAATACTGTGTAATGTTCAGCAGAGTCAAGTCATGCTTCATAAAGAGAGATTGCTAAGGAGAATGGATACAGCAAGAGGACAGTTCAATCAGGAATGTGGTTTATGTGATAGAAAGAGGATGGATCCAGAGGAATAGAATTCAGTAGTGACTTCAAATCGTGTGGCCTTGTGGTTTCTCTGATGAAAATGTGCAGTTGGAGCAGAAGCAAAATATTACATCTTTCTCCAAAACAGGTCAAGGACAAAGCACAGACCTCCAAACATCTGCACATGTTCTGACCTAAAAATTGCTTCAGCAGGGAAACTAAACCAGGCTCTGGTGGAGACTGCAAAGTGCTTTCTGTGCATGTGTCAGACTTGTAAATGGGTTCACTTTGATTATCACAAGTCCCCTTCGTGTTCATTCCAAACCATTAAGCTCCTTTGAATGAATATTTGAGTAAATGAGAAGTTTTTGAGTGAACTGACTGTCATCCAGCAATCTTAAGAGCTGACTTGTCAAAGGGCACATCTTGTCAAAGCTGGCCAGTGGTGCTTGAAGGAGCAGTGCTGACCTGGCCTGCCAGCCTGCTTCCTCAGGCACAGAGCACCTGCTGGAGGCTGCACTGACCACTTTGGTAGTCTCAAAAAAGTACCAGGTGCTTTTCTTTTAAAACTCAGGACAATTCATGAGCAAAGAAGGGCAAAAACCATCAGCAGATGCTGTCAGCTCACTCCCTTGGTGCTAGTTGCTCAGATTTGTTCCAGAAGTAACTGAGATGTGAGCAAGTCTTCCAGCTGCCTGCTGCATAAAGTATGAGTGAAAATGGTTTAAAAAACCCAGGCAGATGACAGAATTACCATGTAGCTATTTAGGTACATGATGGTGAAAGGGAAGAATGGTGCTAGTGCTGAGAAATGGCAAAGAGGTCTCTGTTACTGAGATTTCTGTTGTTTCGCTATGTCACAACCATCAGTAACTTAAAGATGGAGAAAGAGCTATGGGAAATGGGACAGTAAATACCTGCCAGCACAGTTTTAATGCTCTTTCAGTTGAGCTGTTTAAATGTTTGAGGAAACCACTGAATATAGATTTTAATGCTTTTGCTGCTCAGTAGGTTCTCATGTGGGCATTTCAAAATCATTTCTGATGGTCCAAACACACGTGGAGTTAGACATGAGCGTGTGGAGTGAGAGGGGACTGGCTGATACAGGTGGGACAGAGCTTGCACAGACCATGCAGGGCACCCAGTTTGCACTAGAGAGGAGGAGAACCTGGAAGCAGCTTGGGAAATGGATGGGAAACTACTGCAGTCTGAGGGCTGTGATCTTGCTTCTCTGTTGTGGCGAAAGGGAAGGAGTAAGAGGGTTTTGTGTCTGTCAAGGTATCTGGAGAAAGTCATGGAGATGGCAGGGTTTCTTAGGATGCTGGCCCAGCTTCCACTGACTTGTGGCTTAGGGACTTTCTCTACACTTGAATTTTTTTCCTCATTGATTTAATCCAATTTCTTTTTGACCCTTCATAAATGTCCATGAGCACCCCAAAGTCCTGCAGTGAGGAGATACCCAGCAGTGCCGCTGTCCCTGTCACCTCATGAAGATGTCTGCCAAAGTTGGCATGATGAGTTCTTGGCTGTGGGTTGCCACAGAGCTGTGGCAGGGCAGACCCTAATTATAGCACATTATGCTGGTTTAATGACAGTAATAGAAAGTCAATTTATAGGCAAGAGCAAATTGCCTTTTTATATGGGGAGGACGATAATTCCTCCCATGTGTTGCATTATTAAATTTGTAATCTTCATTTCTAATGCTTTTCAAAAGTGAATATTAACAGAATCTAAAATGCAGCTCATAGATTTATGAGCTGCATTTTTTTCCCCAAACTCTTCAACTTCTACAATTTGTCTTAAAAGGTGAACTTCAGCAAGGTTAGAGATTTTTTCTTTTATTTTTTTTTTTTTTTTTGCTTAACTTAATAAATGAAAATCTCTTTCTTGCTGCCTACCTCTGGACAAGCCTAAGGGCTCCAAAGATACTGCATTTTAAATAGCAGTAATGGATATCTATTTGCATTCTTGCTGAGTGGAGAGTTCTGAGTTCAGCCTTATTCCCTGGTGATAAAAGACACCGGAGAGAAAAAAAAAAATGACACGTTTTCGTATGTCATTTGCTAGCGAGGAGGCTGTTGTGATGCTCTTTTTTGTTGCCAGGGAAACATAGCCCTGAACTCCTGTCTCTGCAGGCAGGAGGAGGAGGAAAGGATGTTATTTCACTCCTGAGCTCGATTTGTAATTGTGACTTGTGATCAGAGACTGTGAATGGGTTGGGGCTGAGGGTCTCACCTTCAAGCTCACTTTCAGAATTGTGTGTCCTGCCTCCTTCTGTTTGTTTCCCTGTTGGAATGGGTGTGAAGGGTGGAGCCTGGTGAGGTGGGTGGCTGGCACAGGTCGCTGGCACAGTGGAGTGAAAGGGAGCACTCGGAGCAGAGGTGATGATGGAAGGGGATTGTACTTCTCTGACCTTGCCAGTAACATCTTGAGAAATCCCAAGGCTTCCTTGTGTTAGCCCAGTTGTTAAATCTGAGAACAGAAACATGAAAGTTACCTGCAGGTATCAAAAGGCTGGAAGTGACAGTGATGCAGGTGCTTCGTAAGCACGGTGTCCTCTCCTGACCTTCTTCCATTACTGTTGGGCAGTCATTGCCTGCACATTTTATAAAGAGATTCCCATCAAACTTCTTTTTTGTGGTTACATTAAGACTATTTTTTCACTCACACACTGCCCTTTAATGCGTGTTTGATCTCGCTGAACTGTCAGTGTTGCCTGCAAGGCTGATGCTGGCTCTGTCACAATTGCTTCTTCATCTGCTCTCTTTTCTGCTCTCAGAGAGAGATTAGCAGGGCACTCTAAAGCATTTTGTTCATCCTTGCTCCTTCTGCAGAATTCGTTCAGAAATATTTGGCACAGATCATGGGATTGTGGTGAACTTTCTGCCAGGTACATGTCATGGCCACGCTGCAAACAGGCATTGCTTCTCAGGGTGCTGTGCTGGTGTGGGGCTGTTGTTCACTGTGAGACATTAATGCAAATTCTGTTCAATACAATATTGAACACTGGTGTGCCTTTTCTTCACAAAGGACTGATTCTTACTGCATCTAGTTGCTGATAATTGAGAAAATGAGATTTTGGTATTGTTCCTAAAGTGTATTAATCTTCTGTATTAATTGATCTATATTAATCTGATGACTGTTTGCTTCCATCCTCAGTAACCTGCAGCCAGGGATGATATTTTGGTTGGTTTCCCACAGTCTGCAGTATCTTTCAGCAGAGATGAACACATTATGTTTATTTTCCAACTCTGGCCAAAGGGCTTTTTCTCCTCTATTGAAAGCTCAATACTCTGCATAGACAAACGGTGAACTGAATTTCCCAAAGGACTTCAAGTAATCTGGGATGTTTTTTTTCTATCTGAGTGCTGCTTTTGTGCATGCAGCAGGCAGATGTAGGAGGCAGTTATGTGTCTGCCATGTTCATCTGTGGGAGAGTGTGTCACTCGGATGAGAGCTTGCATGTGTCTCTTCAGGGTTTGGGCTGTGAAAATTTTGCTTGAATGTTTTTTTCTTAGGTGTCTGCTAGTTAAATTCCAGCGCCTCTGTTTTTGGTATTGGATGGTGTTTTCCATGTGTAATGGCCTGACTTGTCCCCAGTTGAAGATATTTCTGATGTCTGATTGGCAGGGCTGTTTGCAGTGATACAAACTCACTTTGATTTCTTAGTCACCGTGATTGGCTTAGCATCATAAGGAACCATTGCTCCTGTCCTGCTTCTGGGCATTGAAGCCTGACCTTCCCTTCCAGCTGTCATGAGATGTCTGCAGTGAGATTACCACAATCATGAAGGGCAGGGTGCTCTCCTTTCATTCCACCCAAGCAGAACCCAGCATTTGATCCAGAACCTTGATCCTGGAAAGGGATCTGTGTGAAAGCAGCAGTATGAGTGCAGCAGATCCATTTGCTGGCTTTTGGGAAATGGAGTCACTCTCTGAGCTCTCCTTTCAGCACCACAGGTGTGCTATAAACAGGGTTTTGTACAGGTCTTGGTACCATTTGGGAAGAAAGGGGTTCCCTTTAGTGCACCTGTGGTGGGCTGTGATATTTGCTTGGCACCACAGATGCCCCATAGCTGTGGGCCTGTCACAGGATGTCTCCATGTGAGTCAAAGCAATTAGAGAAGAACATGCTGGTTTGCTTCCCCTAATATTTGCTGCAGGTATTCCATGAAAGCACCTTTGGTGAAGCCTGGCACAGGTAGTTGTAACATCTGGTGAGATTGTCTGGAATTAGGAACTCAATGCCTGAAATTGTTTAACTTCTCTGGAAACCAGACCATCGACTCCCCCCTCTCTGCTTCCACAGTGGATCAAATAATTGCTTCCAAATGGACACAAGCTATTAACCAGTGTATATAATTAAAGTCAACTCCTTGTGAATTTGATCATTCATTTCCTTAAGGAAAATATGATGAAGTAATTATAACCCAAGCTAAACACAAATCAAATGCTGTTTTAAATGCAATTCTGCACCAGGATTCTAGTTCATGAATGACTCCAGGGTTCTGTGGCTCTGTGCCTGTTAAGGAAATGGGGCTGTGTTTTTAATTGTATTTATAACGTGAACAAAAGGTTGCATGACTCATTCATTGTGCCAAGACTGTTGCTCTCTGTGCTCACACACACGTGGTCTTGACAAAGCTGCTCGCTCCTAAAAGAGTGTCAATAGGACAAAAGAAAGGGGAAGAGATCTCATTAATAAATATGGCCTTGTCAGCTGCTTGCTCTGAATTTTGTCTGTACCAAAACTAAACTTTACCTGCAGTGTAGTAGCTGTGATTTTGAGGGAGGCAAATATTTCTTCAATGTTTAAGTTGCTGTCTTGACTCTCTTCCTGTCATTACTATGTAGCAGATACTTTCTAGTTTCAGCCAAATTTGGGGGAGAAGTCCAAGATGTCCAGGCTCTAAAAATGCTGGGAAAGATGGCTCTGGGTAGAGAGAGAGAGATATAAATATTGCCCCTGGGAGAAAAGGCCTGATACCTAATCTCAGTTTAAAATTCACCTTGTAGGTGAAAGCAGACCACTGGAGCTGAGCATCCAGTGGGACAGAAAGCTGTGTCAGCACCTCTGGGAGGTTTTGGTGCCTTCAGGAGGTTCATGACCTGAGTCCTCTTCTGCAGCAGGAAAGCACAGCTTGCCAACAGGCTGCTGAAGTTCTTTGCCTCTGCTTGCTTTCCAAAAGTCACCCAGTGAAGAGCTGGATGCTGGGCTCTGCCAGGAGGAGCAGTTGGTGAGCAGGCAGGTCCAGCAGGCTCGGGAAGGGCACAGCAGCCTCATGCAAAGTTTCTTGGCTTAGTGAAGAGTAGGCAGGGCAGCTCTTTCATCTCATGCCATCCTTCTCTACAATGGCTCTTTCTAGTAGCTTTATTTTTGTGAATTCACCTCATTTTTGTGATCCTTTTCTGAATCAAGAGGTTTTCTGCAGCTCAGGCTCATTCATATTTCAGAGCCTGGACTTAAACAACGTCCTCAGTTATTAATAGTGTGAGATGGATGGCAGAATTAGGACATTAGGGTGCTCTGGTTCAACTCTGTTGTAATTTAGAGAGCCTCACCTGGCCTTCACAACTTAGGTTGGTTAGCTGGAGGACTTCCAGCCAGGGGGCCATGGATTAGCTCGACCTCTAATTCTCCTTGTGAATGAACAAGAAGAAAGCCCTGATCAGCCACTCATCTTTCTACTTTGATGTTTTCCTGATACCCACATCTGGATAGTTGGCAAAGTTTGAAGAGTTTGGAGCTGAGAACATGTAGAGCACTGCTGGTTGTTGATTCTATGTATGACACTTCCCTCAGCTTTCTCAGGAGTAAATATTACAGTGTAGTAGTTTAAATAAATCAGTTCAATTAATTGCCTATGACAAATGTACATGTTCTCTGAGCCCATCACCTAAATTTTCCTTGAGTTGGTGCATACTTGGACCACAGACCCCAAGGGCTTCCCAGGTAGGCTGGTGTCAGAGGAGAGTTTAACTCTTAGTGAGGCTTAAAATCCAAAATCCAAGAAGTGGAAAGATTGAATCCCCTAATTGCCATGCAGTGAGAATGTGTGTGTGTATCTGTGGTTTATTGCACTATAAATACCATAGTAAGATTACATTTTTAAGTCATCACCCCTTGTCCAAGCACAAAAGCAGCAGATGAAGAAGGGCCTGGGTTTGGGATTTGTCTGTCCCAGACAACTGGTGCAGCATCAGCAGTTCTGTGCTTATCTTTCCCTGGAGACCTGGGCCACAGACAGGGCAGTGTTCAGGTTTCATTGCTAGGTTGCTGCAGAAATGTTACAGCAGTGAATTTCCTGGATGGCTATGGACATTTCATTTAATCAGACTCTACTCCAAAGCCTGGCAGATTGGGGGAAGAGAAGGGGGCAGTGTGTTTCATTTTCTTATAAAAATAAAAATGCAAAAGCAGCCATCAGATGAAGCTATTTGGATCCTCCTGCTGCAAACAAAATAGAGACATGGAAAGAATTCTGAAGAGCTGGGTCTAGCTGCAAAGTAGTTCCCATTAAATACTCTGAAAGAACCAAACGTTTTTGTTAGTGTTATGGTACTGCAACGTTTTTTTAGTGAAAAGCTAAGCAATTTTTTATGGTAGTCAAAAACTCCACTTGAAAGTCATTGACAGTGGAACATATGTGTTTACCTTTTTGGCTGTTGGCTTTCTGTTTTTTGACAGGGAAGGAAAAAAATCTCCCAAGTGATTTTCCTGGCTACATGTTTGTTGCGGAATTGTTTCTTTAGACACTTTTAAATGAAAATTTTGGCCATTAAATTTTTTCATACAGAATTATCAAAAAGGTCAAAATTAAAAATAGCATCATGGGAACTATTTGGTTTCAACCTCAAAGGGAAGAGAAGAAATATGTTAAAACTATGAAAATGGAGCTCATGAAGAAAGGAAGAAAAATGGATGCTCTACCCATGCCCCAGCCAAACTACAAGAGGTGACAGCATCTACTGGGGTGGAGACTTGCTTAAATACAGGCACAGCTGGATTGAAACCAAACTGCAGCTCAGGTCAGCATGGAGGAAAAAATGCTGCTTTAAGTGTCTGAGGAGTTGGGGTTTGGGCTGGGTTGTGGGGGAATTAGGGAAGACAGCCTCAGAGGCTGTTCATGAAAATAACCCTGTGGATGACTTTTAGTTCTCTTCTAATGGTGAGGAGGAAGAACAGAAACCTATGGGTTCAGGAGGAGCTGGTTTGACATCCACACATCTGGGCGTGGGTGTCAGCACTGCCTGTTGGTGTGGGTGACCAGTCTGAGCTCTAGGATGAGACAAAGCTTTTCTGTGCTAAAATACCCTTGTGGATCAGCAATGGGATGTACTGGGACTGTGCTGCAGTGGGAATTTGGAGGTGTCTCACCGGCATCTCCAGAGGTTTTGCATGCAGGCAGGGTGTCCTGGCCCTGCTCTACATTCAGCTGGAGTCAGTGGCTGTAGCAGCAATGCAAATAGTTGCTGATTTTACTATTTTTTGGCTCTCACAAGAAGAGTTGATTGAACTTTCCTAACCCTGTGAATGTGCCTAACCTCCACAGATTAGGAATTAACATGTTGAAATGTTTTTTTCCATCCCATAAAGATTCTATGCTTAATTTGGAAAGAAAGGGTGTGATTTTGTTGGTGTCTGAAACTAGGACAAGGGGAATGAGGCATACAGCCTGATTAGTGCCCCTGCTTATCCCCAGCCATTTTCTGTCATTCTGGTGGATTACTCAGGCTGTGATGATAGCCTGGCATGTTCTGGAGCACAGTACAAACTGCCTCTCTTTAGGTGCTCATAATTCACACTCCATTAGGATGTTGATGTAGGGAATGCTTGGCAGGATGTCAGGGCTTGCCTGGCATGATGAGATTGAGTTCATCTCGTTAAACTGCATTCTGAAGTGACAATCCGGTATTTTTATTTTTTTTTTCCTCAGCAGAAGCAGCCCTTAGGAGAGCATCAGGGCTTGCTGTGAACAGAGACACCCCTGTAAAGGGGCCTGTGCTGCCCACCCTGACAGCCCACAGCTCAGCGTGTGCCAGGCTGTCACAAGTGTTGGGTATTCATGCAAGGCTGTGGGAAGACTTCTCTTTTTCTCCTTTGAAGCTGCACAATAGAATTTTTATTCATCTCAGAACTGATTCATAGCACACAGGTCTTAGTACATGTCACAGGGAGTCAGCATCTGACTAAACAGAAAAAAAAAATCTTTTTTTTTAAAAAACACTTCAGGAACAATAATGCAGTGATAAAAGTTTCAAGTGGAGAAGTTAATGTGCTGACTCTTTTCTCAGAGTACCTGAAAATAAGTAGGAGATTAAATGGACAGTGCTTTAGCAGCCTGATGGAGTGCTGAGCTGAGACTCCCACTGCTGCTTTTTGCCCCCAGACATGCCAAAGACCAGTTGTTGGATTGAAGGACCTTCCTCACCTCAGCAGGTGAAATTATACAGATGGGTGCTTGATGTTTTCCCTTCGTTTCCAGCCCCAAACTGACCTGCTCCATCTTTTCTCAGGGGCAGATCTTCATGGGGACAAAAGATAGAGGGTCAAAACCAAAGAGTGAAGTTAGTGGCTGTGGAAAGTGAAAGTGCTTGTGAGCCTGCGTTTGAGCCAAGGGTAGAGCAGGCAGATTCAGCAGGAACTGAAGGGAGATAGCTCCGGGCAAATCTCTGCAGGCAGTTGGGTCCTGTCCTGTCTCTGTTTTCTGCGTGATCTACAACGGGCTCTGAAGGCTTCCTTGACTCTGCCAGATGGGTTTTTCTGTGTTCCCTTGCTGGAGCTGGCAGTTCTTCATGCTTCATAAGTGCAGGTTTGTATTTTGGAGCAAAGCAGTGCTGAGGAGCCCAGGTGTGAATCCAGAGAGCAGAGCCTGCCCAGGTTGATGCCCCGCAGCGTGTTTGGATGGGAATTGTTCCATACTGCTACACCTGGCTAAGAAAAGCAGTGGGAATTCAGTCTCTTTGCTCAAGCTTGGACTAACCTTCTTGGAAAACACAAAATGTTCTATTTTCCAGATCTTTGCAATAGGAATAACTGAAAGTAAGCATCCAACTGATTTCCCTTCCTGATTTTCCCCCTGGCATCTGAAGCTGAAGTTTGGGAAAGGATAATAGCTACCCACACTGTTTTGCCAGACCTTTGGTGTCTTGGGTGGCTCATGTTGGTGCTGTGTGTCCCTGTGCTTTGGGAGCCACTGTGCTCTGTGCTTGGAAACGTTTGGGTAGTTTAGGAGCCAGGCTGATTGGGTTGAAATTCAGTCAATGCCTGATCTCAGGGCTAAATCAATACCAATTAATTCTAAAGTACAGGAAGGTCTGTAGCACATGCATCAGGCTGGTTTCTTTTTGTGATAATAGCAAACTGCAATGGAGGAGAAAATTGGAAACAAAGTGGAAAAGAGAAAGATGGTAACAAGTACCTGGGTGCAGGAAAAGGAAATTACAAGAGTGGAGAAGTGTAGGGATAACAGTGAGAGGGACTTGCTCTGTCTCTCAGAAATGCCATCAATAAACATCCATTGTAGAGTAATCCTGTGTAGGAGTAATAATTACATAATCATGCCCTTGTGATGAGCTATTGCAGGACTCACATAGATTTTTCAAGACTTGCTGGCCTCTGAGCATGGAAGCCCTGTCACTAGCAGAGAGGAAGAGCTTCATAGGGTTGTGTGTGGGAGTGAGGTAGAAAGGGACATGAGAAGTGGTTACTCTTTCCTTGGGGGAGAGAAGGGAGCAGCGCTGCTCTTGTTTTCCCCAGTCCCATGATTTCAGGCAAATCCAGTTCTTGGTGGCTGCCCTTCCATGGGAGTGCCACCATCCTTGAGAAGAGCTGCCTCCTGGTGTGGTTTACAGCTGGAAGTTTAGTTAAGAGAAGTCTCCAGAAGGTTCTCTGCTCTGCACAGGGCACCTGCACAGTCACCTTGCTCCTCTCTGTTCATTACTGGGCTGTCTGGAAGGAACTTTTGGTTGGCTGATCTGACATCACTCAAAGATGAGGGGAAATATGATAATGAGATCTAGTTAATGATGAACAAAATGATGGAATATAATTAATATCAATCAAGAAGAATGTAGGGAAAATTGGTCTCGTGTGATTTTGTTTTCCCCTCCAAGTTTTAGAAGACACAGATATCTGGGTAAATGTGATATGTTAGGGTTTTGTCGTAGAACAACATGACCCTAAAAAGGTGATTGTGATAAATGGATTAAAAACTTGCTTCATATATCAAAAAGCAGTTGTCAAGGAAAAGCCTTAAAGGCAGGAGAGCTCTCTTGAAGGCCTGATGGTGCTCAGTGTTTTCATTTGATTTGGAGCAAGCATGAGTTTAAACCTCACTTAATTCACAGGCATTATGGCCATTAGAAAGGGAATAAATTGTATTGAGGGTGGGAGAGCTGTATGAAGCTGTCTGGAGTTTTGCTTGCTTTGTCTTCAAATAAATTTCGTTTTCTTACATATTTTTTAATATAAGGTTCTGCAAGGGACTTTCATATAAGGGACTGCACAGCCTCCAGGTGAGGTGTGATGTGACCAGGAGCTCACTGTGGTCTTAGGAGATGCCAGCAGAAGTAGTGAAGATGAGAGTACAAGCTGATTTTTACCTTTGTATGCGTTTCTGCACTAAAATGAAGACTCCAATTCTCTTCTCAAAAGGCTGTTTAAAACCTGGGGAGATCGTTATAAAGATTCAGGACCAGGAGAAAAAAAATGCCAGAGCATGAGAGACATAGAGATCTCAGTCTGTTTAACTTGTCAAAATAAGATTGAGAGATAACTCATCTGCACTGCAGTGAAGTCTTCATAGTGAGAACACAAAGCAGCTCTTGGGGTGGAGAAGGGCACTAAAAAAACCTGATGTGTGAAAGCTGAAACCAGGCAAACTTAAGCCACATCTCTAAATGTCAGGTAGTAAAATAAACCATGCAGGCAAATGGCAGATTCCTCATCTCTCAATATCTTCAAGCTGAGAGTGGATCGTGCTTCAGAAGATATTCTTTAGCCAAGCATAAATTGTTTGGCTGAACAGAGCAAAATCGAAGCACCTGTCAACACTGAGAGCTTGGCAGTGGCTGTGCTGGGCCCTTCTGGTTGTTGGCGTCAGCAAGGTGCTGTGGATCTTCATCCCGGATATTTGACCAAAGAATTCTTTCTTCCCAAGGTCATCTCGAAGTAAAATCCTCTCTTAGTGATGTGTTGCACTGCAGGCTTGACTGACTGCTTAACCTCTGTTGTTTGCTGGTTAATTGGAAGAGGTGCAGGGAATAAATCTGGTGACGCTGCAGAAAATGTCGATACTGCTCTTACTTGTTTCAGATACCACTGACAAATTAAGACAAATGATTTTGCCAGGCAGCACCCACATAGGTGCATATCATTTACCTTCTGATTGGCAAAGGTGTCGAAGCACAAAGATTTTAGGAGGGGGAGGAGGCACAGCCCCTGTGCCATGCTTCACACTGACCAGAGAAGGTTAATGCTAGGTGACTGTTGCTTGGCTCACAGATGAGAAGTGCAGTGTCATCTATATTTGTTTCCTTTCCAGATGTGCTATCCCTGATCTGTTCTCCTCTCCAGCTGTTGAGGGTGGATAGTTAGGAACATACATCTCCTTTCTGATGGCATCTCTGGTGCTTATGGTGATCTCTTACCCTGTTTCAGTCATGCCTCTGACTGCTGTAGTTTGGGAACTTGCCTTCTTGGTAAAACAAATGATTCCTCTTCTGTTCAAAGGAAACTTTCAGCAAAAAGAGGCTGTAGAGGGAGAAAAGTTGGAAAAACCTTTCTCCAGAATAATGAGAGATAATTTGTAAGATGCAGGAGTTGCTGTGCATCTCTGTCTGGAAGGAGAGGGAGGAACAAATAATTTTTGTCCTTTATTCCCATTGTCTTATTTTACAGAAATTCTCAATTAAACTTTTGCCATTTTTTCCTTTCCTTTTCTTTCTTTGTATTTTTTTCCTTTTTTTATTTTTTTAAATTATTTTTAAATCTGCAAAAGCAATCAGAGCTACTAGAAAATGACCCACCCAGCATTGGAGAGCTGTACATGTGGTGCTCTGCAGCTGAACTTGCCCCGTGCCTGCTGAATTTCTGCTACAGTGCCCTGATGCTCCCACAGTGCTGCCTTTCCTTGCCTTTGGGCCCTTCTGCTTTATTTCCCTGGCTTTCAATCAGGAGATGGTTGATAGAATAGAGCAAGCACCTTGTGTTCCTCCAAAGCCTTGCTCTGTCCCAAGCCTCTTGTTTGTTGCCAGCTGTGGATCAATTGTCTTTTAATTTTGAGTGTCTCCAGGCACATCTCATTAGACTGGGGAAAGAGGAGATTTTTTTAAACAGATGTTGCATGGCTGGGCAATGGGGCATTTTTAATTTGTTTCCTACATTTATGTCATTTGATGCTTTGGCTGCCAGCAGAGCTGTTGTGAGGGCTAACCTCAGAGGGCAGGAGGATTGAGTGCTCTGAGTGCACACGTGAAGGAGGGATGGGCACTGGTGCGTGCGGATGGCTCAGAGATTGTTTGTGGAGGTGAATTTGAGACAAATGAAATGGACCATCAAGTCTGCCTGCATGGCTGTGGGATGTGCCCTCAGAGGCACCTTCAAACCCCATCAGAGGCTCCAGTGAGATGCACAAGGCTAAAGAGGGTGCATCAAAGGGAGCTGTTCTGCACTGGTTGGGAGAGTATGCACGACCATTTCACAAAGCTTCGCTTTTGTTGATGCCCATATTGTTATTCTTGCCTGAAGGTCTGGATTTTGAAAGCACATGAGAAATATGTTTTACATTTGTGTAACTTCCTGATTTATACAATGTGCTTCATGCATTGCTCTAGGCACACAAACAGTACAAACTGTAGTTAATGTTAACCCAGAACGTGCAAATTCGATCCCCTTAGCTCATAGGGACGTGTGTACACAGGCTGCACCATATGTGGGGACAGCAGCTGCTACAGAGCCCTGGGGCCAGCACGTTTACCCAGTTGGAAACCTCATGACAGTAGAGGAAAAGGTACTTCACAGCTGTATTGATTGGAGAATTTTTGTCTTTGCATTTCCCATGTAGATATAATTGGAGAAGTGCAGTAGGAAGCATTTCTGATATCTTACTGATTTTTTTTTCCAAAGTCCCTCTTCACACCAAGATCTAAAGAAAAGTATTTTAGGTCAAGCAGCCTGCTGCAAATAACAGTGTATTTTAGGCAGGTTATTACAGATACCCTCATATTTCCAAAGTAGTTCAGAAAGTGATTCACAAGAAGTTCCACTTGAATATGAGGAAGAACTTCTTCACTTTGAGGTTGCACTGGAACAGGTTGCCCAGAAAGTTGTGGAGTCTCCCTCACTGGAGATATTCAAGAACCGTCTTGACGCAATCCTGTGCAGTGTGCTCTAGGATGACCCTGTTTCAGCAGGGAGGATGGATCAGATCACCCACTGTGGTGCCTTCCAACCTTACCCATCCTGTGATTCTTTGAAAGATTTGCTTTTTTTAATATTCGGCGATCCTGAGTTCTCCAGACTCGGTAGCTAGGTCATTTCTCCTCTGGAGGTGGTACTCAAAAAAGCTGGAAGGATTCTGAGAGCACCATGGATCAGAGGTTTGTTGCCTGCATTCACGGTAATGACTGGGCATCTTTAGAGGATTTAGATAATTTTGCTTTGTTCGGAAAACTTGCAGCAGATGTGTTTCAGGATGAGTGCTCTATGTGGGATGAAATCTGGAGCTTCCTAACACCAGCTACAGCAATTAATAGTAATGGTATTCATTACATATTCATTACATAACATGGTTTGTTCTGAGAAACAGACTGCTTGAGATGGAGGATGAAAATAGCAGCTGTTAATTTCAGAGGGCTGAGCCTCTGAGGACTGCACCCAGGAGGAACCAGAACCTACTTAATTTCATCTATGCTGTGGCTGAGGGCGTCTACCAAGGGGAATAGTCCTCTCCAGAGTTTTCCACTGCTGGTGCTTTCCAGTGCCACCAGGGAACATTTTGGCTGTGCCCAACTATTCCCCTGTGGCTGGTCTGAGAGGGCTCCTGCTTTCACAACACCTCTGGTGCTGCCTGACCTTTTCCTCCCCTCTGCTCACTCAGTGCCCACTAGCACTTGCCACTCTTTGTGCTGTTCCATGCAACCCGAGGCAGCAGCATGGGACTTGGGAAGAGCTTGGAGGCATCAGGCTGTAGACCTCAGCCATGCCCGTGTTTGCTGCTGCTGTGTTCCCTGACTGCGTAGTTCTGGGTGTAGCCAGCTGGTGTGGCTGCCTGCTCAATGGATTAATTGGTACAAATGGTTGGGGTAGGTAGGGAGGGTGTGCATGCTCTGAGTATCTGCTGGGCCTGGCATGGTGGAGCAGTGAGTGTGTTCCAGAGGTGACTTGGGAGCTGCTGATGAAGCAGGGCTGAGTGAGAGAAATGTTGCGTGATAGATGCCAGGCTGGTCTTGCAAAAGACCTTTTCTGCTTCTCCTTGTCTCTGTCAGTGCAGAAGGCTCTGGGAATAGAGACTGACTGCCTTTTCTCCCCTTTTTCCTAGATGGTGATGGTCGGAGACTGAAAGGAGCCATCCAGAGGAGCACAGAAACTGGCCTGGCTGTGGAAATGCCCAGCAGGACCGTCCGTCAAGCCAGCCACGAGTCCATCGAGGACAGCATGAACAGCTATGGCTCAGAGGGAAAGTGAGTCACCAAAAGGGAGCTGGGTTATCACTCGTGGGATGCACTGTCCCTGTACCTATTAATTTTCCTCCAGCATGATGGACAATGTGTTTTTCTGACTGGCCTGTGCTGCAGGTGTGCTGCCCATCCAATTAGAGCAGATCTCTCTGTCTGCCTAGCTGGCACATACTGGGCTGTTTATATACTATCTTTAGTGTCCTCATTACTCTGAGCTGAAGCAGATACCCATTACTTTTAACTGCTTTGCCTTTGCATGAGTAATTCAGGGTCAATAGCAGTGGCTCATTACTGCTCGTAAATTACAAGCCAGTAGTTTTTAATGTTGCACAATAGTTGTCCATTTCCCCTGTTTCAAAATAGCCCTTTGGTTTGGGGCAGACAGAAGTTTCAAGGTGCTGTAAAGGGTGAAAGTAATAAAATAGATGATAGCATAGCAAAATTCTGATATCAAAATATATCTTTTTGGAGCCTGTGTGTACTTCGGTATAAAAACTTTGTTTCATCTGAGTTACAGTGTCCTTAAAGAACGTGTTTCAGGAAAGATTTTTGACCTCAAGAGAAGTTACAACACACTTGCATTTAGACTTTACACTCGAGTACAAAGCAGGGGATCTTTAGGCCAGAATTTTGGGACCTGACTTGTCTCCAATTCTGATTTTTGTATTTCCGTTACTTGAAGCCATATATGGAAATTTAATAATTTTACTAAGATGACTGTTCATGGGAATCTTGGGAAGCAAAAAATCCACAGTATTTAAAGAAGGCAGTACATACCATCTGATTTTGTGCTTTCTAGGTGTGAGGCCACAATGTTTCTATACCTAAAAGGTGTTCTGTTTAAGCCAAAGACCACACTTGGCATCACACTGTATGCTCTCTAGACCTGTGTGATATTCCAAGTACACTGTACAGCTAAAATGCTGAGATAGTCCAAAGGCACTCTCAATTAATGTGATTCTGGTGTTAAATAAGTAACAGGCTGTAAATTAAGAGAGACTTTCTTTAGCTTTAGAAGTAGGCTAATCCTGGAAAGGCATCATAGATCTGTGCTGAAGGTTCAAAATAGTAATGAGGCACAGACTGCGATAGCAATCTTGTCACTCAAAAGCTGTGATGTACCTTATCTCTTCTGTGAGCTGCTGTCTCCAGGGAAATATTCCTGCTACACCAGCACAGTCCTGTGGCTTGGAGTTCTGCCTCCGCTACTAGATGCAGAGGATTAGTGATTAAGTTCAGTCAGTCCCTGGGCAATGAGGAGCAAGAGTCTGCTTTCATACAGAGCAAAATTCTTTGCTTTTTCTATTTACATAGCTTACCCTTCTGGGAAGGGCTGTAATTCCCTGCATGGTCTGTGTCCTCTCACTGCATACAACAGCTGCTTTGTTGGGCTTTTGTGGAGGGGGAGTATTTCTGCCAACAAAATACTGCACCCCTACAAGTGCTGTCCCACCCTGAAGGCAGGTGGCAGGTAGCTATCAGCTCGACAGAAAAAGGAGAAGCCTGTCCTGCAATCCAAATGTCTTTATTAGAACAAGCCTGATATCTGGTATTCCAACCTTGAACGCTGCCAGAACATCCTTGCCAGCACCTCTTGGCCAGCGATGGGGTAGTTCCTTCTTTTCCCTGAAAAGTGTGATTAAGTGGTTCCTGGATGCTTTGTTCCTAGATGGGATAATTAATCTCTTCTGGGAAGCCAGTGGGAATTGCAGCTATCTGTCTGAGCCACAAGTGATAAGCAAATAGGGCTGAGAGTACAAAGAGCTAAGAGGGCTCAATTGTCTTGAAACATGATGGGAGGGGTGTTTCTCTGCTTTCTTTTCCTGCAGCAAAGAATGGAATTGTTTGGGGAATAGCTTTGAGGAACAGAAATGTGTTCTCCTAAATCAGATTTCTCTTGACCTCTCACGTTCACTGTAGCTGTCTTCCCAGGGAGGCAGAATGAAGATTCATATGTCTCTGTTAGCGAATTGATTTTCTTTCTAATAAAAACTGGGTTTGTGACTGGTGCAGATACTCCCAGGTCAGAGAGTTTTCACCAGTGACTGTCAAACCCATGATTTTCAGTCAGGCAGTGCTGTTCTAGTTCTTTCCACCCATGCATCCCTTTGGTGTGTTCACACCTGGAAGAAGATGGATTCAAAACCTCTCAGCTTCCATGTGTTTTTATAATCCTTATCAATTTAAGGACTAGAAGGACAACTTCCAAAGGTGGCACACTGAAGTAGTCAAAGATTTAGTGAAACGTTGCTGCAGCAGGCCTGAATACCTGCCCTCGGCCATACAAACTGCTTTTAGAAAGTGTTGCTCACTGCCTGCTTTTTCATGTTTGTTGCAGGGAGCTGGTGGCAGCTGCCACAGCTGCTCTGTGCTGGTGCAAAGTATCACAGTCAAAGAATATTCTGAGGTGTGTGGTTTTGAGCAATGCTGCTTTCATGTGAACACCAGAATGCATAAAATCCAGATTTTTTTTGTGGAGAGGTTTATTATGCAGGGTTAAAGCTCTGAGATATGCTAGACCTTCTTCTGAATACTTTTACCTGAAGATGAAGTACACTGGAGACTAGCTGGGCTAAGTGATGTATCTCCTGGAATTAAAGCTCATACAAGAAATGCTGACAATTGTTAACACACTGCTTCATGTAAATTTTTGCCAGACAAAAAGTCCTCCAACCTTCTTACCCAGATTTTCTACTGCACAGTGGCTGTGCGTTAGTATAGGAAATTATTGTAATGTAACTCAGTGTGGGACTTTGTAGAAGGAGTAGATATTTACTCTGAACAAAGCTGTTCTGTCATTCGCCTGTGCAGGTTTCATTCCCTCATGCTCTCCCCACCCCATGCAGGCACCAAGCCCCATGAATCAGGTGCTGGAGCCAGGCTGAGTTGTGTGCTGCAGGGAGGACATGGGACACCATCTGTCAAGCCCTCACTGTGCCCGCTGAGCTGTTCTTCACAACAGACTGGCTGTTAAGACTGTGTTTTTCTTACACTTTCTAGGACTTACCTGCTATTTTGGAGTGATCTTTCACCTCAGGCTCTTTCTCTTTTTCCATCTCTGTAGATCTCAGGCAGCACTGCCACCTTTTTGTTCCCTTTTTTGGGGGGGATCTTTATGGCTACAGCCTGCCCTCAAACAGGGCATGGGAGTGATGTGCTCTTTAACCTTGTTGTCTGTCCTTCCCCTGTCATTGGAGAACTGATCTGCTGCAGCCAGGTTGGTTGTGCTTTCACATACACAGATGTTTCCATTCATAATTCACCCAGAACGATCTTAGCGCTGGTTACAAATCTCTGCAGCACTGAATATTTTCTTCTATGTCTATACTTAAAGATTTGCTTGAGAAAACAGTTGCCCACTGTAGTAAAGTGCCTATGGGGTAGTCTCAGGACACCAGGATTGCTGCAAGGATACAATTCCGAATATAGGAATAACTCACAAACAGCCCTGTGAGATTTAGCAGAATCTCAGCTCCATCCTGGCTCTTGCATGATCTACATCTTGTTTTGGCTGGGTTTTGCTGCAGCTGCACGAGACAATGTACAGCATTCAAAAAGCAGTAGATTCTGGACTTGCATGTAACTCGTTCCTGCCAAACACTTTTCTTCTGAAAATGGAGCAGAAAGATAAAAATGGACCTGGAACAAAAGCCTGCTAGCTGCCCTAGTGCCTAATGAGTGGTACTCATAGCGTTTTTCTTCTTGCTGGCTACTGCTGAGATGATTAAGTTCTGAAGAGATCAGGTGATTTTTACCTCAGAAAAGCACAGCAGGTGGTGACTAACAAAGACTTGGAGGATTGTTCTCATATTATCTGAGATGAGTGTGCAGGTCCAGCAAGGAAGCATCTTGTTGTCAGCCATCTCACCTCTCTTTTCCATGGCTGTTGTGCCCCAGGCAGGAGGCAGGACACAGCCTGGCACAAGTGCTACCAGCACGGGCATCTTGCACCTCTTGCCTTCCTTCTGTCTCTGGTACCAGTTCTCCTGCTGGGCTGGTGTGAGCCTACACTGGGACTTGGGCTGGGGGAGCTGCCTGCCCTTCTCTGCTTCACTGTGGAACAGTAATTATTAACAGGAAGCAGGAGAAAATACTGGCCTGGGTTGTGTTCACATGGCTGTGTGAAAATTCACTCCCCTTCACCAGAAATTGTCCATCAACGTTCAAGAATAACCAAAAGACTTGATTCCTGAATGCCCCATTCAGGAGATTCACGCTGCAGCTATTCCCTGAATGTTTCTTTTTTGACTTCCAAAGCCAGGAGACTTCTAGACGCTTTTATAACAGATTATCTTCAGGCCTGTCTTTATCCGAGTCCTTTAAAAAATGTAATGAAACGTGCTGTTAATATCAGGTCAGGATGTAAGAAATTGGTGTCTTTTGAGATGGAAACCAGGAAAGGCATGGAGATTATTTCTGTAATATATCAAGAAATTCCTTAGCCTGTTCAGCAACAGTACATCCTTTTGTGCTGGCAGAGCTTGACCAGCACAGCTTGGAAAGGATGTGACCTTGAGAGCTGTAGTTAGAGCAGGAAATGCAGTGAATCCTACCTTCAGCAACCTCTTGGGAGCAGACAGAATTGCTCACTGAAGACAGGTAGCTATCTTTTATTCAGTGCATCTGAGATGACTAGTGATTGCTAAAAAGGGAGCTAGCCTGGCAAGGTGGGGAAGGGAGTGGGGGAGGTCTTTGTACAGAATTCAGTGCACAGCTTTTATAGCACTGTTTCAGTGGCAGAATTCATAGAGCAGAAGGAACGGGATACGCGAGCGGAGTACAATGTGTTACAGCACATAAGACAGCACGTCACAGTGCTAAAAATGCTACAGAAAGTGGAGTGGCCCAGAGAGAAACAGAGCTTGTTGAGAGGCAGAGTTGGAGATATTGCCTGGCAGAGGAGAGGGTGTGCAGTTGGTGGGGTTACAGTGGGTTTGGGTCCTGCAGGGATACATTCTCATGGAAAACCTTCCCAGCCAAAGTGAAGGCTCCTGCAGCGTTCACATCGACTTTGACAGGTTAAGGGGCTGTGTGCCCAGTCCCTGGACAGTGTAGTTGGATGCATATTCATCATGCACACAATAAATATTTGAAAGATGGGGTAATGGGCATTGGCAAGTTCTGCCTTCTTCCTTAGCTGATAGATATCTGCTTGGCTCCTGCCTGTGAGATGCGATTTAAAAGACGTTAACATACAATATGGATGAGTGTGATTGTTACACAGAACATTACTGCTCCCTGAAATTGGAGTTCTGATGGGGTTTTTTTTAATGCTCAAATAAAATAACTGTCAAATATGTTATCAGTCTCAGAGGAGACTTCTCCCTCCCCATTTCTTCTGGCTGAAGGAATGTGTTGCTGTCCCTGTGTTTTAAAGATAGAGCTGGAGAGTTTAACTCCTTGTTAGATGTGGATGTCGTGTGTCTGTTAGTTCAGCTGTGTAGGTCTAACCACTGAGATGCATGGCTGTGTTTAGGCAACTTACTTATTAATTGCAAGTTTGTGCCATGAGTGGACAAAAAAAGGGCTTTTTAATTTACAAGAACAGAGCAATAATTTCTGAATGCTGGCCCAGACACATCCCATGCACATACCAGACACAGTGGAGCAGCTCTTTAAGAATATATCACCTCTGGAGACTTGAGATGATGGCAAATAGATGTTTGTGTGGTAGTGTAAATGAATCCATGAAAAGAGCAAGACAAAGTGTTACCTTCTGAAAATTGCTGTTGTCTGGGTGTGCCAAGGGTGGCTGTGCTGAAGCTGTCTGGCCTCGCCACCTTGCTGAACCCACGGCAGTGGAGTTCTGTGGGAGTCAAGGTGTGCATCCTGTGAAACAGAGAGACAGGAACGGAGATTTGGTCCAAGGAGGAGGACATAAAATTATCTTCTCCTGAGAGAGCTCCTGGACAAAAGGGTGCTACACCCAGCCTGTGAAGGAAGGTGATGAATGCCTTGCTCTGTATTTCTTCTGCACAGGCACAGCAGCAAGTGTGCGGCCATTACATGTTAATACAATCAAGATCAGTCTCAAAGTCTAATAAAATTTCTAAGAAGTATGGTATCAAGAGGAAAAGAAAGGGAATATGTGATCTGTTTTTCAAACTGATAATTCACAAATGATGTTCAGGACTGATGTGTAAAGAGGAAGGACTGGAAAAAGATTTGGAAGGAAAAATTAAAATGATGCACAGAAATAAACTCTCAGGGAAGAATTTTAGGAATGGGTTAGAAAAGCAGCTGTCATGGATGGTGTCGATAAGGCTGCTCTGGCCTTGGGACCTGGGTGTGGACTTGCTGACCTATGGAGATGCATTCTGACCATATTTCTTGTGAATATTACAAGATTTTGACAAGCTGATTCTGCAAATGCTCCCAACAGCATAATGGGGTACCTGGCATACTGAGTCCCAGAAGCAATTTAAAAATAGATTTAGAAAAGAGGTCAGACAAACTCCGCACGGACAGGAAAAGAAATTAATGATACATTTTCCCTAAATGTGTCTGCCTTTGCACGCTGCATGCTAATCAGTAGCCACCAGCGGGCGGGAGTGCAGAAGGGACTGAGTAGAGCCACATATGCTGTGTGAGAGGGATCAGCACAGCTGCTCTGCATTTTCTTCATAGCATCCTGCATTGAAATCAGTGTTGTCCGTCTAGGCATTCAAATCCTGATCAGTTTACAAGCAAACTCTGAAAAGCTGGTTCTCCATCCAGTCATATATAAGGAGCTGCTGCTGTGCCATGAGGGAAGTGACTGCATGATTTGCACACAGCGGGGATGGATACGAATCTTTGCAAGGAGTAGGTCAGGAAATGCTGCTGCCCTGAAAGAGCAGAGAAGCAAGCAGCTGGCAAGGAGCCTTTAAGCCACTCTTAAATTACTCTCCAGAGGACAGATTTCATACACCCTGACCTACAGCATGGAGCACAAGAACACCATCTTCAGAGGCTGCACAGATTTCCTAAATAATCAGGATTAGGAATGTTGTGTTTAAAAGAAGAAGGTCTGGGCAGTTTCAGCCCGTTTGAGCACACAGCTTTGAAGATCCATAGAATGTAGAATATGCTGAGTTGGAAGGGACCCACAAGGATCCTCAAGTCCAACTCTTGGTCCCAGGAATCCCACCCTATGCCTGAGAGCGGTGTCCAAATGCTTCTAGAACTCAGACAGGCTTCGTACTGTGACCACTGCCCTGGGGAGCCTGTTCCAGTGCTCAACCATCCTCTGGTGCTCAACCACCCTGGGTGAAAATCCTTTCTATTATCCAACCTAAACCTGCCCTGGCTCAGCTTTATACCATTTCCTCAGGAGCTGTCACTGCTTATGACAGGGAAGAGATCAGTGCCTGCCCCTCTGCTTCCTCTCATGAGGATGCTGAAGACCACAATGAAGTCTCCCCTCAATCTCCTCCAGGACGAACAAACCAAGTTACCTCCAGTGTTTCCCATAAGGCTTCTGCTCCTGTCCCATCACCATCCTCAAGACCTCCTTTGAACTCTCTCTAAGAGCTCGGTGTCTTTTTTTATATTGCGGTGCCAAAACTGCCCCCAGGACTCGAGGTGAGGCTGCACCAGTGCAGAGCAGGGCAGGACAATCCCCTCCCTTGCTGGCAATGCAGTGTCTGATGCACCCCAGGACAGCGTTGGCCCTCCTGGCTGCCAGGGCACTGCTGACTCATATTCAGCTTGCCATCAACCAGGACCCCTCAGGTCCCTTTCCTCAGCGCTGCTCTCCAGCCTCTCGTTCCCCAGTCTGTACACACACGCAGCCAGTTTTATTCTGCATATAAACGTGTCACAAACAGACAGGAATGGTTTATGGGCTCGGTCATCTGTGTGATGAAGGGGGTGGTGGCTGGCAGCTGCTGTGCATGGGGACGGCGTGCGGGAGCTGCGGGCGCTGCTGCGGGCTCGTGTCTCCCTCTCGCGGCTGTCCCCGCTGTCACACGCCGTGTCCCCGCTGTCACACGCTGTGTCTCCGCAGCCTGCCGGGGAGCCGGCTGTGTCTGCTGTGCCAGGGACGGTTCGGGCACACCAATGGCTGTTGGATGCATTTGGCTGGAATGGCGTTTGCAGCCTGTGCTGAGCCTTGGTGGAGCTGGTACCTGTGCAGGCAGGGTTAATGTTCATGCAGGTTTCTGCTGCATTGGTGGGCTCAGAGATCCCAGGATCAATAGTATCCAGTGTCATCTTTCTGCTGTCCCTGCCCTGCCTCCTTGCCTACAGCTAAAGACCGTGGTCTGAGCATCCTCCAGCAAAATGTCCTTCATTTGTCCTTGACTCGCTGGAGGCATCGCTGACCTCCCTGTGCTCTCCCTCTGCCTTCCGGTCAATAACAGCGTTGCATTCAACTTATGACCAATTCCCCAGCGAACCCATAATCTTTAACTCCATTAAAATCATTCCCATTTGGCTGTGGCAGAGCAGAGCCCGTAAATCATGATTAGTGAAAGCAAAGGGCCAGAGGAGAGATAATTAATTTCGCTTTGCTGTTCAAAGGCTGCGCTGCCCTCACTCAGTGGAGGATTTGTGCCCTTTAGACAAAAGGCTGACAAGTGTCACCTGTTAATCTTCTCTGTGTGCAGCTCTTTGCAGCATGAGATGGTCCTGTCACAGGGCCCTGCTGCCTCTGACAGCTGCTATTTGCATGTCAGCTGCAAAGCTCTCCCTCTTTATTCCTCCTGCTATTTTTAGCATTTCTTTTTAGATGCAATAAAAAAAAGACATCTCACATCGGTGGTAACCAGGTTGTAGTGATTGCTCCCCTTAAGGGAGAGACATGTTGGGCAATGGGAAGAGAAGGGCTTTCCAGGATTGCTCTAGTGTGTGTGAAACATCTGCTGGCTGTCACCCAAGGTGGAGGCACCACTGTCACCTGCGGCAGATCCCTTCAGAAGCCTGTCTCCAGCACATCCAGTGTGTGGTGGGTCAGCTGGAGAGCTGGTTTCTGGATCAAGGGCAGGTCAGAACAGCTCAGTATACACAAAGGGCAGGCAGGAAAAGTGTGCTGAGCCTGCAGCATGCTCCAGAGCGGCAGGGAAGGGCTCTTGGGAGCATCAGGGCTGCGTTTAAAGAGTTGAAAGAAGTCACAGTGCTCCCTGGAGCTCTTTTCCTCCCTGCTTTAACTGCAGGAAAAACAAGTGAGTGAATGGGGAGAGTCTGTCCCACCAATCTCACCATACATGTCCCCCTCACCTCACCATCCCAGCTTCTGTCTAGCATTTGACAGACAGCTCACCAACCTGGATTTGAGCATCTGAAATTTAGTCTGTTCTGCTAAATGGCTCCTGCTGTTTTAAATTCACATTCATACTAAATTTCTGCTGTTTTATTTTCCCCTTCTCTCTCCCCTCAAGGGAGAAGCAGTGGCTTTCTTGGAGATAGCTTATGATTTTTCCAGAGAGAAATTGTTTCCATTCCAGGGTTATTGGCAATACCCAAATATATGTCCAGGAATTGGTCAAAGCCAAGATTTAGAGCTGCTGCTTCTAGTGTCTAATAAAGCAGCACTGCAAAAGGTCAGCCTCTGTGCAATGCAGCAGCCAGTTCTACCAGTTAATGGCATAATCTATTACAGAAGTAATTCCCTATGTCTTCCCTTCCCAGTCAAATATCACAACAGTGGGGAACATTAACTGTCCAATATAATGCTGAGTTTCTTATAGCACTAGTAAACCCATTAACTAGGCCTGTTATCCATACTGATGGAGTCTTGACCTTGGCCTGTGTTTCTAAGTGAGCTTTGCTATTCCCCTTGGGATCAGCAGCTTCATTCAAGCTCCACTGCCCTCCTTGCAAGGCTCTGTGCTGGTAGCCCAGCCAGGGTGTCCCTGCAGCAGTGTCCTGCCCTCTCGCTGTAGTTTGCACTGCAGGACATTGATCATTTCAAGGTCATCCAGAGCTCTCTGACTTCTGAATTTATGGAGGATGACAGCAGCCTTTGCTTTGCTGTAAACACTTCCAGTTGCCATTGGTTCACCTTTAGCCCAACAGCTCTTGTTCTTGTGCTTTTTAACACTGTCCTTCATACTCTCCTGCTTTTTTTCCTCTATATCATTGATACAGACTGCAGGGCAGAGCCTTTAGCAGCATTCATAGATAGCATCATAGAACAGCTTGGAAGAGACCTTAAATATCACCTGGTTCCAGCCCTGCTGCCGTGGGCAGGGACACCTCCTGCTAGACCAGAGGAGGGGAGGGCTGGTGTCAGAGCACAGGAGCCTTCTCTCCACACAGATATAGTGCAGAGGAATACTTGACATCAGCCTTTGATGTGATTTTTTCCCTGGCAGGTAAGAGGAATGATTCAGTGAATTGTTTTGAGTATTCAGGGGCCAGAGGGGTCTCTTCCCTTTGCTGTTCTGCAGCATGCAGGGTTTCTGTGGATGGTCTTCTGTTACCTTTGTACTCCTCTGCAATAACATGGCTGGACTCCCCCTAGAGAGAAATTGCTCCAAGACCTGATTCTGGGTGTGCTGTGAACTCTCATAGCCCTCAGCTTCACTCAATCCTGGGCTTCCCCTCCTCTATCCTGGTCCTCAGCATCTTGCTAATTAGCCCAAGCATCTGTTCCGAGCACAGCAGTGAACATTTCCCTGAAGGGCTGTGAGTTGTCTTGCCAGATTGTTATTTACGTGCTCGTTCAGGTCACACACTCCCCAGGGCAGGAGCGAGACCCGAGTTTGGCCCATTTATCTTCCATGAATTGAAGAGAATAAAGAAAACATTTACCTTCTGGCTGATGGTCCATTCATCTCCTGCTGAATCTTATGTCTTTGTCTGTCAGGTCTCCTTTTTCCTGCACTATTTTGAGTTCTCTAGGCACTAGTTTTCATCCTTTTTTGACTCTCTGTGTGCAGCCCAAAATGCCTGAGCCAGCAGGGTCACAGAGTCTCGCTGGTCCTCATGTGCACCAGGACTCACTTCTTCTCTCCTTGTATGGGCAAATCATGAGCCTGATAAAGCCTGTCTGGCTCTGGACTCCCTCTTCCTCTGCTTCCCCCATCCCATGTCCCTGCAGATTTTCCAGCCTGGGGCTCTCTCTCTCTCTGTGGAAGGTTTATCCTGGGGAGCCTGGCCACAAATGCAGCACCTCTGCCCTGGTCCCAGAGTTGGTGGGGCTGACAGATGCCAGGTGGGTGGTGGGGCAGGAATTGTGTGCCCAGAGGGTGTGGCCCTGGACATTGGGGATGCACCTTGTGCTGCTAAGGAGGAGGTGACACAGGAAACTGAGAAAAATGTTAAACCTTCTCTACAATGAATGCCAAATAAATGCTGCTGTTTTCTGTTGTATCTCAAAATATCACCTAGTACAAACAGTGGATGCAGGGTGAAAAAAACACTGAACTGAGGAAAATACACCCAAGCAAAGCCCCTCCCAAGCCTATCACCCAGGATGCTGAGACTCCCTCATCCCTTTTCACAAAGGTGACATTCATAAAGAGCTCAAGGGCAGGTTTTTCTATACTGATGGCTCAGCAGCTCTCCCTGCGTAGCAGCAATAACCAGGTTTCTCAAAGAGCCAGGTCAATGTGGAGGGGAGGTGCAGTATTCCATGGAAAAGTCGGGCCATTTAATGCAGTGCCCCTGTCACAGGGAGCTAAGCCACCCCATGAACCTGTGCTAGTGACATGTCCTCTTCAGCCCCCATGTGTGGTGAGATGCTGAGGTGTGTGTGCTGGCATCCTCCTTCCCTGTCAGAATAAATAAATATTCCCATGGGGCTGAGAGCAGGTCTGCAAATAGCTAATGAGAGCTGAAATCCCAACCTGAAATTAACACACTGCTGGTTGAATGGGGTTGGAAAAGAACAACTTTTCTTTTTAATGTCTTCTAAATGTAACTGCTTGCAGGGGGGCATCACCAAGTCTTTGTGGCTGACTCAGCTGTGTGAGAGCCTGTGGTCCCCAGCCCACCCCGCAGGCAGGGCTGCTCTCTGCTGTCGCTTGTGCCCAACGTGCAGCCTCCTCACAGCATCCTTTGTGAGAAAGTGATTTGGGGAACAGAGGGCTGCATCATTCCATGGGTAATTGCCCCCCTCCAAGGATGTTTGGAGAAGTGGAGGAGGTTTGTAATTGTGCCTGATTTGGCACGCAGCAGGCAGAGAGCAGCACCCGGCACGGCAGCGTGGGTATCCCGGCACAAAGCTCCTGACGTGTGTCTCAGCAGCTGTGTCATGGCTTGGCAGATGCCTGTGGGACAAATGTAGGTGTCAAATGCTGGCCTCGAGCCTCCTCCTTACCATTTGCAGCAAGTTCTACAACCTCCAAAACAGCTGCGTAAATCAGGGTACAACTGGGTAAATCTCGATTTGTATCAGTGCACCGCAGAGTTTGATGCTTTTGTGTTCCTACACACACATCCTAGTGCAGTGACCAGCACCTGTAGCTTGCCATGGGCCAGCCTCAGTGCCTGCTGATGAAATTTGGAGCTTCTGTCCTCACAACAGCTTTTGTTTTGCTGTGGTGACTGTGGCAGAGACGCTGCTGGTGTTTGAGGATGTTGTCCTCTTAGCCTTGCCACCCATATTCAGATCCTCTTTGTGACTCCAGTCATGGAAGCAGATATGAAAACCACAGGGTGGACAGGGTGTTGAGCAGTAGGAAATGAGGCCCTCTGATAAAAAAGGAGATGTATTGCTCTGTGTGTGTGATAAATAAATAAGGAATTAAGTCCCAAGGGGTTTGATGCTTGCCCTGCTCATCTCACTTTTAACTACTGCTCTAAATGGATTATTTCCTCCCCAGAAATGAGGACTGGGAAGGAATGGCTACCAAGAGACATCCTATAAGCAGTTCTAGGAATCTGTTACCTGAAGAGGTGACAGGCCAGATATGAGCCTGAGATGGCAGAGATTTTCCTTAGAGAAAATTAGTTATAACTAAACAAATATTGACCAGCTGGAGACTGCAGCCATTATTGGGCTTTTTGTTCGAGGAAAGAGGTTTTAAATGGATTCCATGTAACTAAACTGTGAGGAAATTGTCGAGTTTTGCTCAAAAAAAGGCTTGCATAGATGGCATTCATTTCAAAGATATATTAAATCTGGTTCTTTAGTTACTGAGTTGCTTTAAAATGCAGATTAACCACTTGCTGAAATAATTCTCTTTTGCAGCTTGAATTTCAGTGGAGTCCATCTGGCATCTGCTGGGCAGTTTAGTGACTTCCTGGGGAGCATGGGCCCTGCACAGTTTGTTGGGCGTCAGACCTTGGCCACCACCTCGATGGGTAAGGAGCACAAGGGACTTGGGTGGCTTTAACTGAGTCTTGAGCAGACTACAACACACCTAATAATGTGCCCAGCATCTGCTGATCTAACACTGTCCTGCTCCATTTCTCTGTTAAATTGAGTGAGGCTGGCTGAAAGGTTTTGCTGACTGCAGCAAATGTGGCGTTAGGAGAGCAGCAGCTTTGTGTGTTTCTCTCTCAGCTCTGAAAGGCACAGACTAAGTAAAATGCAGCTAAAATCCTGAAAATGCATCCTGTGGGAGTTTTTTTCTCTCTAAGGCCCACCAGGCTCTTTAAGAATTTTATTACAGTCCACCATACTTGCATTTTCCAAAGCAGCCTGCAGTCCTAGGTTCTTCCATTTGGGAGAGATGAGAAGCTTGCTGCCACAGAATGTAGGAGACTGAGCCACCAAAGCCATTTTAGAGAGCTCCCAGTCAAGTTTGCTTTTGAAAATGTGGCCTGGAATTACTGTGGAGCTGCTCCAGAATAATACAACAGGAAATCAGGCACATACAGTTTGTTACAGCTTGTTCAGGAGGGGCATGAAGATTGTTTTTTAAATACTTTTGTAACCCAAGAATGTATGATTTTGAAAGTCTTCTATATATTTTGATATTTTGGTTTAGGGGACGTGGAAATTGGCTTGCAAGAGCGAAATGGGCAGCTTGAAGTGGATATCATTCAGGCTCGAGGACTGACACCAAAACCTGGCTCCAAAACACTGCCAGGTAGGATGCTTTGATCTCCTAAAGTACTTCCCTGAGCCCCAGCCTCCCACAATGCTTGTGAATAGGGAAAATTTGAATTTTCACTTGGCAGGACTAAGCAGCCTGTGTGTGGTACTGAAAACAAGGCTGCTTGGGCAAATCTTTTCCCTGTTGTAACTGCCTTCTTTAGAAACACCTGAGACATGGCACTCTGTCTCTTCTAAAGTGAGCATGAAGATTTTCTGCATATTTGACCATGTTTCTTTTTTCCAGCTGCTTACATCAAAGCTTACCTGCTAGAGAATGGCGTGTGCATTGCGAAAAAGAAGACAAAAGTGGCTCGCAAGTCATTAGACCCTTTGTACAATCAGGTGTTACTGTTTGCTGAGAGTCCCCAGGGCAAAGTATTACAGGTAAGATGAGCAAGTCTCAGGTCTGCCCCTCTCTCTCTTCCACCTCTTATGGAAGGTACTAAGTCTTGTCATGCTGGTTAATTAACATAAATGAGAAAAAGCCAATGTTTTCATGGAACCAAATGCACTCAATCTGAACTTAGCAAAGGGAAAAGATTCCCTTTCTCTTCATACTCAAGCTGATGATTATTTGATACCCTGCCAGGTACCATGAGTGCCTACCAGGAAAGGATTGATTTTTAAATTTTTTTAAATCCTTTTTTTCCTACCCAGTTAGGAGATGGGTGGTGCCTGTAGGTGCTAAATGATCTTGGAGCATGGGTTGCCTTCCATGTTTATACGCATTCAGGGCACTCTGCTTTGCCATCACCCAATCACATATCCTGCCCTTTTCTTCCTCTTTTATGTTACTGCCATATGTTTTCTGCCATACTCATATTTTCAACTCTGTACCTATGTTTCCAGAGTAAAGAGTGATTTGCATTGTTAAATCATATAAAAATAATTTCCATCGAATAAAGCCTGGCTAAAATCTATTTGTAATACTAATGTAATTAATCCATGAGTTTCTATTCTTTACCTCCACTGGTGTATGAATTGGCAGCTAACCCACTGGATGCTTTTCTTTGGTGAATTCTACCTCATTTACCTTGATTAGAAGCATTTTCCCCTGATGCAACAATACTTCATATTTATGACTGAAATGAGTGGGACCTGGTTGGTCTGCTCTTGCCTTGTGTGGGTTTCCTTACCTGCTGCCTTGCTGCCAGGAAAGGGACTTATTCCACAAATGGATTGAGGAACTTGGCTTTTTGCTGATGGCCATGTCACAAAACCAAATTTGTGCAGTGGCTTGCTCCATCTCCTGCTGGCCTAGAGTGTGAATTTTTGGTTTGTGATTGACTTTCATTGTCTCTCCTACCTCATTTTACAGAAGATTGTAGTGTTGTGGTTGTTAGGAGCCTAGAGAAAGAAGCTGTCAGGATTAGCCAGAGGTCACTAATTGTCACCATAACCCATCCTGCTCATCCTCTCCTCTTCAGAACACGGACTCACTCTGCAGTCAGTCGTCACCTTTGTCTTGAGCCACACAGGGCCACCTGGCCACGTGCAGACCTCCAGCATGCCTAAGCCCATGACCCTCACTGCATCTGTTCTTCCACCCACTGGTCTCCATCGTGTCGTAAGTGTGATTCAGCTTCCCCTGCTCCTCTGCCAGCTCTTCCATTAGCCCTTCTTCTGTGTCTGTGAGCTGTTCTGGCCGTCTGTGCTGCCTGCCCTGCATGTCACTCACGTGTGCCCCTCGTGTCCTGTCCCTGGCTCCTGCCCTTCTCCAGGTGAGTGGCCATGCCTCGTTTCCATCTGCCCCGTGGCACGAGCTCACAGTGCAGAAGTTAAAACATGCTCTTCTCCTCAAACTGTTGGCTTTTGGCCAAAGGTATTGCCTACCTTTTTTTTGTTGGTTTATTTTTTCAGATCAGGAGCTCTTCCTGCCCTTCCCCCCCCCAGGCCACCTTTTGGTGTGTCCAAGGCCAGATATGCCAGGACCAGATTTTACCTGCAGGTGTTAGACTGCAGCCCTGAGGATACTTTGTGCAGGTGCTGCCCCTGCCCAGCAGAATGGTGTCTTATCCACATGCACATTCACCTCTTTTTCATGAGGGGAAAAGAAATCCTATAACATTAGGATTTGTAAACCTGTGCTTAAAATAAAAAAGTAATATTATCAGCCAGAGCTTCCCATCACCTGTTGGTACAGTAAATATTTCTGGTCTTCTCAGGCTGTAGTGAAGCTCCAGAAAGTTGGATGAGTAGAAGGATTGGTCAGACTTGTGCTTCCCAAGGAAGTGTGAAAGTTGGAGGATTAACTGTGCTCCCCCTTCTTGTCCCTAAGGTGATAGTCTGGGGAAACTATGGACGCATGGAGCGCAAGCACTTCATGGGAGTCGCCAGGGTTCTCCTGGAAGAACTGGATTTGTCAACTTTAGCAATCGGCTGGTACAAGCTCTTCCCAACTTCCTCGATGGTAGATCCCACTACAGGCCCGCTCCTGCGTCAGTCCTCACAGCTTTCCCTGGAGAGCACAGTGGGACCCTGCTGTGACAGGTCTTAGTGAGTAAGGAAGGGGGAACTGCTTTTGTTTTTTAAACATGCTGTCAAGGTTTTGTTTGCTGGAACTCTGACCTCAAGCGCAATGCATGTTCAATCAGTTCTTGTGGAGCTGGAAGAGGAGGATAAACCAGTGACCTTAGACAGAAGAAGAGGGGGAGGGCACTGTGCCCTCTCTGTCCGAGGAGGAGGTGCCATGGGGCATGAGTCCTAGTTGTCAAATTAGACATACACCTCTTGTTTCACTTCTCTCGCTGTCATTCTTGGACCCTTGTTTCAGATCAATATTAACCCTGGAAAGTTGCAGCATTTGAAGGAATTTATGGGATAGTAAGGAATGAATTTCTCTTAGCTGTGTGTCTTAGAAATTTCTAATGTGAATTCTTTCACAAGAAAGTACCTGAAAAATTTAGAGGTCATTGTCTGGCCTGAAAAGAGCAGGAACAGAAAGTTTAAGAGGAAGTGTTAGGTCTTTTTATAATGTCTTTCTTTCTGAGAGGAAGAAGAAGAAGAAGAAGAAGAAAGAAACCTGCAACTCTTTCTTTAGAATCAGTTCCCTGTCACTGAGTCATGTTAGCTGTAACACTGTCATTGCTGTGTTTTCAAACTGTGCCAAATTACCAGCAAGTGTCTTTACTGCATTACGTGTCTAACACTGCTGATGAAGCATACTTGGTGGGAGAACAAGTAGCGCCTACTTAGAGCAGACAGTTTAAACAGAGTTCGAGTTTAGCAGGCTAATTAACGACAATTTTGCTCAGAAAAAAACCCCAAAACACTAGAAGTGGGAGCTGAACATCACACTTGCAGCTTGAGGTGTTTTGTATTGTCAGATAAGACATTCTGCAATTTGCTGACTCCTTTACTTGTTGCTGTGCATCCTTCAGTCATGATGTCTTCTATCTCCTGCTTTTTTCCTTCATCTCCTTGGTACTGGTACATATCTGCTGGAGATGCTGCCCTTCCTTCCCAGACCTGAAACAGATCTGTTTTATTCTGCCATGGGAGAGGAAATGGGGGGTTCTGGGGGTGCAGAAGAAAGAAATCTCAGTTTGCCATCTGAGAAGAAAGTGCTGGAGAGCCCATAACCTTCCCTGTGGAGAGAGGGGAGCTTTAGGCAGTCTTGGTACTACACAGACATTGCCAAGTGTCCTGCAAGAGGAGATGTGATCCCCAAAGTACAGAGAGGTAGTGAGTGAGGAATGTGATGACACAGTGATCACAGCACATGTGTTCTGTTCGTTAAATGAGTAAAGCACATTTGCTGAGCTGTGGCAGCTGCTGCCAGCAGAGCCATGTGCTGGAGGAAGTGTGCTGGATCCTTCAGACAATTAGATTGCCCAGAATCACAGAGAATCTCCAAAGATGTTTCTGTGATGTTGACAGCTCTCTTTTGGCTAGGTTTTGTCTTAGTTCCTAAATGAGGGTTTGATGACTGCTGTCCCAGAATAAGATTTTGGAGATGTTTTACTTTGCAGTTTAAAAGTGAAGGTCTCATGTGCCATGTAGGAATGAGCAGATTCTTGGCCTGTCATAGAGAAATATTGAGCATTTATTTCTGCATGTGGACCTCAGCTTTTTTAGAGTAAAAGCATGAGTGTTGAGTGGATGGTAAAAGCAGTTGCTTTTGGTCCTAGCTTGTCTATGGCATTTTAAATTATTTTGAGATAAATTACAGGATAGATGCAAAAATTATATAGGCCTTACAATAATCTGTAAAGAATTATATAATGTAAAGGAAAAGGAAGGAGGGTAAGGGACATAGAATGACTAGTTTTTTGAGTCTTCAGTGGCAAAAGCCTCAACATTTCAGAGAAATATTTTAACTTCCTTGATTAAATATGTCTCTGGCCTCTCACTAATTATTTTTTCTAATCGTATTAGACAATTTCTATATATTAGCTGAAGAAAGTTTGTTGCATGCTGGTCAAACTATGTTGTGGCGCTCTCTCTTTTGTTTTTATTTTTAAAAAAGAAGCACATTTACTGTAATTCAAGTCGGCATCTTTTCCTCTTGGTATGTAGTGAGTACTAGGCAATATTGTACAATATGTGTATGAACTAGAATAGATTAGGTAGATTTAGTGGTTTGTAGCACTGGATCTTTTAATAACTATGAAATTAAAAGGACTTTGGGGAGCTCCAGGTACATGCCAGACCTGGCAGCAGGGCTTCTGTCTTAAGTTACGCTGAAAGCTTTGTATTGGTACTTAGTTTGGACATTGTCTACCAGTAAGAGCTAAGTTAATCCTGAATTTCCTGTGCCCATTAAGATGAATGCAGCATTTTTGCAGTTTTTAATGGGGAGTAGAAGACTATACATGCCAAAAATATTTCCCCAGAAAACTTTGTTTAATGACTGTCTGTCGAAAAGCTCAGTTCCTGTGTGCCTGGCAGATGCAACATGTCACTGTTTCCTGCCCCTCTGAAAGCTCTGCAGGCTCAGTGATGATCAATTTAGTTACCACAGGACTCCTTAACACCCAGGACTATCTTCCGTCTGGTTTTAATCATGCTGAAAGGTCACTGTCAGGGTAAAATAAAGAAGTTAAGGTTCTAGTTGTGTTATTTTTGTTAACATCTCCAATTCTGTAGTTTGGAGGCAGTTTCACAGTCGGCTCTGTCGAGGAAGAAGATGCATTTTTGCCATCTTCTGCCATTTTTGTTGATCGTGGTCCAGTGCTTCTCGCTTTTGTTTTACTCACTCCAAGTCCTGTTTCTCCCCAGTGAGTGAACACTGCAATCCCTGGCTGCCAAGCACAGTCACATGAACTGGCGAGTGCAGGTGACCTTCCCTCGCAGAGCAGACTCACAGGAGCCCTTCTGTGAGTGCCCAGGGGACACAGAGTGAGGCCAGGGGAGTTGCACAATACCCTGCAGTTTAAATTCTTGCTTCACTCATCCACATGATTCCTGCACTGGCCATGGTGTATTGTAGTCAAAAAAGAACTCTTCTAGTTGCCCATTGATTTGAGTCTCCCAGTGTAGCATCCAAGAAAAGTCTGGAATAGCCTATTTTTAGTAAAGCCTAACCCACTTTTCCCCAAAAAAATTTGGCTGGCCAGTTTCTGTCTAAGGTGATGTGATGTGAGAGTTGGGATTACTGGTGTGGTTGTGTATAAAGCAGAATTTTGCCATTGTGATGAGCAGCTGGAAAGTGAACTTTTGTCCCCTTTGCAAGTCCTGGCTGAGTCTTTTCCAGTGCCTGAGTCTTGCTCTTGGTTACAGTCAGGGAGGGAGAGAGGAAGAGCAGGAGACTTAAATAAATTTAAAAAAAAAAAGGTGTCACAGTATTTTTTTAGTTGGTGAACGATTATGAGGGATGAGACTGAGGAGAGATAAATACCTGCCCAACTCAGGGTTGATTCTTTGTTCCTCCTGCATGAACTGCTACATTGTAAAGGTAATGGGAGCATTGCTGGCCAAAAAAACCATGGAGACCCAATCCCTAAATGTTACCTGCATTATGGAAAACAAAGAAATCCTGATGCTGAGACCAGAATGATCTCTCCCCAGTGGGAATCCTGTGCACACAGGGAGAGCAGCCTCACATGTGGCTTTGTCCTCTTTGTGCTCTGAGCAAAAAGCAGCCGTGACCATGGTTGGTCCTGGTTTGTTCAGGCAAAAAAATGTGATAGTTCCCCAGTCTCCTGGTGTTTCTTTCCCTTTGCCCCAACACAGCTGGGATGGCCAAGGTCCTCACTCTGCAATCCAATCCATGTGTCCTCATCCTGCAGCCAGAGCTGCTGGAGCATCCCTTTGTACTGCAGGCACTGTGGGCAGGGTAAGGGCCAGCATTTCTTGGCCATGGATTGTTTCAAAGGACATTGCAGAATTATTTGCTTTGAATGAAAATATATATTTATTGTTCCTAGCTCCCAGATCCTTTATCATTGTACTGTTCTAAATTTACAGGTCTTCTGGAGTATGAATATCACAAGTTCCTGTAAAGGAGCTGTTTTTAAGATGTTGAGGCAGTTAACAGAATCTCAACCTAAGCATGTTTAGTAATGTTTAGACAGCAAGACAACTTTTTTATGAAACTCATTTTAAGTTAGTTTATTACATGCTGTTGGTAATATTTTAAAACAGGAAAAATATTTTTCTTTAAAGACAAAATGATATGTATGTTTTTTAACAGGTAACATAATTTAGTGTTTTCAAAAATGTTTGATGTTCTTGGTATGAAGTTTACTCATTCTTTTGATTTCTATGTTCCTTGTTATATTTTATCAACTTTTTTCCAAAAGAAAAGAGGCATATGTAAATAAACACCGGAAAAGAGTCCTATAAGAAATTCTGTTCAAACTGGCCATTAAATTATTAGCAAATATTTATTATTGTTCATTAACTCTCAGCTACTTTGTTGAAAGAATCGATGTTGTATTTTCAAGATGAGAACTACTTAGCTAGTTTTGTCATAATCCTGTACTCTGTATAAAAATCTTTTTATAAACAAAGTCTAATAGGCTACTAAGCAATAATATATTCCATTGGGTGTGCACAGATTGTGACTTGCAGGCTGTAGTACATATTGTTGATACAGTTTATAATTGTCTTCAATCTCAGCAACATCACTTTTGAAAAAGATCCATATTAACTTTGATTGTAAAAAACAAAGATTGGGCTGTTGCCTTGTGAGATATATTCATCCTTTAGACTTCTCTGTGAGTGTCTGTGCCCATCAACATGAGATCTCTCTTAGCTGAAGAAAGAAACAGCTGTAGGTGACTTCATACTACAGAGGTAAAAAATAGTTTCAGTATAAACTTCATGACTGTTTCAATCTCCTGTTTTTCTTAGGCTATCTAGTATTTGTAACTTGACGAGAATGGTTCCCACTGCCATTGTAGCCCTGATAAAGCAAAAAAGCCTTTGCACTCTGGGGCCACTTGAGTTCTGCCTGACAGCTGCCTATTTTCCTCGAGATACCTGGGGCAATCTAAAGGGAGGGGTTTTTTTTCGGTGCAGCAGATTGGGCTGCTCTTCTTTAAAGGCTCTGTGGGTTATTTTGTCCATTTCATAGGTGGTATTTGTCCATTTTGTTAAAAATTCCACCCAAGGCAGAGAGGTTGCACCTTTTGCAGGGGGTCACAGGGGACCAAGGTGTAAAACAGGCACAGTCTGTTCTGTGCCTTTCTTCAGAAGTTTGCTAGTTCTGGGCTCTCTGATTTTTCCAAAGTGATGAAGATCCTGGCAGGATCCTGGCAGGATCAGGATACTGGATTTTAAGTCAGCTCCATCATTGATGCAGTGCATAGAATAAAAGAGCTTTGAAACAGCATCCCAGCCCATTGCCTGTGGATTCCTCCCAGCATTTCCCACAGTGTGTCCATGTTATTCTCAAGATTGCCAGGCTGCTGGCTGTGCAGGCAGCAGGTCCCACTGGTGCTAGGAGCCCCAAGGAATGCTGGAAGAATTCCTGGTTTTTGTGAAATGCTTCAAAGAGAGAGAGATAAGTAAATGCAAAATGCCATCAGTAAAGGAGTCCAGGGTGTATTGTGACCTGGAGGGAGCATCTAAAATGAAATTGCAGCTGCCAGATTTGAGCCAAGCGTTCAGAAAAGAGGATGATCAGTGAAAACAGAATGATCAGTGAAAGGCTTTTCGTGTTTACCCCAGTGCACACCAGCCAAGGTGTGGGTCTGTGAACACGGTAATTCCACAGGGAGTTTGCAAGTGATTAGGTGTTCTCCAAATGTGGCTTCAGCTCTCACTGCCAGACTCCTCTGCTCAGTGGCCACGTCCCAGTGACCAGGCAGCCTCACGTCCATCCCCAGCTGCTCACCCACGACAGCAGCATCACTCTCATCCCTGGGGAACCTCAGGCTCCACAGTGTAGGCACCCTCTGCCCTCCCTTGCCCTGGTAGCTGCTCTTATCCTGGTGGAGGAGAGGAACCCGGGAGAGTTTCTTTGTAGCATTTGGTTCTTTGCACTTTAGTGGCTGAAACAGAAGGACCCTGCACCAGCCCTTTTCAGAGCACCAGCAAACAGAGGCAATGACCCAAGGAGTTTCCCTTTGTGACTTTCCAGTGGCTAAAATGGCAACCAAAGCAGTATTGTTAATCCCAGCTTGGCCAGGTCCACGGACAGCCTTGGCATTTACTCTGGGTGTGTTACATGGGCTGAGCCCCTGTGTAGGGGCAGGGAAGGGTTCTATCTGGCAGAGGGGCCATGTGGGCACACCCTGTGCCCAGGCAGCCGTGAGCTCCACTCACAGAGCCATGGTGGGAGCAGAAACAACCAAGGGAGTGATTGAGGCACACCCTGCTGAAGCCATCTCACAAGCTTTGCAGGAGCTGGTTTTTGTAGTTGCTTGGGCACCAAATGTTCGAATATCTGCCCACTGGGACTTCAGGTCCCACTAAATGCCAGCCTGGAGCTTCAAATCCTTCAGCAGTTGTTTTCTTTGGGGCTGCTGCTCCTGACCCAGTGCTGCACTCTGATCTCTACTTTGGTGATTCCATCTTCTTGACCTGGAGCTGATTTTAGCTTTGGAGCCAGGGAAAGTGAGGTTTGGAGGGTGAAACTTAAGGCATGTTTCCCTCGCCTCACCACACTGGGATTGTCTTTCTCCTGCTCCCTGCAAGCTGCTCCCTGCACAGTGAAAGGGCATCCTGGGGATGCAGTGCCTCCCCTGCGACCCCCTCACGCAGCACTGCCATGGCCTGCCAACCACCAGGGATGCCCGTGCCCTGCCAGCGTTTTGTAGCAGTCCTGCATTCAAACTGCTTCCTTGCCCATCCTTGGAAGGAGCCAGGGCTCTTCTGCAGGGGCTCGGCAGCCCAGGCAGGCGGGATGTGCCATTACTGACAGCCAGGAGAAGACTGGGAGCTGGCTCTGTGCTGGCCAGGGAGAAGGGGAGCTCCCAGGGAGCTTTCCTCCGCCTTCCCTTTGCTTTCCCCAGCGCCCTCTGCTCCCTGCATGGGTCCCCACTTCCCTCTCGACACGAGGCCTTATTCCAGCCCGAGGGGACTGAGGCTGCCCGCAGCATCTCTTTGCACTGACACCTCCATCCCCGCTGCCCGCGGGAGCCCCGGGGCGGTGCGGCAGAGCTGGCCTCTGCTCGGGGCTGGGGCCACCCACCCCCGCCCATCCCTGCTCCCTCCCCACACTGCCACCGTGCTGGAGCTCTGCCTTCTTCCCCACTGCCAGGGCCTGGCCGCTGTAGGGAAATCGGCTTTCACAGGTTAAACCTTTTTACTTCATTAATTGCTCCACAAAACCCAGTTAACCTTTGCGGGCGCACTACAACACTCCTCTTGCTTTTCCCTAGGAGTGGGGGCAGCGGAGAGCTGCTCTTTTTTGGCTTCTGTAACCCTCTCCAAAACTTTCTGGAGGTTTTTAACATCATTTGGTGAGATGTGGAGCCAGAGGGAACACAGGCAATGGGGCTGGGCAGGTTGCTTGCCCAGGTGGCTGGCGAGGTGCCTGGGCTGCCTTGGGTGGAAGGTGGGACCCGGTCCCGGCAGCGCCGCTGGCACGCCGGCCACTCGTCTGTAGTCAGGAGAGGATTCTGCTATACTTTTTTCCTGTCTGTAGGTTTTATTCAGACAATATGTAATGATTGAGTGATTTACAATTCAGTGTTAAGCTAATGAAAACGTTGATAATGGTGATAATAAAACCTTTTTTTTTTCCTACGGTGTGTTGGAAGTTTTCTGTGGAGTGTCTCTGCCCTCTTTGTTGCCACCAGCATTATCTTCAACCTAGGATTTCAGCTGGACCCTTCCTTCTCCTTGTGCCTGTAGGGAATGAGAGCAGCTCAGCCTGGTGTGTCCCAGTGCTCCCTCAGTCAGCCCCAGCTTCAAACCTGCATTTCCCTGAGCCACTTCTGGATGTAATTTGGCCTTGGGCATCTCCAGGCACAGAGCTAAACTTACTCCCACTTGTGCTCTGCTCACCACCCCAGTCTAAAGCTCCTGCTGTTTTCTTTTCAAGACCCTTCATGATCAGCCCTGGCCATTCAAGAGTGATTTTGATACTCTGGAGGTGAAGACTGTACTGGCAGAAAGAAAAACACCCTGGCCCAGGCTGTTGGGAACATTCAGTGTGGGTGCAGGGAAGCCTGGGGGCCCCCAGGGAAAGGAGACCCTCCATGTTACTGGGTGTGCAGCTGCTGCCTGGATGACCTGGAACTGTGAGCCCTTGAGTGGGAAATGTCTGGGGGATCCTCCTGGAGGGGTCTGTGGAGGAGGTGATGGTGCTGAGAATAGGCACCATTCTCTGGGGAGCTGCTGCAAGTCCTTTTCCCGTGGGAATTAGGGATCACAAAGTCATAGTTCACTAAGAATTTCTTAAAATGTGTTTATCATGCCTCCAAATCCCTCTGCAGGTCATCAGGGTGAGACCAAGGGGCAGCTTCCCACCTACAGCCCCTGGGGGAGCAGTGATGGGAGGGGGAGGAGGAGGAGGAGGAAGGTTTCTCTTAGAGTGTCAGGGGGCAGCCCAGCATCTCCCACCCTCAGACCACCCTCACCTTCCCAAGCAGGATGGGGCTCAGGCTGTCACTGAGCAGCCAAGCAGTGCTGCCTGGAAGCTCAGACCCCATGGAAGCAGCAGCAACCAGGGCAGGTGCCCTACTTTCTGCACTGTCACCTTGTCACCAGCGCTGCCCTCCAGGGTGTGGAGGTCACACTGCCAGCCCTGCTGCCTCTGCTGGGCTGTGCCTTTGCATGGCTGCATCGTGGGCTCTGTGGCACAACCATGGAGACACTGAGCTTGGGCAGTGCCCTGCTGAATCCAGAGGAAGAGAGCAAGCCTGGCTCAGCCTCTGGATTTGGGTTTTCTCCTGCTTCCAGCTCCACCAGAGGCGGATTTCACCAGGGCAATACCATGCAGGTGTGACTTGAGCAGGAATTGAAGACCTGCTTCTTTCCACAATGGTGGATGAATGTGTCAGGTGCAGCTCCATCTTGGCCACTGGAGGATGTCCAAGGCTCAACGTGGAAAGAGGGAGAGATTTCCATCTGCTCAGCCCTGATGGCAAAGGGCAGCACAGCACAGCCAAACCTTGGGCTGAAATCCATGGGGAGGGTGGGGGAGATGGGACACGGCAACAGAAGGGCTGAGCTGGTGGGATCAGCGTGAAGTGACACACTGAGGAGCTGAGAAGCCAGTGAAAGCCTCATTTTTAAGCCTGTTTTCCACACTCACAGCTTGCTTTGTTCCCTCCCTCCTCCCCCTTTCTCTTTAAACCAAGGCTCTCCCAGCTGATGCAGATCTGGGCCCACTGGTGCAAAGTGAGGCAGCTGCTGGACCTCCCAGCTCCTGGAATGTCACACACCCCAAAGGGCCTGGGGAGCACACAGGTGAAGGTGACACAAACCAGCCCCTGGAGGCAGCCCAGCAGCACCTGCATCCTCCTCTCTGCCTGCGTGCCCACAGGGAGAGCCAGCCTGGGGTTTGGGGCTTGGACACATCCCTTTGCTCTTCCTTGTGATAAATAATCAGCCACCACCAGATGGATTCACCTTTTATTAAACTGCCACCCAGTACAAAAGGAGGAGAGAGCAAAGCCTGCCCTGAGACCCTCCCAATGCTGGCAACTCTGCATGCCTTCTCCAGCAGGAAAAGGGGCTGTTTCCCCACAAAAACCCCCTCAGAGGGTCTTTTAGATAGAACTGAGAGTGAAAATGTCCCTTATTGGAGCAAAAAAATAAATAGAGCTCCTACCACTGTCAGAGCCCTGCTTTCATGCAGATGAGACAGGATGGACAAAGGCCACGCTGGGGTGACCAGATGGAAAGAGCTGCCCAGGTGTGGCTGTACAGGTACCACATCCCACACGAGGATGAACGTGGAGATGGGACCACCCCACCTCAGATAACCCCAACAGCAACAAGCAGAAACCCATGGGCTCACAGGGACTGGGAGGAGGTGAGGAGGTGAGGAGGTGAGGAGGTGAGGAGCTGGGCTGCCAGCTGGAGGAAAGGAGGGGAAGAAAGGGGTGATTTTAGCTAAGATAAAAAGAAAAAAAATCTTAAGACCAAGCCCTTTGCAGGTTCAGGAAGGCTCTCCCTGGGGCTGCCCTTAGTACAGTCTGGGCTCAGCACAGAGGAGAGCTGGGGCTGGGCTGGGCTGGGTTGAGCTGGGCTGGAGGAGTTCACCTTCTCCTGGGAATGGGGCACAGTGTCCCTCCAGCCATTTCAGCCAGGAGAACCTACCTGTGGTGGTGAGGTTTAAGAGGCAAGGTGTGCTGGTGGGCAGGTGGGTGAGTGCATGGGCCTCCAGCTCCCAAAAGCACTGAGCCAGCCACAAACCTGACCCCAGACCCAGAGTGCTGCTCACAGGAGATGAAGTTCCTCCATGAAGCTGTGTGCTGAGCTACAGGACTGCAGCCCATTCCCTCTGCCCACCTCTCCCTGCCCACCCAGCAGCTGCCAACCTACTGTGTGGCACTGACCTACCTGCACCTGGTGCCAGGGGACAACTTAAAGGTCCCCAGCTCTGCAAGGCTTACTCACACACGTTTTGTTTTTGACACTCAGCAAATGCAACCCAGCCCATTGAGCAAGAGTCATGTGCTGGCAGCAGCCGCAGCCAAGGCTGAATGGGGTGGGAGAGCAGCAATGCACCCTTTGGGGAGCAGGGAGGTGGGAGAGCAAACCTATAGCTCACTAGGCTTCACATCAAGGTGGGGAGGGCTCCTGCCAGTCCCAAATGCTTGAACCTACTTGGGAGGAAAAAGCAAAGAAAAACTAAAAAAGTCACTCAGTGCCTGCAAAAAAGGAATCATTATTTCCCAACAGGATTTAGAGGCTCCTGCTGGGGGGAGGGAGAGGAACAGAAGAAATGAGTAAGAAGAACCTGACATCTCTGTTCTTAATTTATCATCATAGTAAGAGTGGAGCGCTGAGTGCAGCTCGGCACGCGCTCTTAGATGGATTTCCTGCGCGGCCGCGGGTGCTGCCGGCAGCGAGGGCTGTTGGAAGACAAAGTGCTCCCCGGGGAAGAGCCGGTCTGACCCCGTGTGCTCAGGGACACCTCGTCGATTTTGTAGGAAATGGAGTTGTAGTACACAGGGTTGGTGTGGCAGCTCAGGGTCTCGGGGTGGGAGGGCGCCGGGCTGCCGCACACCTGGGGTCTGTAGCACAGGCAGGTGCAGAAGGACGGCACCGCCGCCGCCGAGGTGGCCGACTGACGCCGCTGCCTCTCCGCGTCCTCCTGGACCAGCGGGATCAGGTTCATCTGGCTCGTCCTGTCCTCGGCAGGGAGGAAAATGGCGTTGCTGCTGCGGCTGTCCTCTTTTGGCTTGAGGTGGATGTTGTTGCGGGCTCTCCTGAGCGAGGCTCGCTCTTCGGCATCCCGCCTCTCGTCCTCTGAGTTCATGGTCAGGAAGCGCAGCACCACCAGGTTGAGGAAGGCGCCGATGACGGTCAGCCCCACCAGGATGTACATGAAGCTGAAAGCCACGTATGGGGGCTTCTTCTGCAAAGCCTCGTTCTTCTGCAGGGCCACAAAGTCCCCAAAGCCGATAGTGGTCAAGGTTATGAAGCAGTAGTAATAGGCATGGAAGAAAGTCCAGCCCTCAAAATAAGAGAAGGCTGCAGCACCGATGCACAGGGTGCCCATGCAGGACAGGAAGCCCACCAGGACCATGTTCTCCATGGAGACATGGGTTGTCCTCATGCCCAGACACTTCTTGATCTTCTTGAGCAGTAGCCTCACAACAGTGTTCATGCGCTCCCCCAGGCTCTGGAACATGACCAGCGTCAGGGGGATGCCCAGGATGGCGTAGAACATGCAGAAGACTTTGCCAGCGTCTGTGCCGGGAGCAGCGTGCCCATAACCTGTGAAGGACACAGCAAAGAGGAAAGGTGGCATCAAGCCCTCATTGGGGCTTCCAGCAAGGCTGCCCTGGGACCAAGAGGAGCAGTAGAAAAATGGGGGGAAGAACGGAAAATGACTCAGTAACAGAGCTGTAGGCAATGGTAATGGGGCCGTGAGATCCCCCTCCTTTGGGATGACAGCACATTGCAGTGTTGTGTAGGCAGAACCTCATTTGACATCTAAGGAGAGAAGGCACCCTCCTGATAGCCCCCAATGTCACAGAGGCCAAGAGGAGGCCTAGAGCTGGACTGGGGACTGCAAGCCTCCTGCAGCTCACAAATAATTCAGAGGCCATGATGCTGTGCCAGTGCCAGGTGGGCAGGGTAATCTGAACCCCACAGCGAGGGGGAACAGAGGCTCTGCAAGATGCTGAGACCAACAGTGTCAGATCATCCAGCCAGGACCATACACAACTCCCCTTGCAGGGGCATTGCCACCTCCCCTGTCACCTCTCCTCCTCCTCCCATGCCATCCATGTGCCACATGCATGTTTCAGTCTCAGCTCTACGAGCACTTGCTGTGTGGCCTGTTGGACAGGAGCACTGCAACCCTGTGCTATAGGGACAGTCCCCACAGGAGCAGCTAAGTCTGGAAGGACTTCTGCAGACCCACTCCAGATTTACTCCAGTGTCACTAGGACTCAGACCTAAAGCACCACCAGACTGTTGGGGAGGAGGGGCTGTGATGTTTTAGATGCAGGGTAGGGAGCATTTATGCCAGCGCAGCCCTTCAGCCCTTTTCCTGGGGACACGGAGCTCTGGGAGGACAAGGTTCTCCTTGAACGCCTTCTGAGATTTAATTTCTCCACCTTGGCCCAAGTTTCAGAGCTGTGACTCAAGGACACACAATTACACTGTGAGGCATAGTGAGGCAGTCACTGCAATCTTCCAGATTCTGTGCCCACCTCAATTACAGCAGCTTAGCTGAAATCAGTGGCCCCTGACCTCAGAGGATGAGTAACAAACTCAGAGCAAGGGAGTCACATGGTGTGGGGAGTAACAGCATCCAAAGGCATCCAAAGGCATCCAAAGGCATCCAAAGGCATCTGAGCCTTTCTTCTGAGTTGCTTTTACAAGAAACTACCAGGACCTGAAACTTCCCTTCTGAAGGCACCTGCAGAACAGCGCCAGCTCCTTCCTGCGCCGCTGCCAGGCCTTTCACAAACAGCTATTTGTATTTGCATTTTCTGCAGGAATTTTTGTGACTTTTGCATGGAGAACACAGGGGAAAACACCCTCTTGTTACCCCACAGTCTTGTTCTAAGATATGACTTGGCTTCACCTCAGTCTTTGCTGCCCATGGATTTCCAGGACACTTGGGGAAGGTGCTGCACCCAGTGATGGAAGGACCAGAGGATAGCCATGTTATCCTGGGCTCCTGAGCACATCTCCTGCTCCAGGAAACTCCTGCATGGGACAGGGCTGAGGGGCTGAGGACAGCATTATCCTTCTCCATGCTGTGCTCTGAACTGCGAGCAGGCAACAAGGGACCAGCTTCTAACTGCTCTCTCTCTTCAGAAATTCACACAACAAAAAATGTTGAATTTAATACCTGCATGCCACATTTCCTGAAATAGAGAGCAGACAGGAGACTGCAGTGGCAAAACCTCCCAGTCAGATCCAAGCTTAATAACCGAGTGCAATCACCAGTCCCAGGCTACAAGATAATACAATGACAGCAATGAGGATGTAAATATAATGATCCAGAAGAGCAGTAAGTGGAAAAACAATTGTTATACCCTGAGAGACTGTTGAAGGAGTGTTTGACTGATGGTTTTGAAATGACAAAGGGAATTAGAAAGAGCAAACACAGCTACAATAACATTAAAACTGAGATTTGGAGCACAGCCCAATATTAAGAGATCTAACATGTCAGTGTTTGAGAAATATGGCACCCGGGCTGAAATTATTTATCACATGAGGTGTGTGATAAATACAGTCATTGTTTGTCACAGCCAACAAGAAAATCATGTAAATGAAGCTATAACCTGTCAGGTGATGATGGGGATTTTTGCTGAAGCCATTCATCTTTCCCTCTTCTGAGCTCTGACCCAAACCATGCCCTGAGCCCACCGTGGTTTGCTGACCGTGTGTGTTCCCAGCTGCACAAACCCCACACCACATCCCATGGAGACCCCAGGCAAGGCCTGTAGGATACCTGTCCCTCTTCTACCTCTTGTCTCCTGCTAACAGTTGATCTCACCAACCCTTGTCCTGAGGGACGATGCTTCCAGCTACCAAAGGTACTTCAACCATCCCAAAGCCCTTTGGTAAGGGTGAAGTCCTGTCCTGAAGAACAGGGGGTGGATGCTGGCTGTGCCAGGGCAAGATTCAGCTTCAGGATTCCTGCCTCCAAAACACATCTGCTGGCTGAAATCCCAGCACAAGCAGTGACACAAGGACAGGATCCCTGTCTACCCCCACGGGATGCCAAGGGTGCATGGATTAATCAGAGTAGATTAATTAAACAATACTCAACTCCCATGTGGCTAATTACACCTAATTTAAGGAAACCCTCATTCAATTTCATTTCATCCTCTTGCAAAATTGAAGTGGACAAACCAAAGCACTGGGCTGTAGTATGGATAAGTGGGTCTGTCGGGGAGTTTAGTGTGATTCAGTCACTCCCCTCCAAGCTGACACCCGTGTCTCTGCAGGTTTCTGTGCAGGCAGAGCAGCAGGCAGTGTCTCATGGCTCTCTTGGCTCCGTGAAGCAGGTCTCACACCGCCAAACACCCAGAGTTTTGAGCCAGCAAAGAAGCCAATAATCCTTGTGCAGCTCTTCACCCATCTCCCCAGCCAGCACAGGGCACAGCCACGGCCCCTAGCTCTGCCCTCCCACACCCTGCCAACTTTGGCAGCTGCCTGCTCCAGAGGTTCCTGCAGGAGCTCTGCAAGCTGCTGCCTCCCTGGGACAACAGCGTGTCTTGTGGCCTCAGCCACAGCAGCAGCCTCAGGGCAGGGTAGCCCAAGCCCGCCCATGGGTTGCCTCGCCACCACCGGACACTGGGGTCCCACAGGGTCAGCTCGGGGGTGACCTGAAGAGATATCCCAGCCTTGCAAGGGTGACACCTGCCTCTGCCATGCGGGCAGCCCCGAGACTGTCCTGGAGCTCCCAGGGGCACTGAAGGTGTGGGGCTGGAGAAGGATGGGGCTCAGGGACACGGTGATGGAGGGACATGGGATGCAGGGGCGTGGGGATGGAGGAACACGGAGTGTAGAGAGGCTGGATGGAAGGACACGGGGTGCGGAGGTTCAGGGATGGAGGGATGCCGGGCTGCCCGCACTCACCGATGGTGGTGATGACCGTGATGGCGAAGTAGAAGGAGCCGGCGAACTTCCACTGGCGACCGGCACGGTGCGGCTCGGCCTGCAGCACCAGCCGCTCCAGCTCCCGGTAATCGTCGGCGGAGAAGCGGTACTTCCTCCGCAGCTCCCCGCGCTTCTGCTCCAGCAGCCGCTTGCGGCCGCTCTCCGCCTCCGACTCCAGCGCATCGAAGACCGCGGCGCCCACCAGCAGGTAGGAGAAGATGCAGAGGATGAGCGCGGCCGTGCGCAGATTCTGCCGCTTCATGGCGAGGGGCGGCCGCCGCGCTCAGCCCGGGCTCCGCATGGCCCCGCCNCGGCTCCCCCCGCACCGCGCACCGAGCCCGAGCACCGAGCACGGCTCACCCCGCACCCCGCACCGAGCCCGAGCACGGCTCACAGCTCACGGCTCACCCCGCACCCTGCACCGCGCACCGAGCCCGGGCACCGCGCGGCGCCTCCTGCCCGCCCCGGGCACCGGCTCCTGCCTGCCCCGGGTACCAGCTCCTGCCTGCCCTGGGCACCGGGTCCAGTCTGCCTTGGGCACCGGCTTCTGTTTGCTCCGGGCACCAGCTCCTGTGGGCTCCGGGCACCAGGTCCAGTCTGCCCTGGGCACCGGCCCCTGCCTGCCCCGGGCTCCAGCCTCTTGCGGGCTCCAGCTCGCACGCACACCTAGCCGGCTCCGGCCCTGATCCCTCCCTGCCTGGCCGCCCCGGGCAGCTCCCGGCTGCCAGGTGAGCCCTAGCGAGGCCACGGTTCATTCCCGTGCCAGTGACAGCAGTAACAGCCCCATTCTCTGAAGTTGCCCCGGGATGCTCCCAGGTTGGAGCAGTTTCTCGTGCCTACACCGTCTTCTCCTGCCCTCCTGAAAGCAGGAACCTTTGGGGCTGTGTGCCTGTCCTGGAGTACCCTGTGGTATCATCCCTGCAAGGGCAGCCCTCGCTCCTGCTGCTCTGTCCAGTTCTGGGGCACTTCATACCCATGGCACTGAGGAACAGTGCTATCGTTGTTACCTGTGTAATCTGTTTGTGTTACCTGAGCAATCTATCTGTGTTAACTGTGCAATCTGTGTTATCTGTGTTATCTGTCCTATGTTATCTATCTGTGCTGTGTTATCTACCTGTGCTGTGGTATCTGTATTGTCTATGTTATCTGTGTTATCTATCTGTGCCATCTGTGTTATTTGTCTGTGTTATCTGTGTCATCTGTGTTGTCTGGGTTAGCTGTATTATCTGTGTCATCTGTGTTATTTGTCTGTGTTATCTGTCTGTGTTATCTGTGTTATCTGTCTTTGTTATCTGTGTTATCTGTCTGTGTTATCTGTGTCATCCTTTTCCCAGCTGGTTACCAGAGCAGTCTGGCCTGTTGTGTCCAGCGCTGTTTTAAGAGGACAGAAAGGAACAAAACCAGATTCAATGTTTCTGCCACTTTCTTTGGCACATTGGTGAGAGGATGCAGGCACAGGGGATGTGGGGCCTGTCCACCCTGTGCTGGTGTGGGGACAGTGAGCTCAGCCTCTCTGCACTGATGTGCTGTGGACAGCCCAGGTCAGCCCTGAGGAGCAGGGAAATTAGCTGTGGTAGGAGGCAGAGCCCACGATTTGAAGACCCTGTTTCTCATTCCTAGTTACCATAGCTTTTATGTAACTCCTATACTTCACTTTTAAAAATAGAAAGATACTTCAGAGTTGTGTGTTGCAGGAGATAGTATCTCTTTCGGGAAAATAAACTCTTCTTCTTTTGGCTGGGAATAAAGCACACTAGTGAAAATAACGATGAAGCTTACATCCCTCTTCATCCATCTTGCTTCTCTCTCTGGAGAGGAGAAGATGCTTTGGGATTTAGTTGCACCAATGAAAGTTTGAACTGGACATAACAAAAACTTTTTAACCATGAAGACAGTGAAACACTGGAACAGACTGCTGGGGGAGATTGTGGCACCCTGTCACTTGAGGAGTTTCTGAATAAGATAAGCAGATGCCTGGGTGAAAATGCTCTGCTGAAAATGCTCTGGGCACAGTGGGTGCTCTCCTGAAGGAGGGGGTGACTCAATGAGCCCCCTAGAGCCTCTTCCATCCCTGTCCTCAGCATTTCTATGGCCAGAGCAAGGGACACAGTGGCCTTTCCTACTGTAATTGTGAACTCTTTTTCACCCTGGCCACTTGCCACTTCCCTCCTCCTTGCTGAGCCTCTGTGCCAGCAGCATTAGTGAAAGTTGTTATTGGAGAAAAAATAGACCAGGGCATCCATCAGGAGCAGCAGAAGCTGCCGGCGTGCTGCTCGGCATCGCAGGGCTTGCAGCCTCCTAAATCATGTGGCAGAGCCTCTGCTGGAGGAATGTGTGTGGTTTGTGCTCTCCAGGGTGTGTTTGCAGCCCTGCTAACAGGGCCTGGGATGATGTCAAACCTCCAGCACTGCACCTGGTACTGGTAATTTTTTCCACTGGTCAGCAATGACTTCCCACCTCGGAGAGAGAGCTGCTAACTGAGCTTCTGTTGGTTCCATTACAGAGGAAGGAGATCTTATGATGATTGCATCTCTGGGTGCCTTTTAGGAAGGGTTTTGGGACTTCCAGTGCCTTGCTGGTCAAATTCTGGGGTCTCATGCGTGATATTTGGAGGGTTAAGCTGTTGCTGTAGCGTGTTACTGAAAGCCAGCTGCTCTGTGCAGATGTTGGGCCAACATGCCATGGTAGGTTGCAGCATGGAAAACTCTGGGAGATGCTCTCCACTGGTGGGTGACAACAGGCACAAGGTGCTTGCCCAGTTTCCTTTGGGAGCAGCATCAATCTCAGCTGATCATGAACTAAATCCTGCACAGTTTCCAAAGCCCTGTTTGTGATGGGAGCCAGCAGTGCTCAGGCAGAGATGATACAGCAAGGCTTTCCCAAGGTGCTGCCTACACAGGGAGGGGTCTGTGGGTGGCATGTCCCCCTCTGTGGGGCTGGGGACACTGGGGATAGGGGGAGCATCTCTGCTGCCACAGTATGAGCAGCTCTCCGTGCTCCCTTCTGCTAGCTCTGTCCTCTTTGGGGCTCGTGGTGGCCTGACTTTGGCTGAGTTCAAGGTCTTCTCCTGACCCCAGAAGAAATCTTTACCTTGAAGCATCTTGGGACATGGGTCTTCCCTCATCATGGCCTTTCCCTGCTGCCCCGGGAGTTATAGAGATTGGGATGTCACTGACTTCTCCTTTTGCTTTCACTTGCAGGTCAGAGGCCCCTGTAGAATAAATGCTGCTCAGCAGGAGGGTAGCAGGATCCATCTCCTAATGAAACCCCCCAGGTAATGAGCCAGGACTGTTTGGAGTGGGACTGGAGGCTTCAAAATTCAGGCTGGATTCAGCCTGCTCTGTTTCTCACTGCTCACACACTGCTTTTTCCTGCCTGCAGTGACCACAGGGCATGAGTGACACCAAACTGTGTCAGATGGCTGTTGTGGAGGGTCATCCTGTCCTGTTCCTCCTGAGGCACAGGAAAGTTTCGCACTTTCCTGCTGGGAAACAATAAGTTCAACCTTTGTGTTTCTCCGGACTTTGCTCTGCTTGAGGAAGGTCAAGCTGGAGTCGTGGGTTCAAGGCAGGCAAGATAATGTATTTTATCATTGATTTTCAGTGAGAAGTTGCATTATGAGATTAAATGTCTCATTTTTATTGCATGGGGAAGCAAAGAAAAAGCAGGAGTTCTGAAAATAAATTGCAAATCCACGTGCTGTGTTTGTGTGGGGAGGTGCTTGCGACTGGGAGGGATTGTGCCTTTTTTCCAATCCTTTGGAGGTGAACTTTGGGAAGCTGCTCCCTCTGAGGCTGGTAAACAAAGTCAAACCTCATCTGTGTTTAAACCACTGCCTAATTAATGTGTCTAATTGCCCACATCTACTAATTCCAGGCTGGCAGGGAGTTTATTAAAAAGCTTTTCTAGTTCTAATGGATTGAAATAAGCAAAGCTGCTTAGCAGTCTCAGATGAAAAGCACTAAACAGGGACCAGTTGTGTGGGTCTGCTTGAGTCCATCTCAAGTCCCACCAGGTGTCAGCCCCTTCCCTGGTTTCAGCTGCAAGGTGCTCCAGCTCTCAGAGGGCTTGGGGGCCATCCTGATGTACTCTGCTTCTGTTGGTTATTTTTAAACACCAAATAGAAGTTTTTGTTTGCTCTAGTAAAAGCATCAGCTATTCTAGCTTTCATGCCATTAATAGTTAGATTATAGATAGCCTGGCAAAGCCACAGGGTATTAGTTAATTTCTAAAGTATTAGGTATCAGGGTATGAATAACAACCAGCTGCAGCTGCCCAGATGATGTGCTTAAAGCACAGCAGACTCCAGGCATTGCTGGGCTGCCCCCAGCCAGGCAGCACCGTGAGCTGAGCACAGGGAATGATCCCTCCTCTCTGTGTGAAGGGCCATGGCAAAGCCTCCCTCTGCAGACACAGCATCCCTGGTTGCATCCAGCCTGGAGGTAGTGTTTGCTTCTGTCCCATGACTCCACAAATCATCCTGTAAAACATCCTCCTGCATGCTGGAGCTGCCTCAGATCTGTCTCTTGGCTGTGCTCAGAGTTACTGCAGGCTCAGGAGCCTCATGGCTTTCTCTGGGCTCTGAGAATTCCTGCTGCCTCCCTCCTGGGCTCTTTGTAGCTCAGATGGCTGCGGGCACTTTGCTCTGCACTGTGATGGGGAAGCTCAGCAAGGGAACTAACGAAGCATTGGCTATAAACTGGTTGTAAATGCAGATTGCCTCTGCATGGTCTCCCATGGATGTGACTTCCAGGTTTCCAACCCCAGAGCAGGTGGACACAGTTCCATGTGTGACTGTCTTCAACCACCTTACCCAGTACCAGCCATGCTAAACCTCATCATGCCACCTCCAGAACTCATTGGGAAGCCTTTCCCAACTACCCATCCTACCCAAAACAGTTCTATGAGGGGACACACAGCCCTGTCCTCCCACCCCACTTCCCCCAGCAGCCTGATCTACCAGTGGTTGTACACAAAGAACTGGGCTGGAAATGCTGACAGTACTCTTGCCAGTTTATGGTCACAAACTCTATTTTCAGCCTAATAAGTTTTTTATATGCTTGGAAAGCTGTCAGTTGAACATCAGCCAGGCACAAAGTACCTGCCATAAAGAGCCTGGACCACAACCAAACGGGAAAGGTGCTGCTCTGCTTTAGCAAGTTCTTGATCTTGGATGCTTTAGTCGGTTCATTTATTTTGTTTGAGGATCTTGGCTTTAATTATAAAATAATAAGATAAAATTGTAATGCCTCTATTTAAAAATCTGTGGAAGTATTTGCTGAGAGCCTGTTAAAGCTGTCAGGCAGTTTGGATTGGGTTTGGGGGCTGGGAGGCTCTGTGGTGCTGCTGACTGTGCCAGACCGGACCTGTTAATGCCAGACCCTGGATCCCTGTGATGAAGGACAGAGGCTTTGGGAGTGTGTGTGGACAAGATTCTGCTTCTGGGCAAGGTGAACCTGGAGAGGAGCTGCCATGGCCACCAGCACAGAGTGATCGTCGGAACAGGGCCACACAGAGAGCAGGGCCTGACCCCGGCCATGCTCTGCTCCCACCGTGGGTGGCAGCTCCACGATGCTATTCCATAAATGCCTTCCCTGGAGGGTTCCCCGGCGGACTGCCAGGAAGGTCAGGGGTGGCAGGGGACAAAGGCTCTGGGAAGGAATTACAAATATATGTGGCTCTTTTCCTGGAGGGTTCCCCGGTGACAGCTTTGCCCCTGTCCTACGAGGCATCGCAAGCCATGGCAGCGCTGCACTGCAGGGGTTGGAAAGGTGCTGAGGAGCTGCAGGGATCCTGTGGGACAGCGCAGGGAGAGGGATGGGCTGTGCCACGCTGTGTGCCGGGTGCCGTGCGATGAGCGCTGGGTGACACCGCAATGCCCAAGCTGTCTGCCCGCACGGTGGGTGCGCTAACCGGGTCCCCCGTGCCCCACGGCACCGCCAGTCCCAAAGTGCCCCCACCGTGGGCTGGTGGGGCAGGAGGCAGCGCTGGTGCCTGTCTGGATGGAGGAACAGAGCTGTGTCCCGTCCTGGGGGAGCTGAGCTCCGCTCCGGCAGGGACGGGGCCGGGCAGCAGCTGGGGCGCTGAACCGGAGGCGCGGGCGCTGCCGCAGTCCCGGCTGCGGCCCCCGGAGCTCCGCTTCCCGGGCAGACAGTTTACAGCAAATGGCTCCTTTCGATGCTATAAATAACCCGCTAGGAAACAAATCGGCCCCAGGACTTCAACTGGAGAAAAGTGCATTTATTAGTAAAACTCAAGATGTCCTTTCCTGTTTTCCTCAGAGAACCGGTGCTGAGAGGCTGATTGAGCTTCCCAGGCAGGCACCAACTTACTTCAACGCAGAGTTTAATTCCTCCAAGATTCATTTTTTTCTTCCCCTGCTAGTGATGCTCCATGGCTGGTCCCACACTCCACTGGCCAGAACAGCTCTGGGTTTGGGGCCACGAATGCTTTCCCAGCCAAGGAGCTGTAAATGCCCTGTGAAATTGTTCCTGCTGCCCATGCCCGAGAGCACAGCAGGTTCCCAGTGGGGATGGAACAGAACAAAATGAAATACTTGTTTTCTCTTGCTGTGTAAGAACCGTGTTAGGGACTTATTTCTTCTTCCACCTTAAAACTGCAGAGTTTACTAAGTCTTGTTTATATACAGAGTTTCCAGATGTTTCTTTCCAGGCTTTTCTTTGGAAGGACTAACTGGGGAGATAAGATACATCCTCTCTGAATTGCAAATGCATCAATGTCCCTGTGTTTGTTTGGCCCAGCTGCTTGTCACCCTGCTCCAGCCCTGGCCCTTTCTTTCCAGCCATGCTCAGGGGCTGTGTGGTGTCCCTGGGGCACAGCAAACGGTGGCACAGGAATCCCAGCTGTTCCAGGCACTGGGATGCCAGATCTGCCATGAATCAGTCAGAGGGAATTAAATTAACAACAGGCTTTTTTTGGAGGCAGGCAACCCACCTGAGGTAAACGGGAAAATAAACCAGAAGCTTCTCTGTGACCTGAAACATTTAACTGACTTTTTGGTCCTTTGTTTAAGTGTCTCTTGAGGCAGAGCTGAGGTGCTGAGCAGTGGCAGGAGGTGATGCTCTGTGTGTCCCTTGGCCATCTCCACACAGGACCAGGCACAGACTCAGGGCATGGCCATTTGGGGGTTTCTGGTTTGGGAACCCCGTGTGAACAGCCCCGTTCATGGAGGCAGTGAGAACTTCCCCCAGGCTGGGATTGGCAGGTGTGGCTGCAAGTCCAGCTCTCATCCCTGTGCTGTGCCTCTGGGACAGGATGTGTCCTGTACTCCAGGCTGAGTCTGCTGGTTTGTCCATGAGCCACCCTCTGCTTCTACACACCCCACTGGAAAGGAAAAGAACATTTCAGCTCGTGAAGCCCCTCTCCCTCACTGTGCCCCTTGTGCTGCTGGTGTCTGCCCTGGGGCACCTTGCCTGAGCTTTTCCCACATCCCAGCTCAGTGCAGTGGGATATTGGTTACAGGGATGGATCTGTTGTTTCAGCTTTGCACACAGAAAGATTCTTTCCTCCAACAGCCCTGAAGAAGCTGCAGCATCTCATGATGGGTAGTGCAGACCTGCTGGGGTCTTGGATATCTCTGGGCTCATGGATGAGCTGCATCCCAAAGGAATTGCATCCCCACTTCCCCTGGACTCTCAGCATGGCACAGTCTGGCCAGCACTACACACTTCCAAAGGGAGATGTTTGCCTCCAAACCAAGTAACATTTCATTCAGTGAGAATGCTTGGCTCCTGGCATCCCCACCAGTGAAGCCACCCCTGAGCCCTCCTCTGTGCCAGCAGCTTCCCATTGCCATGGGACTCTCTCCCCACTGCCTGGACTGGAGACATGGAGAGTGTCCTGTGCTGGTAAGAGCAGACTGGGAGCTGTGGTGGGTGGTTCTCCCCACCTTTGCTGAGCACACAAATGCACCTGTGCACCCCCACATGTGAGCAAAGGCAGCCAGGACAGAGTTAATCTGCCTCCTGTCCTTGGATGTCCTGAGCACAGCATGGAAGCAGCCTCTCCACGGAGGAGCTGTGGTGCCTTTGGGAAGCCTGGGAGCTCTCTGATGCTCCTTAGGGTAAACTTTTTGCCCATAAGCCCAAACAAGCAGAAGAATTTCACGCTGGCTGGGCAGTGTGTTGGCACGAAGGGCTCTTCAGGGAGCCAGATTGGATCTGAGCGTCTCCTGCTCATGACAGAGTGGAGGTGCTGGGCGAAATTCAAATGATAGCTTCCTCCCAGGATGCTGAGGAGGCAGCACAGGTCATGGTGCACTAAGCATCTCCCGGGGGTTTCTCACTGCCCCGCTCCTGTGCTGGCGCCTGCCTCGAGCAGCGATCCGGGACAAGGAGCGCTTGCTGCGGGGGGATATTTAAACGAACGGCTTAAAAAACGGCACAACTCTTTTAAACCTGGGCTCGGCGAGTCCTGCAGGGCAGATCCGTGCCCGCAGGGTGCAGCCGCAGTGGCTCCGTAGCGCTCATACCAATGCGAGCGGGGCTGGGAGCGGCGCAGCGCCGCGGCCGGAGCTTGGCCGCGCGTTCCTCGCTCTCGGCTCCCCGGGTCCCGAGCAGCACGGCATCACCTATTTATAACTGCACGCACTGCAGGAGTACTATTGGGCTGATGGCTTCACACAGGCACGCTAAGTGTTGTTCTATTTCTGTGATTTGCTCTCTTCTGCACAGGCTGTTGGTCCCTCGGATGCCAGAGCACTCCACGCAGTATAGACAAAGACTCAGCTTTTTCTCTTGTATTAAAATATTCACCAACAGCACCCCAGTGGCAGGTATATTTAGCAATTTTCCCAGCTCACCTGGATAATTGCATCTACTCTTCCTTCCCAGTTTGATCGATACCCTTGGTAAATAAGATAACCTGTCAGGTCTGTTGTCATTGCAGCCAAAGGTACTTCAGCAATGAAATTGTTTTGCTGAAGAAATAAATACCTCTCACAGGATCTGAGGATGCTGTGACCTTTCATTAGTGACCTGAGTGACTCATCCCTTTTTGTGTGCACACTGCAGCCCCTCTCACCACGTTGTAAAAGATGATCCCACAAAGTCCTACAGCTGAGTGCTTGGAGTAATGTGGAGCCATTCCTGCGGGAGCCTCCTGCTCTGGCTGCTCCTCCTCCAGCTTCACACATGCTCTGCACACCTCTCCTTGGCCTGAGGGCTCTTATGGCCATGGCCTGTTTGTCCAACAGGGAGCTGTGCACCATCTCAGTCCCACAGTGATGTCCCCAGCACCTCCAGCCCTTGTGTGCAGCAGCTCCTGCTCTCCTGGGCTGTGGAAGCCTCTGACACCAAGGCACGAGCCCACGTTCTCAGCACAGAGCAGCCAACCCACACTTGTTCAGCAATCAGGGCTCCACTGGCCAACCCAACACCCCTGAACTGAGTCAGAGCCAGATTTTAGCTAATGTGTGCAAAATGAAATAAAGAATTAATCAGAGTTGAGATCTGTGCATTTAGATGTTGCTGATAGCAATATTTTCCTTTTCTGGAGTGTTTTTCATGCCAAAACCCCACAGTTCTGCATTTTGAAGGAAGAAGGTGGTTGTACATCTGTGCATCTGTACCTGTGCCTGTTTTTTCTGCCTGACTGGCTTCCCTGGGCTGTCAGCTCCAAGTTCTCTGCAACATAACAAACCTTGACTGTGTTTGCAACATATCCTCAACCAAGAGCGGTTTATTTAATGAAGCAAGAAATGCTGCCAAATTTCCAGGCTTGATCCTGATCATATTAGTGTCAGAAGGAGAATTCCCACCATGTTTGATTTATGGGTTGGGTCTAATCTTGGTAAAGGAGTTAAAAATCTGCTTTCAGCTTGATTTTGCAGACAAGATCATTGCTCCATGCTGCTGTACCAGAGAGGCTGTGGGAAAAGCAGAGAGTGCAGGTGGGATTCCTCTCACTTGCTTTCAGACTTCTTCAAAGTCTGGCAACAGCCAAGGGAGGGAAAGAGGAACCTTCAGCTCGTCATAAGGCAGGAGTCCAAAAGGGGTGATGATTCAGGAGGTAACCATGGCACAGCTTCTCCAGTGGCACTGTCCCCTTCCTGTCAGCAGCAAATGCTTGTGTGTGGCCCTGCCAGTGTCTGGCAGAGTGCTGGGAGAAAGGGAAGGAGGATTATGACAGCTCCTCACCTTCCCTGCCCATTCCCCCTCTCCCAAAAAGTTCTTCCCATGCTACAAGTGGGACTTGGGACAGACTGGGTGCTGCCCGTGATGGTTGCTCCAGGGACAATCCCACCCTCTGGTTCCAGGGGATAAAGAGCCCTGGGAGGTTTTGAGGGGGGACCAGTGCCCACAGGTTTTGAGCAGGATCCCTGCAGGTACCACACACCTCCATGTCCCACAGAGAGCAGCAGCTGCTCTTTGGGAGGGAAGGAACCTCCCTGGAAGAAGGCAGGAAGGAGGGATGGAGGAGGGAAGGCTGGAGGAAGGAGAGTGGTTGTGTTGCCCCATCACCAGCTGTGAACAGGCTCATGTGCTACGAGTTGAGCCTTAATTCACACACCTAATAAAAGGAAAGAGCTCATTCCCTCCAATTCACATGGGAAGCAGCACTGTCTGAGAATTGAGGGGACTGTGAAGTTATAGATTAACAAAGAATTAAAACTCCCACCCCAAATATCTCAGATATCAGCTCAACACACAGATCCTTACTGGGTTTTGCTGCTTTGACAGACACAGAACATAAAAATCTGCAGAACATAAAAATGTGCAGATTTATGCCTGCAACTGTCTCTTGGTCTCAGAGATGCTTCTTAAGATACAGATCTTTAAATCATTGTTAAAAGTGAAGGGAGGGGGCACCAGAGAAGACAAGAAGACACATCTGGGCACAAGGATGCAGGGGTGAGAGCAGACTTTGCTGGCACGTCCTACACAGTGCTCCCTCCCCAGCATGCAGGGATGCTTTACGTCAGTCACTCCTGCCCAAAGTGGGGGCAGTGACAGGGTGTCACAGCTCCCATGGGCTGTGGGAGACAAAGCTGGTTCTGGGGGGAGCTGTAGCATCTTAGACAGGACCCATGGGTGAAGATGGAAGGGCTGGACAGCTTTCAGAGGCGTGGGTGGGGTTTTTTTGAGGAAAGGAGAAGAGTTCAGAGTACTGGAGAAGCTCAGATCTGGAGCACATGCGCAAGGAGCAGGGACCAGGTCTGATCCTAATGTCTCAATCTTCCTGCTACAGAGGGAGAAGATCTCGTTGGTGAATTTATGCTTTATCTTTAAAAAGATAAAGGATGAGGTGAGACCTGGACACTTCAGGCTCTGCTGGACCCCTGACTGGTGCTGAGCAGACTCCTCAGTGTGTGCCTGTCACAGATCACCCTCCACAGGCTGCCTGCAGTCTCCCAGCAGTTCCCTGTCTGCAGAGCACTGGGAAGATCATCTCCACTCCCTGAGCAGGCCAGCTGGCTCCCAGGTTCCCATAAAGCTTTAAAAGAAGCCAGACAACTCGCAACTGAAAGCGTGAGGTGTTTATTTGCACTGCAGACACATTGACTGCACTGACAGCCAGCCGTGCTCCCTCCACTGCCCAGCTAAGGTGGATCTGTGTGGGGAACGGCTGACACAGATAAATGTCAGGAAAAGAGCACAACATTCATCTGTGGGCCAGTGCTTTCCCAGAAAGGGCTGATTTAAACTCACACTGCACTTCCTACAGCTGGGCTCCAAAAGCTGCTGTTGCTGCAAATCATGTTATTGACTTGAAATGTTTGAGCTGTTCGTAGTCAGTAACATCAAGATCAAAAGCCAAAATACTGCTTGGGAGCCTCTGATCTCACCCCAAAGCAGAGATCTGTCACCCCTGGTGACGACAGACAGCTGCCATCACATCCTGCCTTCACAAGCCTTCACACTAGTGCTGCCTCTCTTTTTATTTGCATATCTAATTTTTACAAGTCATATCCAATGCCCTCATAAGGTTGGATGCAAGATGCAAGCACCCACCTGAAGATTTGCAAACTCTCCTGGCATTTTCACACTGAAAGCAGTTCAGGCTACTGCAGTCATTCACCTTCCAAAATAAAACTCCAACCAATAGCCTCCAAAAACTTTAAAATGTCCATTTGTTAGGTCTGCTATGTGCTCTTCCAAAAGAGAGGGAGTAATGCCAAAAATATCTTTTTCTTCTGCAAAGGAGGTGGGCAATAGGGGATCCCACAGATGCTGAAACAGCTCAGTCACCCAGGAACTGGCACAGCTTAGTAATGTACTTAAAACCTGATTTTTAAATGAATATTTCCATTTCTAAAGCTCCTCCCCCACTGCAGAATTTCACCCTCTCAGCTGTTCTGCAATGCAGGACCTCTCCTTAGGTGCAAGAGGGAATCTTGTCTCAAACCCATGTAGAGTAGAGAGGATGCAGTGGAGGGACAAGGTGTCATTCCCTCCCATCCCTCAGGCACAGACGAGCAGGGAAGCAAGGGGATGTTAACCAGCTCAGACTGCTGCATGAGAGCCTGCAGGGAAATACTCTGGACTGGAGAATCTGGGCATCTCTTTCCATCTCCAGGCGTGCTGTAGGCAAAATGGTTGGGTTGAGCAGTATTTTTGAAATCTGGTCCCAGTTTTCTCTCTGATGCTGACAGTCCTGTCTATCCTTTGTGTGCATGGAGCCCGTGATGCTGCTGTCACCATCTCTGCAAAGCAGGAGCCAAGGTGGGGGGCTGCCCCCAGGGAGGGGCCAAGCATAAGCTGATGTGGCAGAAGTGGGGGTGTCAGGTACTTCAGAGCTCATTAGCAGCCTCCCCCTTACAAAGATTGATGTTCCTCTTCTCCTCTTCTCCTTCTCCTGCTGCCTGGCAGGAGGTTTTGCTCCGGAAGGGTGGCCTCAGACACTGCCTGGCGCGTTGGCAGATGGTCCTGACCCGTGACCTCCAGTCTTGGCTGGTAATCACATAGAGCAGGGGGTTGAGGGCACTGTTGAGGCTGGCCAGGCCCCGAGTGACCTGGTAGGAAACGTAGACATCCTTTGAAGCCTGCGTGCACGACCCTTGCGGCTGCCAGCGAAAATACAAGTTGAGGTTTCTGAAGATGTGGTAGGGGAGGAAGCAGATGGAAAAGAGAACCATCACAAGAATCACCAGCCCGATGCTTCTCCTCCTGAGGCTGGGCTCCACGCTGTCATTCCTGCAGAGCACCAACACCACGTGGCAGTAGCACCCGATGATGATGAGGAATGGGATGACAAACCCCGTCACGGTGACAGCGAAGGTGTAGGGCAGGTAAACTCCCAGGTGCTCGTTTCCTGTCGTGTCGTGGCACATCGTCCCCACGTCATTTGTCTTGCTGAAGGCGAGGTCAGGAGCTATCTGTGCAATGACCCACACCCAGACCGCCAGGCTGAGCCACCCTGCAGAGGCTGCACCCTGGCACCTGCCCCGTGCCTTCAGCGGGTGCACGATGCCCAGGTAGCGGTGGATGCTGATGCAGGTGAGGAAGCCGATGCTGGCGTAGAGGTTGAGGTGGAAGAGGCTGCGGGTGAGGCGGCACCAGGGCTGCCCGAAGAGCCACACTCTGCCCTGCAGGTAGTAGCTGACGAGGAAGGGCAGTGTGCTGACGTAGAGCAGGTCAGCCAGCCCCAGGTTGCCCACCAGCAGGCTGAGGGGCTGCCGGGCAGCCTCGCGGGGCCCCGTGCACAGGTGCCACAGCCCCAGCGCGTTCCCCAGCAGCCCCAGCGGGATCACGGTCAGGTACACGGCGGGCAAGAAGCGCTGGGCGAAGGCGGAATCCACGGGGCAAGGAGCCCGGCTGCCATTGCCGGCCCACGTGGAGAGAGCCTCCGCAGCCATCCGCAGCCTGGGCAGCCCTGCCCGGGGGGGCAGATGGTGGCACGGCTCGGAGGCACCGGCACCCGAGGCAGCACCGTATCCCCTGGCACAGGCGCTCCTCTCCTCTCACCTCTCCGCTCCTGCTGAACCCGGCCTGGGACTTGAGGGTGCTGGACTTTCCCCCGGGGCACGGGGAGGATGTGCCGAAAGCAGCATCAGCGCAGCGGCTTCCGCCGCTCCCTCGGCGCCTCCCCCAGCCCACTTGAGGCACTCGGAGCCGGGCGCCAGGGACACGCAGCCCCTTGGCTATTTTGGGCGCTGGGAGTGCCTGGAGGGAGCAGGAGGCACGGAGGCGGCACAGGGATGCCTGAGGAGGGGAGCCAAAGCTTCCAGCCTGTTTCTGTTCTGTCCCACTCGCGGTCAGGAGAATCCTCCCAGTTTTGCAGACCTGAGGCTGGAAGGCTGCACCCCATGAGCCGCCCTCACTGCCCTTCCTGACAGCCTTTTTCCTGGCTCCAACGCTCAGAAATGCCGGGAGCAGAGGTAAGGAGAAGTCTGGCAGCGTTCCATGGGGCTCATGCTGCCGTGGGGCTCACGCTCTTTGTGTGCATGCCGCAGGCAGTGCCAGCAGGCAGAGATGTACCGGGCTGGCTGCCCCAGCACAGGCAGGGTGAGCCCTGCTCAAGAGCTGCCCCCTCCCTACAGCTGCTCCTGCTGCCTACTTCTCTCTCCCTCCCCAAGCACAAAAACCCTTTCCCCGTTCCTCCTTCCAGCGGTTCGGACCGTGCAGGGAGGACCTGAGATGGGCTGTGCCCTTCCTTTGCTGTCACAGGGACCGTGAGGCAGAAGACACTCAGATACTGTGAAACTGGGGCAAGAGCTAAAACCAGAGACCCCAAAGCAGACCCCGAGGAAGGGCAGCCCCGACCGCCTCGCTGAGCAACTGCTGCAGCACAAACGGGGCCAGAAATCACTCGGATCTGCAGACGCGAGAGTTAAGAGGGAAGCAATCAGCAGGGAGAAGGTTCACCCTGATAAACCATAGGAAAAAGACCTTGAGGAAACGGCTTGAGGTGAAAGGCTGGGTTCTGGAAGGGCCACGGCCGCCTGCTTTCCGGGAATTGAATCCGGGCAGGGAGTGGGAGGGGGCTGGTATCTCAGCAGGCCATGGGGAGGAGGAGGAGGAGGAGGAGGGAGGGTGAGTCCCGCCCAGCCATCCCGAATGCGCATCCATCCCTCCTCAGCTGAACACCTCCTCTGGACCACGCCCGGGCACGGCAGCTCGGGGCCCGAGATGCGGATGGGGCGGTGGTGAGCCAGGTGTGGAGAGTCCCAGCGTGTTTGTTGACTGCAGAAAGTGCTTGCTGGAGCAGATAAGCGGTGGGAAACATTGTGGGTTATTTCCTGCCTCTGTAATAAAATCTCATCTCTGTGGGTGTGCCGCCGAAAAGATGAAGTGTAGAAGCTGTTTCCGTGTGGTGAAGGCATGGCTTTTCTGCGGTTTGCAGAGGCTCTGGTGGGTCTGTGCTCCGGCAGGGACAGCAGCAGAGGGGCTCCATGGGGGTGCACTCAGGGGAGTGACTCCACCCTGCCCTGCTCCTGCCCCCTTCACCTCTGTGCCCTTCAGCTGCCCCTGCAGCCTGGCCTTGGGGTGACACTTGCAGAGCAGCTTTATAGAGGTGTGGAAGGGCAGCGAGAGGAGAGGAACAGACTGGGAGCAGTTCCCCTTGCCCCAGAGCATCAACCTTTGGGGAAGCTGAGGCAGAGACAGCAGCTGGCTGGGAGGATTTCTGTGATCACGGGAAGGTTCATGAGCTGCTCTCAGCAATGAAGACAAAGCTTTCCTGAGAACGAAAGCTTGGAGCTGGTGCCTCCTGCCATGGGAAGAGAGGAGCAGGGCAGGGCATGGGTGTCACAATAGGACATGAAAGAATGAGACTGCACTCGAGTTCATGCGAGGAAGAAGAAGAAAGTTTATTTGGGTTTTGGGTTTATAGAGATTTCTAGAAAATATCAAGGATTGGAGGAGGAAGTTGCTACCTCTCCAATCCATGGGCAAAAATCACAGTCTGTCAATTGACCCCTACCAGAGGAGAAATATGTAAATAAAATAGATAATTCTAAAATTATACATAGTTTACATGAAATTTTGTGAGAAGGCTCCACTAAAAAATATAAACATATCAGAAGGCTAAAAACTCAGAGCGACACATAGGGAGTGGCTGGAGCCCCATGCCCTCCACACCTCCTGTTCCCTGGACCCATTGGAGGGACAATCACAGAGCTTTCCTCTTGTGCCTGCCTCCTGTGTGTTTTAGGTGTTCACTTGACCCATGGTTTCCCTCACAATACAGGTGCTGCTGCCAGCTCTGCCCAAACATCCTGCATGAGGACACCCCTGTCTGGCTCCTGGCTCTGGCAGGCAACAGCAGTGCTGATGTCAGGATGAGAACACAGGGCCAAGACAGCTCCTGCAAACACATAACCTGAATCCTGTGTTTCCAGGAAAAATAGAAAATCTATTTGATCTACTTGATTTTTATTTTTTTTTTTCAATTGAGCACTGAATTCCTGTGCTCTGTTTCTGAAAATGTTTAGTTTAATAAGGGGCTCATCCAGCCCTATCTCACCCAACTGTGTGTATTTAAAAATCATCTGTCATGAGAATAGCTTGGAAAAGAAATCCTGATGCGTGTTGTTTACTCATCCAGTAGGACAGTTTCCCCTCAGCTGCTGTGTGTGCTTGCACAGAAATGAGCTGTGATCTGCTGCTCATCACTGGCTCAGGAGTGTGGTTGGCAGATCCCAGGCTGTGTGCAGATGTAGCCTTGTGCCTTGGGGACAGCAGTGAATTTTCTTTTGGTTTAGGGATTTTTATCTTTACACATTACCTATGGATGGGGTGACATGAGCAGGCAAAGCCAGGACCCTGCGTCAGAGCCTCAAATAACCACGTTTCCAGGGTAGCAGGGCTTTAGAAGGAAATATTGTGAGGCTGGCAATCAAATTGCAAGAGTTGATTTCCCTGTATTCATAGGGAAAAATAACTCTGATTTATCTGGAATCATTAATTCATTATTTAGATGCTTAGTGAATCAGAAAGACATTCTGCAGGGGAAAAAAGAGATAATTATAGCAGAGGTGTGTTGAGTCATTTATTCGAGATGAGAAATGCAGGTTTCTGCCTAAAAAGTGACCTTCTGATTTTTACCATCACCCAGAGGTGGCAGGCAGGATCTGGGAGTGTGTGACAGCCCTGGCAGCTCACCCAGCTTTGGTGGCTGAGTCCCAACATGCTTGAACAAGAGCTGTTTTATCCATGTCAGTCGAGGAATGTGGTAGTTTTGAAGCCTACATGAGCTTTAGGTCACCACTTGTTTGGCATGGCCACCACAGAACTAAAAAAGTCAACCAGAGCTGTTTGTTCTGCAATTTGCTGCCTGCTGGAGGTTCACCATGGGCCCCTATCAAAGAGAATTAATGATTTGTATTCAGGCTGAGCACCAGATGATTGCAGTAAATAATTCTCTTTGTAGGCAATGTTTTACTGCAAGAGCAGTGAGGTTTCTTTTTTTTTCTTTCATTCTTCTTTTAATTTTTTTTTTTTACCCCCAAGAGGTGAATGAACCACATCCTTGACTTTCATTTTATTTTCAGTTTCTTGCAGGGCCTGAGGGAGTGGGTGAGTTGCCTTGGCTCTGCTGCCTTTGCTGCTGCTGAGGAGGTTTTTCTTGGGCTGGAGAGAGGAGCTCCCCCTGCCATTCAGCCTTTTGCCCCTTCACCCCCAGATCTGCCCTGGTATGTGCTGTCCTGTCAGGAGCACACTCAGCTGCTGATGGTGGCTGCATCATGCTGGGGAAATCCCAGCCCAGGGCAATCCCACTGGAGGAAGTGTGGGCCTGGCAGTAAGAGGGATGAGCTATAGGGGAGTTTGGGCATTGATTTTTGGGAGGCTGAGGAGAGGCTGTGCTATGCAGCAATGCAGCAGCAATGCAGCCCATGCCCTGCCCTGCTCTCCTGCACATCCCAGCACTGGAGACCTGGGCACTGCTATGGCCAGGGCTGGTGCCCTCAGCAGAGCCTATGGCTGGGTAGGAGTGAAGGGTTTAACCCAGAATATAATAAATTGTAATAATGTGTTCAGTGCTTTGATTCACTTTTTTTTTTTTTTTCCTTTTTCTTTCTTTTACTCTGAGCAGCCTGGATTGAGGCGCCTCCAAGCTGCCCCACCCTGTGCCAGGACTTTCCTGCACCCACCGAGCTGGCTCTGAGCAGCAGGGCTGGGCTCACCCTGCACAGACAAGCTCCGCACCTGGATGAGCACATCTTTATTTTTCGTTCTAGAAATACGCATTTAAAAAGTCCATTTCTCACCGGGCCACGCCACCCAAACCGCTGCTCCTTCCAGCTGCCCTTGCCGTGGCGGAATTCGCGTTCCCTCTGCACATCTGTGCGAGGCCATTAGAGGGCATTGGGCTCTCATTTTCCATCACCCAGAAGGACTTTTTAACTGGGAGAAAATACAGCCAGAGCAGCTCTCCCGCGCCGACTCCTGCACGGCTGGAGCAGCTCCAGCCCTTCGGGAGACGGCCCCGACTCATCTTTGGGCTTTGTTTTCCCTTTTCCCTGCTTCTGGCCTGGCCCCGGCTCTCGGGGAATGTGCTTGGATGGCAGGCGGTATGTCTGGTGCTGCGGAGCGGAGTCTCCGCTGTCTGAGCCCCTCGCTTGCCGAAGCCCTGCCAAACCACCAGCGCTTTGGAGAGGAGGAGAGGCCAGGCAGAGCGGGAAGGCTCGTGTTTATTCTGGAGGGATGAGGGGAAGGTGAAGGAGAGCTGCCATCAGCAGGACCCTGCCCATGCCCGGGAAGGCGGCTGCTGGGTTGCAGGGTGGGTACCATGGGCTGGCTGAGCTCCTGCAGGGTCGAGCAGCTCAGCCTGGTGTGGCAGTGGCTTGTGGGGTGCAGCTGCTCTCTCCCTGGGGGGCCAGGGCGTGAGGGTTCCCTCCAGGCATTCTGGCTTCCAGCTGCTGGAGATGGTCTCTCTTGAAGTTCCTGCAAAGCAGAGCTGCATGATGTGGCAGAGAAGCAGCACCACCTGTTCAGAAGCCCCATCACTGATCCAGGAAAGGACCAATTCCTGTGTTCTTGGGTGGGTTTATGCTTGGAGCAGGATTTCCCCATTTCCCATATCATTCAGCCTAAGGAACTTGAAATGCTGCCCAGTGACCCTGCCTGGGTCAGCGGGGTGTACAGGAGGCAGGTGATGGGTGACACGGGGATCTTGTTCTCTGTTTCCAGCCTCCTTTGCAGCCAAAGTCCATCATTTCTTCTCTGTTTTCCCAATGGAAACATCCTCCATCTTCACCATAACCACAGTGCCATGGGTGTGTGCCAGACTCTTTGCCGGGATGAGGCGTTGGCTCCGGGGTGAATCCGGGATGGGCACACCTACAAACGACCTCCTCTTCCCCTCTGGAAAGGCAGAGTGGAGATCAGTGAGGAGATGCAGAGGGGTGGTGGTGTTTCCCCCATAGCTGGGGAGCAGAGGCATGTGGCACTGGCAGTACAGGGGGAAAGAAGTGGGCAGGAGGTGCCACCCTCATGCCAGAAAGGCAGATCAGCCCCGTGTTCACACTGGGGTTGTGCCAGGCTAATCAAGGGGTGGCAGAACCACCTCCCAGGTGTGCCCAGGGAGCCAGGCAGGAGCTGCAAATCCATCTCTGGCCATAGGGAGGGATGGCCAAGCTCACCTGTGTGGGACCCACCGTGCTCCTGGATGCAGACATCCAGAGACCCCAAAATTCTGGTCTGCACCTGCACCTTGGCTGTTTTCCAAGCAAAGTCTCAGGAGATCGTTCATGTGTCCCTGAGACACGGTCAGCTCATGGCTGGGGAGGGCCCACAGGGGGCCCACAGGTAAGTGGGGATCCCGTGGCTCGTGTTGCTGGCACTTCCCTCTGTCAGTCAAAGGTGTTGCCCAGAGGCAGCAGCTCCCCCCAGCCCTCACTCACCGCTGGGAACGCTGCCGGCGGGGCCGGGCAGGGTCTGAGCATGCAGAGCCGCCTCTGGGTCTCCAGCCGGCAGTAGCGGTTCTGGTTGGACACGCGGGTGGCAAAGCCCAGCCCGCAGGTGGCCGAGCAGGCGCTCCACTCCGTGCCCCACTCCTGGCAGGGGTATGGCAGCAGTGGGGACACCGCCCCGGCCGCTGCAAGAGAGGACATGAGGGGGAGAGTGCTTGGAGGCGGATGCTGTGCAGAGAAACGTGTGAGGTGTCTCCTGTTGATGTTTCACAGCCTGGGTGAAGGGATCATCCCCAGAGACTTGCGTGGGCATCCCCTCCCCGGAGCTGCCCTGCATCTTACCTGCCCGGGCATCCCGGAGGAGGTGCTGGTCCTGGGCCTCACAGATCCACTCCGGGCAGCACTTCCCTGGGATCTCCACACGCCGGGGGTAGGGGCAGTCCGGGGTGGGCAACCGGACATCCTCCTGGCACAGCGGGATGCAGTTGAAGCCCCCGTCCAAGCAGTGGCACTGGACTTTGCAGCTGGGCTGGAAAACCTCCCCGTCCCGATAGAGCCGGCCGTTCACCTCGCAGCCCTCCTCATCGTCTTCAACTGCAAGGGACAGCCGGGGAGCCCATTAGGGACAGAGGGACAGAGAGGTGGGGATGGCAGGGGGCAGTGCTGGGGGTTACAAAGGGATTGAAGTGACTGAGCAGTGTGCAGGGCAGACATGGGTGTGCAGCAGCACGTTCATCACCCAACCTCCTCCCCTCCCCTGCCTTCTTTCCTCATCTCTCTGTTTTTTCAAAGCAACCGCTCACCAGCTGTGAGAACCCCCCTGCCCTTTGGCTCTGACCCTGCCTTCAGGCTTTCCAGCCTAGGAAAAGCTTTTCCGAGATTTTTCTGCAGGTCCCCCAGGCTCCAGCCTTGGCTGGGTGACCGCAGCGTCCCTGGGATCCTCCCTGTCCATTCTCATTGAAACCCCCCCTGAATCCTCAGTCAGAAAGCAGCACAAGAGCTGGCAGGAGATGGGCCACAGCCCCAAGGCCAAGCTGCATGCATCATCCTCAGGAAAGCTGCTTTCCTAGCCTTAACCACTTCCCTGGTGGTGCTGCGGGGTGCCTGTAGCCATGTGAGGTCATGACTGGAGCTGGGCTGTGCACTGGGCTGGAGTGTGGGGGCATCCCCGGGGAAAATGGGCACCCCCGTGCTCACAGTTGCAGGTGCCTCCTGTCCCTGCAGATGCTGAGCTGTAGTCACAGACGAGGCCCTGGCTCTGGTCACAGACGTGCAGGAAGTCGCAGGGCTCTCCCAGGCGCCGGGCACAGATCTTGCAGCAGCCACACCCATCCAGGACCAGGGGGGACCCGCGGGGGCAGCGGGGGGGCACCCAGGGGCAGTAGCATGGTCTCCGGCACAGCTGGGCACCGACCTGTGGAGGCAAAGCTGAATCCATACAGGTGTTTTTTGGCTAACACTGCTTTGTCACTGGGACAGCCAGGTAACCTTGTCTCAGTCATGGGGGCAGATTTTTGGTGCAGGGAGGCTCTGCAAATCCATGGGAATTTCTCAAAGCATCCTGGAAAGCTGCTATCCCCTTTGAAGGGAATCATGGAGAATCAAGGATGCTCAGAGGCTCAGCACCCTGCAAGACTTCAATGTGCCACTGCTCTGAACACACAGGAGGAGGATGGAGCTACAAGGTGAACATCCCAGGCAGTGGTGGTTATTTAGTGAGGTCAGCAGCCCCAGGCAGCCCAGTGGGAGAGAGGAAGAGAGGGAGGGAGGGAAAGCAGCCCATCCCCATGCCTGCCCCCAAGGCAGCAGGCTGTGCCCAGCTGGAGAGGTGGCTTTGAGGGACTGAATTCACGTGGTGAGTGCACAGCACCTCACTCCTAACAGTGTTAAGAGCTCTCATTCATGCCAAGAAATAGGACATTGCATCAGCAGTGTGAGGATCTGAGGCCAGGCAGATCTCACTGCATTCCTCACTGGTCCAGCTGCATCCTCTGCTTGTCCCTGGCTGCAGCATCCTCACCTGGCCTGGCCCACTGGGCCAGGAGCCCAGAGATAGGCACATTTTCAAGGACTGGGAGCTGTTTTCCCTCGTGACTAGACTGAGCGATCCCTTTGGCAGGGCTGTGCACTGGCTCAGCCAATTGTCTGCCAGGGAGGTGCCCACAGGACTTCACCTGGGCAGGTGGATGTTTATACCCTTGACCCATCCTGCTTGCACACCCACCCTGGCACCAACAGCTTTTTTAGGCAGCTCTTGAGCTCCCATCATGTCACATGTGACAGAGCTATTACATATAGAGCCTGAAGCCAGGAGACTTGGCTCTGCATTTTAGAAGTGAATCCTTGCCAGGACTGGCCTGACAGTGCCCTGGCAGCCCTGCTGCTCAGCACCAGACACATGCTGCTGGATGCAGGGCCAGCATGTGCAGCACAGCAAACACGCAGCCAAAACACTCATCCCTGCCCTGGTCCAGGTACAGACTGCTGAGTCTGCCAGGAGAGTGATGAGTTCAGCCAGACCATGTAGGTTTTAGATACCATTTTTCTTTTTCTTTCAGTTTCTCCTGGTGGCATCAGGTCTGGCATGATGAGTCAGACAGAGAGGGCAGCTATGGGTGCTCTATCTGTTCCCCATTTGCAGCAGTTCAGATGCTTTTCATGGGGCTGTAAAAGTGTCAGTGCCAGTAACTGGAGTTAAAATATATCCAAAATGGATTGGGTCATTTGGGTCTTGTTCTAGTTCTGTCACTGAGCAGCATTATTAATGTGGCAGGGACTGAGGGACTGGCTGTGGTGGCCAGGTTTGGGCTGGCAGCACGATGGTCCTTGGTGATTCTCCAGGCACTCGTGAACACCTGGGGCAAGAATCATTGCTCTGCTACAGCTTACCCAGGCAGCCAAGGGCATTTTTCGTCTTTCAGGAGGCTGTTATTACAAATCGATGTTTTAGAAAGATTAGCCAAGCCATAAATTCATTTTCCCCTGCTCCTTGTAATTTACTTGTCTTTAGATGACAATGTGGCTCCTGTCAGAGATCTGAACTTCCTGGGAAAAGAGTCAAATAGGCACAACGCTGCCACGACATCCCTGCGTGGGGATTCAAGCAGCAATTAGAACTTGGAGCTGAGATGCCCCACATTTTTCAACATTCCTGTTCTCTGCACAGGCAAATATTTTCACACAGAGTCCAAGAGAGAGAAAAAAAAATCTCTCCAACAACCCAAATCCCATTGGAGGAGGCACTGGCTTGGTGTGAGCGTTCCGAGAAGTGGGGAGAGCTGAGTAATGCCAGGGCTGGTGCTCGTGGCTTGGCCCCAGCCTCGGGAGCCTGGGCGGAGTGAATCCAGCCTGGAGGAGCCTGGAGGAGCCGCTCCCGCCCAGCTGCTGCTCGCTGGCTCGCAGGGACCGAGCGTAGCCCAGCCCGGAGAGCCGCAGGGACAGAGGGCGAACAGCACATTGCTGGCATTCCTGTGTGCTCCAGGGACTGCCACAGCGGAGCCCTGGGCCCAGGAACGCTCAGACCCCGCTGCTCCATCTCCAACACCTCTCCCAGAGCACAGCTCTGCTCCCTGCATCCACACAGCCTGGGCTGCCGGCCGGCCATGGCCACCGGGCTCGTGGTGACACCCCAGTCCCTCCTGCACCCCACCTTGCCAGACCCGGGCTAAAGTTGCCCCATCTCCCTTACCTTGGAGAGAATGCAGAGCAGGGAGAGGAAGAGGAGCTGCTTCTCCAGCTGGAGCCTCATGGTGCTCTCCCCTGAGCCACTTCAGCACATCACCCCCCCAGGCAGTTTGGAGGCAGTGCCGTGTTCGCAGGTTTTAAAGCCCAGAGTAGGTCCTGCTGGTGTTTATACTCTCCCTGCTCTGATGTCACTCACAGGCTCCAATATAAACATGAGTAGGTTTGGACAAGCCTCAAAATTTTCTTTTTTTTCCTTTTTTTTTTCTTTTTTTTTTTTTTTTCTTTTTCCAGCCCACATTCCAGCTGCCATTTCCACTCTTCTCAAGGTGAGAATATGCTGTTCACGGAGACAAGGAGTGAAGGGAAGGGATGCTGTGCTGTCCCTGGGGAGCAGGGCAGAGAGGCTGGGGAACCAGGCTAGTGGGATGATCCAGCTCCCTTCTCCTGGCCTGGAAGGGAAGTTTCATGCCCTACCCTACTGGTCAAGGTCTGCCCAGGCAGAGCTGGTATCTTCCTCCTGGGATTTGAAGGGATTGGGGGGGCTGTCCCTGCTGCTGCGTTGGGACAGTGCCGTGACCAGGCAGCAACAGGGCATCCACCCCTGTATTTAATGCTGCACCCAGTGCATGGCAGGCTGTGGAAGAGGGGTGAGGCACACAAGGGAGCTGGAAATGGATTTGCTGTGGTGGTGGTGGTGGTGCTGCCACACCATCCCCATCTTGAGAGGGACTGTGACCTGGGGAAGCTGCTGGGGTGGGGTGGTTTCACTGGGAGGCAAACCCATGCAGCCAAGAGTGATGCCCCAACTCTCCCTCTGGCCTTTTCTCCTTCTGTTCTGCTTTTGTGAAACAGGTTCTCAGCCACCTGAGCAGCAACCCTGACCTCAGCTCCAGCTTGCCCTGGAAGCCAGGGCGGGAGTAGGGCAGGCACAGCCCGGCAGGGAGGAGCTCGGGCTGATCTCTCACATTACCACCCAAATCTCCACTTTGCTTTGCTTCATTAGCTGCACTCGGGCTGTTAACGAGCTCATGGCAGCCTGTGGGAATACCAGGACACTTTCCAAAGGCTGCTGTCACTTATGCAAGCGCTGGAGCCTCCTCTGTGCATGTTGGAGCCCCTGCTCCGTGCCTGGAGGTCAGGGATGCGCTCTGGCAGCCCTGCCTGTGGCACAGGAGGGATGAGGAGGCACACTGCTGTGAACTCACTGGCAGAGGGTGGTTCACGATACCTAAAGCTGGAGACAGCTCTCATGTTCCACTTTCTGCTCCTCAGCTGGTGCCCTCCCACTGGCTCCGGCTCAGCCAAACATCCCGGGAGTGGCTGGGGAGAGACAAAGTGCCCTTGCCTCATGGGGGCAGTTCAATTAATTATTCCAGGCTTGTGTTTATTAGGGGCTCCTGATTAACGGCTATGAGTTCATTTTCCAGCTAGAAATCAGGTGCCAGTGCTGGTAACAGAAATAAAAGCCTCTCATTTCCCACAATGAATTCCCACAAATTCCCACAATGAATGCATCTTGGAACAGGTGACAGATCAGTGTGAGGTCTTGGGGGGCAGCAGGGCAGGCTGAGGCTCAGGACTGCCCAGAGGGCCAAGTGGACATTAAACCCCTCTCACCTGATGTGATGACAGGGGCAGCTCCTTTCTTTGCTCTCCGCTCAGCTCTGAACAAGAGAGGACCTTGCTTCCCCCTACACCTGATGTCACTGAGATTCAGATGTAGTGAGGTGACATCCCTGCAATGGTTTGACATCACCAGGAAGCTGTCAGAGCTCAGGCAGTGACAGAGAGCCTGAGCCAAGCCTGAGTCAAGTCAACACCCCCAAGTGCAGCAGTCAGATGGGGCCAAACGCAGCATCCCACGCCTGGCAAGCTGCCCACACTCCCAATGGCACTGGCAATCCTCACTGGTACCCTGGTGGGTTTTTGGAGGTGCCCAGTGGAGCTGGCTGGAGGGGTACCCACAAAGTCTCGCATGACCTGCCTTCCCAAAGAGGATTCTCCACGGGTAACATGGGCTTTATCTTCCCTTCTCCCACCTCTCTGGGTCCCACATGCCCAGGTGGCTGTCCTGGAGCTGCAGGCAGAGCCTGGCACAGGAATTCAGCCCCTGCACCACTTTTGATGTGCAAAGCTCTACCAGAACAGCACCTTAGCAGCTTATTTTATAAATACTCAGTTATAGCCCTTCCCCTCTGGAGCATGTACCCTATAAGTGTTCTGTACCATACATGTGATTTCTGAGCTAGTAATTAAGTCCATATGTCTCCCTCCACAGCTTCCATGGTATTATTGTCAGGTTTTTGGGGGGATTATGATTTTTTTCTTTTTTTTTGTGGTCAGTTGTGGAAGAAAATAGTTGATACAGGGATCTGAATACATCTCCTTTGAGTTAGCCACTGGTAAGCTTTGCTGTTTCTATAGAAATGAAGGAACTGCCCCAGTGAATTTACATTTTAGAGAGCTGAGTTCTTCATGTGTTTGCTGTTCTAACGTGCCATCGTGAATAATACAGAAAAGCTCTCATTTGCACACCCTGCTCAGCTGAAATTGCATCCATCTGGGGTGGATATTGAGCATATTCTTCCTTCATGCATTTCCTTTGCTGAGACTCCCCTTCTTTACTCTACATCCTGTGTTAAGCACTCTCCCCAGAACTTCTGGGGGAAGTCAGAGCAGGGTCTGGATGTCCATCTCTGGCAGGGAGCACTCAGGCTGCCCTGGGTCCTGGCTGTGAAATTGTGGGTCTAGGGCAATCCCAACTCCATGGATTAGTGGGGAGAACATTCCCTTTGCTCCTGGGCACTCCTGGCTCAAATCCCCTCTGCAGAGGAGCAGGGCTGCCCATGGAGGGTGGACAGCACTGGTGGAAAGCTGGACATACATCCAGCTTGGAAAAACCAAGAGCCCTGAGCTGAAATGGAGATGCCTCAGGTCTCCTTTGGCTGTTGGACACTTTGGGGTGGCTGCTGGATGTTTTTCATGAGACTTCTGGAAAACACCATGGCTTTGGGAAATTTTGAAATATCTCTGCTTTTGGCAGGATGGGAGAATTGTTTCCTACCCAGAGTGAATCTGGCTCCAGTTTCAAACAGCAAGAGCTGAGAGAGGTGGTGATGGCTATTTCCACCCCTGTCTGGGCATTTCTATTCCCTCTGGTTCTCACACCTTAACTGGGCAGCAGAGCCAGGCTGAGAGGACAGGCCACCCAAGGGACAAGGCATGGGCCAGGCAGTCTTTTACCTTGAGGTCACTGCTTCCACCC
>VWYP01016872.1:43881-198117 GCA_013400435.1 Pycnonotus jocosus | reverse complement strand
CAGGGACTGAAAGTATTTACCATCTGGTGCCTGGCCAAGTGACTTGTGAGAAAAGAATTCAGGGCTGCCGTCCAGTTTCTGATGGTCAGGCAACTGCACCAGGAACCTTGGCTACATCTGGGACCAGCTGACCCCTCCAAGCTCCCAGCCACGGTGGCAAGGTTAGCAGGGCCAGCAGCTGGGCATCCCCCCTGCCAAAGGAGGGACAGAAACCATGCCTGCTGGTGGTTCATCATTTCCCAGACATTTTTAGGTGGGTTTCACTAGAAAGAAGCACTGATAAATGGGGCTTGGGGCTGGTTCTGCTCTCAAAGTTCTGACATTGCCAAGAGGAAGGAGCTGAGCGATTCCATGAGGAGCAAATGGACTATCACAACCAAGAAAAGGCTTGTCTTAGCCAAAACTGCAGTGAGAGCTCATCCTTCAGACTGAGGGGGCTTCTCTTTAGCACAGCACAGCCTTATATCAGCTGTTGTGAAGGGACAACAGAGAAAGATCCAACCCATCAAACCCTGAGCAATACTTCTGTATGATTTTTTTCTTCCCTGCAGGCCAGACAAGAGCAATTCATAATTGTCCCACTAAGTTAAACATTCAGATAATTCAAAGAATAAGACTTTTGTAAAACAAGCTTGGAAACTCCAGCCAGATGAGGTTTTCCATTATTATCTGGAAAACAGTGTCAGAAAGCATTATTTATTCAATATTGTGATCCTCTGAGAGTTTATTTTTTTATTGAGTATCAAACATCATCAAACATAAACTTGTTTAAAAAATATCACTAGAAGTTTTATCATCCAGACAAGACATAATCCCCAGATCCTGACCTTGTGTGGTTACTGACAGACCCTTTGTATTTTCCATGGAGCTGGATGCCTCACTCATGTTTCCTGATCAAATTGCTCATTCTTTTTGACTATCTCTATTTTTCTCATGGTTTCAGGCTAAAACAGACCGTGTTTTTCCTTCAGCTCTTGTTTTGCTCGAGGGAGCTGTGTGTTCTCACACAACTGCCGTGTCCCCTGCAGCATCAGAGAGGAATGCAGTGCCTCCCTGCCAATGGAGGCTCTCACCCATGTGCAGCCAGTGATGCTTCCAGGTGTCTCCAAACTCACCTTGTAATTGTGCCAGCTCTGCTTTAGGGAGGGGTTTGGTGATGGCTGTGTTCCCTTCCAGCCCTGCTTTCTGTGACTCTGGTGAGGCTTTTGAGGATGCAAGTGCTGCACACATGAGGCAGCTGGTGCTATGCCTGGGAATGTGTGCTGCTGGAAGAGGTTTGGGTGACACAGGCTGTGTCTGTTCCTGAATGTCACAGCCCTTCACATCCCCAGGGTTGCCCTTGGCTCACCAGCAGCAGGAGCAGCTCAGGGTGCTGGTGAATCCAGGATGCTGGGACAGGGCAGTGCTGGGGAGGGGACAGTGACTTGGGGCAAAGACAGCCCTCTTCATGTCCACTGGATGCTCTGCAAACCCCTGCTCGTGGCTGGAACCTTCCCAAAGGCAGTGAAGTGGGCATTCCTCAGCGTCCTTGATGACTGGGAGGAGCCTGGCTCCTGCAGGAGCTTTCAGCATAGACCTTGGGAACATTGGGAAGCAGGGCTGGGGGGGAATGATGAGCTGCCAGTCCACCCTTCACACCCAGCACTTGAAAACCCCAAATGAGTTGTCACCACCCAAGCCTAGGCAAGGGGACCTGCTGCTTCTCCCCAGGACTCATGTCAAAGGCTTGGCAGGTGAGTCCCACTTCCAAATTGTACCCCAGGGAATAAAGCAATGGCTGGGCCTGCTCTCCATCTTCTGAGCAGGACTGGAAAAGCTGAAGCAAGTGATGCCTCCATGTGCCAAGGAGTCCCAAGCCCCCAGCCCTTCCCTATGCCCCATCCTGATGCCAGAGACATCTGGAGACATTTCCCAAGCATGAACTTCACATAAACCACCTCCACTTGTGCCCTTCCCCAGCCAAATCAATAAAGACACGACTGAAACCTTCAGAGCTTGTGTGGGATCCAGCTGAGAAAAACAAATCTCTGGGTCTCACTCTGGTTATGGAAGCAGCGATGTCGCCTGGAAAAAATGTACCAGGGAGCAGAGAGCAGAGGGGAGAGCAGAGGAGCTGGGCACCATCTCAAATATGACTCAAAATCATGGGAAATTATTTCTGATTAATGTAATTACTTCGGCTCCAGCCCTGATCAATATGAGGAGCTAAAACGCTCATAAACCGGCCGAGAATGTGAACTATGCAGAATGATTTGTAAAAGGTGTTTGGCTGGGTGCTCTCTCCTCTGGCTCTTGGGCTGCCCAGGGCAGGCTGACCTGCTGCTGTGGGAGGTGGGAGAGCCCTGATTTGCTAATTGCAAACTGGTGGCCCCCAAATGAGAATCCCCCCAAAGGAACAGGGAGGGGACTGCCTCATGCAAGCCCTGAGTCTAAAGAAATGCAACCAGCCTGCTTGGCTGGGCTGCTTCTGTGCTCTGAGCACAAAGCAACAGCCAAGGTTGGCCTTTGGCAGGCTCATGGTGGCCCCCAAAGTGTGGGGAGGTTCTGGTGGGCTGGCACCCAGCACAGCCCAGGCAGGGGCTCTGTGTGGGCACTGAGGAGGCAGTGGAGAACTGCAGGACCATGGGGACACAGCTGGAGAGGACACTGTCCTCAGATCTCCTGCTGCCTGAGCCCCAGCTGTGCCAAGGGTGGTGTCCATCTGCATGGGAGGGGCGCTGCCTCCTGAGGGGCAGGGCTGTGTCTGAGGGACCTGCACCCACAGAAGCAGAGCAGGAGGAGGAACCTGGGAGATCCCTGGAGATCAAAGCCAGGTTAAATGGGGCTTTGAGAAACTTTATCTGGTGAAAGGTGTCCCTGGCTGTGGCAGGTGACTGGGAACTAGATGCTTTTTAAGATCCCTTTTATCTCAAACCATCCTGGGATTCCAAGAAGCCCTGCAGCAGGTCCCTGTGAACGATGCCTGTGGCCATATGAAGGTGGTAGGATTTTCCCCCTGTGAAAGCAAGCTGGAGAACAAGTCCCTTGGGTCATGGGGGTCTCCCATAACTGGTGGTTTCTCTGACATGGGGAGGAAAGGGAAGAATGGCTGCTACAGTCTCATTTTTGTCCTGCTCTTTCCCAGGAAGATGGGCTGGGCTGGACTGGGAATTGCAAAGCACCCCTCCTGTGCTTTCAAATCAAGACCCCTTTGGGGTGGGTTTCCACCTGCTGCAGGGTTTTGGAGTGAGCTATAGAGAAAGGGAGTGTTTGGGTTATGTGTCTGTCTGCACCTGGTCACCCAAGGCTGGTGATGGCAGCCTGGCCATGGCTCAGCTTGTCCCAGGAGCTGCTCCAGCCAGTTTGGAGCCAGCCAGAGCCCCAGAGGAGCATCTTACAAAGCAGCTCCTCCCATGAACAAGCTCAAGGAAGGAAAATGCAGCCTGGAACTGTTGTCACCAGGACAGCAGTTGGAGTGTGGAGAGCAGTGTGTGTGGGGGGAAGCCAGCCTGCTGCTCTGCCCTCCCTGCTGACACAGGCTGCAGAGAATGTTTTGAGGTGATTTCACTGCTGGGTATGCTGTCCATGATACTTTTCCAACATTATCTCCACGTCCTTCCTGGGGCAAAGAGAACTCCCTAGGCCACATGGAGAAATGCTGGTGTGTGATTTTGCTGGAAACCACATGTAGCACAACGTGGTTGGGGTTAGGAGAGCCGTTTCCGCAGTATTTGGCTGCCCTCTCCACTGCCAGAAGCTGACCACATTCAAATCCCAGTTTTCCTTGCATTCCATGGTCCTGCTGAGCTGTGGTCTGCCACCCGTGCAGGGGAAGCCATCCTGCTGGCCTGCCACCCAGAAATCCTGCTCTGAATCCTCTGTGGGAGGATGAAACACAAGCACTTGGCAAACCACAGTCCCTGAGTGCGAGGCAGAGAGCCGAGGGCTGTCGGAGCAAAGGGAACATCCCCGAGCTGTGCAGGAGAAGCCAAGCCAGGCTGGCTCATGCCAGTGGACAAGGGACAAGTGCAGAGGCTCTGACTGCAAGGGACACCAGCCACTCTCTAGGTGCAACCCCAGCTTTGATATCTCTCTTTGCTGAGATCCACAGTTCACAGTTCACAGTTCACAGCTCACAGCTCACAGCTCACAGCTCACAGTTCACAGTTCACAGTTCACCCCAGACTCGTGGTGCAGCTTCTCCTGCAGGGCAGTGCCTTGACCAGCAGCTTGGTCCAGGGGTGCTCTGCTCAGCCCAGGGTCCCAGCAGTGAGGCAGAGTTGTGCCTCCAGCCTTGGCTGCTGCAGCTCCCCCCTGTAACCCTGACCTTCCAGTGCTGCTGTGCCTTCCCCTGCATTGCACTTGTGCCACAACCCACAGAGAGGCAGCTCAAAGGTCCTGCATGGTCACACAGCTTCTGCTTGGACCCGGACACATCCTCCATGGCCTGATTGTCCTCCTTGTCCCCATGCAGGACCACGGGCACCTGCTCTGAGCCAAATTTCCTCTCCCAGGACTTGTCTGCAGGGTGAGAGCCCAGCCTTGCTCCTCCTGCCTCTGAGCCCTGGCCCCTGGAAACATCTGCAAGGAAATAGCTGAAGGTATTGAAAGGAGAGGCAGGAAACACTCTGAATATTTTTTTTCCTAAATATAATGACACTAATGTTGTTTGCAGTGTCAAAAATAGAAATGAAGAGAACCTGCCTTTTTCCTGTTTGCTTTCAGCTCTCACTTTCCTGCCTGTCTCTGCATTCTGAGGATCTGCATGAAAATAAACACAAGAAAAATCTCAGCAGCGTGCAAAGCAAAGCCAGATGAGTTTGGCTTCAGCTTCCCCAAGTGGGGCCGTGCTCCTCCTCCACAGCTTCGGGCTGTGCCCTCCCCACCTCCAGCCACTGTCCCTGCAGGGATCAGCACTGACCCCACTGCTGCAGAGCTGCCACTCTCACTGGGCGTGTGGCCACCTGCTGCACCCTGTGTCCTGGCTCTGCTCACTCTCCTGACTTTCTCCAGCTGCTGCTCTTCCTCCCATGGCTGTCAGAGCTGTGCTCCTGCCCCAGCCTGGATCTGCCAGGGTGCTACCACAGAAGCCCTGGGCAAAATCTCCCTGCCCCCACCTCTTCTGCTGGAGATATTTCTCCAGATGCCTGTGGCACATCCCTCCAGCATGCATGGCATGTAGCCATGCCCAGGTTTCCCTCCCAGCCTCCTTCGGCTGGGAGGATTTTGCTGCCAATCTCTCACCAGCTCGTCAGAGAGCAATGACCATCACTGAATTCAGAGGATGATGGATCCAAATTCAGCTTTGAGCCACACCAGGATTCCCAGAACTTGGAGGATCAGGTACGGGAGCCAAGTCCTGAGCACAGCAAACTGGCCACAGTTTCACAGTGTCTGAAGAGCAGCATGGCTTTAATTTGGGAGGTGACACCGCACCCCGGGTCAGCACGGCTGCCTGGTTGCTGCAGGTGTTCAGATGGAAAGCTCAGCACTCATTTTTCAGCAGAGCAACACAGGGAATGCGTGTCTTGGATGGAGGCTTCTGCCTGATTTATTACAGACTCAGCTCGAGGTGCCTCGGGAGAGTCAGCCCTGGCAGAGGATGAGAGGCAGGCGTGTGCAGGGATAGATTGCAGCACACAAAATGCTGCCTTGTAGTAAGACTGCCTGGAATGCACCAGAGCCGGGAGCGGGAGGATGAATGAGCCCTCTGGCCTGGTTTACTTTCCTCTGCCATCCCCAATTTCTTTCTTGAGTTGGTGAATGGGGAGGGTAGGCAGCCTTGGGCTGTTGGTCTGTCTTGGAAATCCATGAGGCAGCCAAGCACTGGCCTGGAGTGTTGCTGGCACTGTCCTGGCCACATGAGCCTGCTGACAGTGCCAGAGGACTGGCTCCACTATGTCCAGGTGCCACCCCTTGTGCAACATCCCTCAAAAGGCTGACTTTTGCAAGGAGTGTGTTTTTCACAACGTGGCAAGTTACAGGGTTGACCTCAGTTTCTTTTTAGTGAGCTGGAAATCAGGTGTTTAAAATGTCACTGAACTACTGTGAGTCACTGTCTGGGCCACTTTTGTGTCAAAGAGACAGTTCTCCTGTATGTCACTGTAAGGTCTGTGCTTGAACCTGGCATGATGTGGGTGGAAAAACAACCAGAAGCTTCCCCATGAATCCCTCCCCTCCACTAGATGCTTTCCTGGCCCTGGCAGATTTCTGGCCCCTGGTAGTCCACACACTTTTGCAGTTTTTCAGCTGCCTCTTCCATGTCTGAAGCTGCCAGTGCCCAGTCTCTGCTGGCTGTGAGTGTCCAGGTTTTTCAGCAGTGTTGTGTCAGCAGTATCCAAAGGGACCATTCAGTCACAGAGTGTGACAGTGATGGGCTTCACTGGGGGCTTCCTTACTGGGCTTTTGGGGTCCATTTGGGCACCAAACCTGTGGTAGGACTGGGATTCTGACCCCACCTGGTGCAATCTGTCACAGTGTTAATCGGGCTGAGCCAGAGCCATTGACACAGGGCAGACAGTGGGGCCTGACAGCCCATCCCTGTGAGCTCCTGCCCTGCTGAAAGCATCTGTCTGACAGCCCCTCTGTAACGCACAGTGGGATGGCAACTCTGGATTTACAAATGATAGCTCAACTNGCCCTGCTGAAAGCATCTGTCTGATGGTGGGATGGCAGCCCTGGATTTACAGATGATAGCTCAGCCACAGGGATTTCCCAGGTGTTCCTCTCTGCTTGGTCCTGCTGCTGGCCTGCAAGGTCCACCCACAATCCATGTCTTTGGTGTGAGCTGGGAATGAGACAGAGCCTTGGCATGTGAGGAGGAGAAAACAGCCCTTGGAAAGGATTTAGCCATAACCTGTGTGTTTAGGTGCTCTTCACCTGACCAGGCCGAGCAAACAAATTGAGGGTTCCTAGGGCGGAGGGCTGGGGTCTGTCTGTGGTGGGGCTGCCCCAATCCCTTATCCCTGGTCCCTCAGCCACAATCCCTTATTCCAAATGCCCTTATCCCCAGCCTGGCAGCCCCAGTACCTTATCCTCAATCCCTTATCCCGGTCCCGCAGCCCCAGTTCCGCAGCCCTGATCCCTTATCCCCGATCCTGCAGCCTCAATCCCTTATCTCCGATCCCGCAGCCCCAATCCCTTATCCCCGATCCCACAGCCCCAGTCCCCCAGCCCCAATCCCTTATCCTGATCCTGCAGCCTCAATCCCGCAGCCCTGATCCCTCATCCCCCGTCTCACAGCTCCGGCCCCGCAGCCCCAGTCCCGGTCCCTTCTCCCCGGTCCCTTCTCCCGCTCCCTTCTCTCGGTCCCTTATCCCTGGTCCCTTCTCCCGCTCCCTTCCCCTCTCCCTTCTCCCGCTCCCTCCTCTCGGTCCCTTATCCTGGTCCCTTCTCCCAGTCCCTTCCCCTCTCTCTTCCCCCGGTCCCTTATCCCGGTCCCTCCTCTCGGTCCCTTCTCCCGCTCCCTTATCCCTGGTCCCTTCTCCCGCTCCCTCCTCCCGCTCCTCTCCCCGCTCCCTCCGCAGCTCACGGGCTCTGCCTCCCTCTCGTGGCCGCTGTGCTCGGGCTCTCCGGGAGCTGCGGGGGTTCACGCCTTGCCCCGGGCTCCCCCCGCACCCCGCGGTGCCTCCCGTGCCCCTCGCTGGGCACAGCCGGGTTCATCCCAGCCGGAGCCCGCTGAGGTGTGAGCCAGAACCGCTCCTGGATATTCACCCCTTGCTTTTAGGCAAATCCTTTCTGCTGCCACTGAGGGAGAAAACTCTTCCTAGGCAGTCTTGCATCACGCCTGGTGGGAAACGAAGCCAACTTCACTAGAGTCAGCTGCCTAAAAGTTGAAGCTGATTTATTCCCAATAATCTGTTTTCAATTTCTTCTGCTGCCCTTGAAGCTGAGAACTGAACAAAACAAGAGCTCCAGGAGGTCCTATAGAATATTAATTGGGTCAGGGCCCTGGATTAGATAAATTAAAGCATCTCCAGATGCTCCAGAAAATTCCAGCTCGAAACAGCGAAGACTGGTTTCTCTTCAAACATTTTTTGCTGAAGCAGAGGTCATGACCAGTTGTCCCTGGGGCTTGCAGCCACCTTTGCCATGACAGGTGCCAGGCAGAGCTCCAGTATAGCCCAGTGGTACCAGTCCTGCAGGAGCCAGCACTCGGGAGGTGTATGGGAACACCTGGCTATTCCCCTTCTCCCTGTGCTTCTTCTCCCCTTCACCTGCCTTTCTCTACCTGCAGTAGCTCCCAGTGTCCACATTTCTGGTGGAGCCCAGCAAGCCCTGTTTGAGGAGTCAACAACTCATATGAGTGCTCAGTTTGAGATCCTCAGTTTGGATCAGCCAGACCCTCACTGGCATTTCAGGATCAGTGATCTGGACATCCTGGGATGGCATCTTTGTGTTGGCATCAGGGAGGACAATTTAAGTTACTGCTCTACTCTTCAGATCCTAAATCTGGGCATGAGAACAGCTCCTGAATCAAAATCACCTACAGGCAGAGTGAACAGCAGCAAGGATGGACCAATGCCAGGACCAACCCTGCTGTCTGCCAGGTTTAAGGGCTCTACAGGGTCATGGTGGCAGAAGAGTGGGGACAATCCCCCAGCTTTGCTTTGCAGGATGTGACCTGCAAGTGTCAGAGCCCTGAGAGCACTAATGGGCCTTATGGCCCTGACCAGCTCACCTGCCCCATGCCCATGGGCCCAGGAGCTGTATTTAAGCTCAGCCCAGAGCCTCAGACTCTTCCTGGCTGTGCTGGGACAATGCTGGGCTCCAGCACAGCCACAGTGGTGCCTGGCCATGGGTCCTTTTGTCCTCACTTCCACCTGTTGACTGTTTTCCTGGCTCAGTGTCATCCCTGCACCATTGCTCTGGACCTGCTGGTGCTTCTGGAGCTGATCCTAGCCCTGATGGTCAGACTGGCTTCCTGGCTTGGCCTGGGTCCTGCCCCATCACTGTGGTGTTGCCTCATTATCCGTGCCCTTGGCTGGACCTGGCTGGGGTTTGTGCTGCTCCCTTTTCCAGCCCAACATCACAGCCTGAGCAGGATGGCTTGGCCAGAGCCCGGATCTGTGGAATAACCCAGTGTTAAATCCCTGCTGTGGTGGGGGTTTGAGTGGATGAAATGCCCTCCTTTCCCCAGTACTGAGAAACTCCACAGAGAGCACCTCCCCACGTGTCAGCTGTTTCCTGCATCCTGGCAGCAGCTGACCAGCCCTGCTGCCACCCTTCTTCCCCCAGTGCCACCCAAAATGAGGGTGTGATGAAGGGCTGAGAGCTCAGCTAAAATCCCTGAAGAAGCACAGAGCTGATCCTGTGGAACCCTGGGGTGTGTGGGAATCCGCAGCCCGACAAACCAGGCTGCAGAAGGTGTTGTCTGGGCACCCTGCAGGGAGGTGAAAAGAGGCATTTGGTTCCACTGGCAGCTCCCAAATTCCCCTGGGCAGGGGATGTGCTGTGCTTTTACTTGGGGAGATTTGGGGTTTCCTGCTGTGGCAGCAGCCTGGGCTGAGGCTGTGATATCAGAAAGAGTCTGAGGGGGGCAATATTATGCTGATATTTCTGTTTCCTGGTGCTCCCCCCCATCCGAACTATCTCTAAGAAGGTCAGATTTGGCATTTTCCCTTTCTTTTTCTCTGTGCCATTCCAGTGAGGATGGGGTGCATGGAGCTGACCTGTGGCACCACAGTCCTGAGAAAGGCTGTCCTCAGCTCCTCTCTGTCCTTCAGTGGCCCGGGTGGCAGTGTCTGGCCGTGTGCTGATAATCTAATTACCTGCTTACCCCGAGGGCTGCAGAACAGCTCAGCCCTCCACAGTGTGACATGTGCTGTTAAACCCCGGGCATCAGAGTCTCTTCTGGGGCCAGAGGAGCTTGTCCTGCTGGTCACAGCTGCTGGGTAGACAGCACCCTGGCCAGGGGTTTCCTTGGGGATCCCTGTCACTCTGCCCAGTGACTCTGCGACTCCTAGGCAGCACTTGGCCATGGAACATGGTGTGACATCTGCTCTAGCTCCTTCGCTGGATGTAGCTGTGAGTTGTCTGTGAGGATGGAGACCTGCTCCTCATACAGCTCTGGATAATGGGGGGAAGAGCTTGGGGCACTCTGGGTTTGGGGCTGTGGAGCTTTGCATACGTGAAAAACTGCACAAGTCTTGGCTCCCCTGGGCCTGCCTTGCAGAGATAAAATCAGAGGTGTCAGCCCGTGTGTCTCTTGGTCCTCATTCAAAAACTGGATTTGAATAGAGACATGTGTTAGCTGGCCACAGCTGGGCTTGTGCTCAGCTGGGAGCTGCATCTCTATTGCCCTGTTCAGTGACCCTTTGCTGGATCAGGGCATCCTGCTCTCCGTGGAATTCCCTCAAGAGAGGTGCTGCAGGAAGGGGTGTGGGGGGTGATGTGTTCTGGATGGGGCCTGGAACGCTTCCCTCCACCCTTCCCCAACAGATCCCAGAGCAATAGGCTGTGCTGTGGGCTCAGGGTGCTCAGGACCAGAAGGGCTATTCTGTGGAACAGGGCAGGAAGGTCAGAGTGGGGCACTGGGGTCACGTTCCAGCCACAGCTCAGACACAGCAGTGCTGTTCCTATGGAGGTTTTGATCTGCAGCTGAGCTGAACCTTCTGAGATGGTGCTAAAAACCCTTGAGAGGAGCTTGTTGTGCCAGACTGGAGTGAATCTAGGTACAAATCTTGTCTGTGTTGGTGTGTGGTGTTAACAAGGAGGGCAAACAGGCTGGCAGACCCACGTTGCTGAGTCACGGCTCTGCCACACCCAGCTGTGATCAGGGATGTGTTTATTCTTTTAAGGAACACAAAAGAGGAACGGGTCCCCACGTCCTGATTACTGGAAATCAGACTGAGCTCTCCGGAGACCTTCCCAGCGTGGTGTGGGAACCCTCTGGGATATGCTGGAACATGCCTGGCTCACGTGCTGCTCTCGTCTCTGGGCTTCTCTTTGTGAAAATTGGGGTCAGGACAGGCAGGGGCTGTACCTGGGCTGGAGTCCTCCAGTCCTGCATGGTGGGGGTCTCTGGGCACTGACCCAGGCAGGAGGGTGAACCTCTTGTCATCCCACCATAAGGGAGGTGGTTCCAGTCTTGCAGGCAGCAGCAGGTTCAGGAATTCCCCAGCAGCAAAGCCTTTCCCCAGTGATGCCTGAGGCATCATCCATTGTGCTGGAGGTGGTGGGTGCCCATGGCCAGGGAAGCCTGGTACCCATCCACCCCTTAACTCCTGGTCTCCTCAGGATGATCTTGGCAGAAAATGATGCTGGCAGAGGTCACATCCCAGTGAGGTTTTTGTTTTAGCTGCTGTGGCTGGTTCAGGTTTCAGCTCATCTGGACAGCGCTGGCACAAGAGGAACAGGGCCACATCTTTCCATAGGGTGGAATTGGCTCCTTGTCTTTACTCACAAGAGAAGTCCAAGGGCAGTCAGAGGCCAGGAGGAGCTGAGCTGTCTGGCAAGGTGATCCCTGCTTCCTGCGTTCCGTCCATTATCTTGTGATGATAATGCCTTTGTGCTGGAACTTGAACACTGGATTTTAACACTGACAAAGGCTGACCAAGCAGGAAAGGCAGAGGGCAGGGTGCTGCCCCTGCTGAGGTGAGGCTGCTCTACACTGCAGGGACTCTGTGCTGCTCTCACCTGGGACCCAAACTGCTGCATGAGAGTGGGGCTGCCTTTATCGTAAGACATCCCACAGGGTGGGCCTTGGAGGCATTTCCAAGTCTGAAACACTGCCAGACTCAGACCACTGCTCTTTCCCACAGCCCAGAGCACTGGCTGTGTTTCTCTGCCTTCTCTCTGCTCTATCACTTTCAAAGCTGTATTTATACCAATCTTAGGGAGTGTCATACCTGTCTGGTGGGGTCTGGAACAGTCCAACTCCCCCCTAGCTCATTTCAGGTAGCCTTTTTGTCCAGGAGATACTCAGAATAGGTTGAAATACAGGATGCTGGGTGCAAATTTGCCCTCTGTGTTACAGCCCTAATCTGGTTAGGGGATCAGTACAGCAGGATTGCAGCAGCCCACGTGCCTCTGCCAGTGGCTGCATCCTGGGCTGTGCCCATGCAGGGCTTGTCATCAGCTGGCTATGAATTTCTGTGCTGCTCAAAAGTGCCCCAAAAATGGGAAAATGCAACCTGTTTACAGGGTAGCCTCACCTGTTCCTGGGGTGTGTCTCAGGGGGTTTCTGCTGCAGAGGTTCTTTGTATTTTCAGGCTGGTGTTGTGTTAGGGGTGTGAGGGTTGTGGTTTCCTTGTGGGCAGTGCCAGACAGGAGCCCCACAGGGGACTGTGCCCAGTGGTGCCTCTGAAATGTCATCAGCCCTCTGAGGAGCTGCTTAGTGGCCCTCTCTGTTTTCTCTGACACTCTTGGCCCTGCAATTGCATGAACATCCTTAGGAAAAGCCCAGCACCCACTGTCTGGTGATGGAGAGCTGGGAGAAAGTCTGCCTGGGACCAGGGGTAATGCAGGATCTGCTTCTGCTGTTGGAGGCCAGTGTTGTGTCTGCTTCCAACTCCTTTGAGAGCAGAGGGAAAATGAAGTTCCTCTGGGGAGCAGGGTGGATCCTCAGTGGGGTTTCTGCCCTGCCCATTGGCCACAGAGTCCATGATCCCCAGCAGGAGCCAAATGGGACACAGCTGAGTTCCCACCAGTGACTCCAGTGATGGCTCACCCAGGGGCAGAGGTTTTTCCCTGCCCTGCAGGGAAGCTGCAGAAATTAAATGGGAATTGCTGAGATAAGTTAAGGCTTTGTCTCAAAACCAAAAATTTTGCAGAAGCAATGGATGTTTGGGCTGAGAATGTCTCATCTGGCAAAGTCAACCAATGCAGCACTATGTCATATTTATACATGACAGTGGCATTTATACTCATAGAATTAATTAATCTAAACACACTTTCCTTCATTAGCCACTTAGAATGGGCTGTAGTGAGATACTGGTATCTGGTTTAAAAACGCCAAAAAACAACAAAACCCAACAAGCCAACAAAAAACCCCAAACCAAAATAGAAAAGTGCCTTTTTTAAGATCTAAGCCCAGCATAAACACACTTTTTATTATTTTTGGAAAGCTGTTTGCAGGTGTCAGCAACCCTGACACACAGCTGGTATTAACTTCTGGGGGCAAGAGAAAGGGAACAGGTTTAAATATAGCTCCTGGGAAACAAGCATTGGAATAGCTTCCAAGATCAGTTTTACCCCTACTTTGCTGCCTGGAATTTTCCCTAAAAATACAAAAGATAAACAACCTCAGGGAGCAGACACATGTGCAGAGGAGCAGTTGCTTTCCTCCAGGATGGCCCCAGAGCATCCTTGTAATTGTCCAGACAGGGCCCTGTTTGTGCCCCTCTGGTTTCCCAACTGGGAATTCACCATTAAAAGACAGATTTGCTCTTCTTGAGCCTTCTGGCTGCAGAGAGATGTGGTGTTCTCATAAGGAAACACAGATTTAAAACCAACAGCACAGCAGCTATTGCAACCACCTGATTAAGCCAGTGGTAAAGATAAAGTGGATCAGGGTCAGGTCAATTAAAATCAGCCCAAGCCGTGTTCCTAAGGCTCTGCAACGCACTTGTGGCCAATGAATGCACTGTGCTGACACTCCTGCAAAGAGCTGAGTCTGCAGCACACGTGTATTTGCTAAGCAGGGGAAAAAAACCCATCAAAACCCCCTTACTGCACCATTCCCCGTTGATGGGGGCAGTTCAGCTCCATTGGACTCTTTCTGACCTTTGCTATCAACTCTCCTCCCAGCAGAAAATTACCCCCAGGCTGTTTTTTATTACCTTGTAATTTCCTCTAATCTCTAATAAATGCTCTAATTGACCTCTGTCCTTCCAGTACATGACACACCAAGCAGGTGCCCACAAAAGATTCTTGGAAAGCACTATCTAATTACATCAGGGCCATTTATCTTGTAATTGCTTTGAACCAGAAGTCAGACCTCAAATATGTGATATTGTGAGTCATTATCTATGGAAAATAGATGTTTTTCAGGTGGCTGATACAAAAAGCCCATGATATGCAGGTGAAATGGTCCATGTGAGCCCGATCTCTCCTTGCCCAGAGGCAGTTTTACACCCAGTGGCTAATTTGTACCCTGCCTGGACCATGTTGTTTGTGCCTGGACCATGTTGTTTGTGCCCAGACCATGTACTCACACCCAGAGAGGGGAGGGGTGTGTCTTCCAAATTCAGCACTTTCAAAGCTTTGAGAGCTTGAAATGATTTTAAAATATATGCTGTTTATTCCTGCTGGTTTTCCATAAGCCTGGTTAGTGCAGCCCTGAGTGGTGCTGGCCCCATACTTGGCAGCTAATGATTACTTTTCCCTGCCAGTCACTATTTTGTAAAGAATATTTTTTGCCTGTTAGCTGTGGCTAATAGGCTTTGTCTGTACAGCATGGATGCAGTCAGGGCATCCCTGAAAGGCTGTATTTAATAAAAGAGAACATGGTGATGAACCTTCCACACCATCCAAGCCCTGGCGTATTCCCACAGGCTCACTGCAGTGCACATACCCAAATAACCTTGAGATCTGAGCTGAAAAACTACTGTTTTCTCAATGCCTACTTGGCTTCAGGGCCAAAAATTCCACCACTGCTCTCATGGCAAAGCTGGGGAGGAGTGACAAGGGAGGCCAGTGACATTTCCCTGTGGAGCAGTGAGCCTGTAGCATGTCCTGCACTCAGTGAGCAGTGCCAGCACCAGCTTGCAGCCCCTGCTTTCAGGGCTGCTCGCTCCCCTGGGCTGTTGGTTGTCACCTGGCTGTGACAGCACAGGGCTGGAGGAGCACCCAGCTTTCCCCATCCCCACAAGCAGAGCTCTGTGTAGCTAATCCCCTGCTGCCAGCTTCCAAAAACAGTGTCCATCTGGAGTAAACACAGCTGGGGAAGGAGACGAGGAAACTTTATTTTGCAACCATTTGTGGTAGTGTTCACAACTACAGCCCCAAGCGCTTTCTCTGCTTACGCACCACAGCAAGTGACAATAGTATTTTTCATTGATTTAGTGACTTTTGCCTCCAAGACTCCCTACAAACCCAGCCTGTGGTCTGTGGATGGCCTCACTTGGGCAGGTGAATTCCTGTCCTGAAAGACTAAACTGTGGTCCTTGACTCTGCAGTGATTTTGGAAATATCAGATGCCTGGCCAGTGCCTTCTGCGAAGCTTAGAACTCATCTCACCCAGGGCTGCACATGGGCCCCAGGGATGTTCCCCAAGGGTCAGTCTAGTGAAGGTTCCATTTGGCAAATTTGCCTTTAGCTAGATGGGGACGCTAGGTCTGGAGTGACTGAACGTCTGCTCTCCCCAGTATCAGAGAATCCATGTAGAGAACTTCTCCGGAAGTCTCTTTTTTTTCTGGAGATACTCAAAAACAACCTGGACATGACCCTGTCCAGCCTGCTCTAGATGAAATGATATTATTTGGAGGCTGGACTAAATGATCTTCAGAGCTTCCCAACCATTCTGTGATTCTGTAGCTTTCTGCCTCACTGTCTTCAAAGATGTGGGCTGTCATGTGCATCACCCAGGGGAGAGGAAAGCAAAAAGCAGAGGACCAGCATAAAACAGGTCACTGAAAATAAGAAATGAAAAGCTGAGTGTGAATTTGCAGGAGCTGCAAATAGATGTATGGTGAACCAACAGCCATCAGGCAAAATAAAGTCAGTCACTGAGCAACAGGTTTGAGAGCAGGAAAGGTTAAAACAAACATTGTTGATTTGACTTAAGACTGCAATCAAAACTGGAGGTTGCTTTCCTGTTCCTTGGGCCGAGCTGTCATTTTTTCCTGTTATATTTTCTGTCAGGGTTATCGTTCAAGGAGCAGGTCCACCTAGGCCCTCAGCTCCTGAAGGAAACACAAGTGGGACTGCAGGAAGGGTGGGTTTAGATTAAATGTGCAGGAAGAATTCTTCGCTGTGAGAACGCTGAGGTTGTCCGGAGAAGCTGTGGCTGCCCCTGGATCCCTGGCAGTGTCCAAGGCCAGGCTGGACGGGGCTTGGAGCACCCTGGGACAGCGGCAGGTGTCCGTGCCCGTGGCAGGGGGCAGGAATGGCACGGACGGGGCAGGAATGGCACGGACTCTGTGTCTCCCCACAGCCGANATGGAGAGGGCACGGAGAATCTTCGGGGCACCCAAGGTGAGCCGGCAGCGCGGCCGGAGGCACAGCGCTGGGAACGGGGCGTGCACCGGCACCGAGGTGCTGTGCCCGGGAGCGGAGAGTGAGGCGCGCCCCGGGGCGGAGGTGCCGTGCCGGGGCTGAGGTGCCCGGTGAGGAGGTGCCGTGCTCGGTGCGGAGGTGCCCGGTGCGGAGGTGCCCGGTGAGGAGGTGCCCTGCTCGGTGCGGAGGTGCCGTGCCGGGGGATGAGGTACCCGGTGCGGAGGTGCCGTGCCCGGGGCTGAGGTGCCGTGCCCGGGGCTGAGGTGCCGCGCTCCGGTNAGGTTTGAGAGCAGGAAAGGTTAAAACAAACATTGTTGATTTGACTTAAGACTGCAATCAAAACTGGAGGTTGCTTTCCTGTTCCTTGGGCCGAGCTGTCATTTTTTCCTGTTATATTTTCTGTCAGGGTTATCGTTCAAGGAGCAGGTCCACCTAGGCCCTCAGCTCCTGAAGGAAACACAAGTGGGACTGCAGGAAGGGTGGGTTTAGATTAAATGTGCAGGAAGAATTCTTCGCTGTGAGAACGCTGAGGTTGCCCGGAGAAGCTGTGGCTGCCCCTGGATCCCTGGCAGTGTCCAAGGCCAGGCTGGACGGGGCTTGGAGCACCCTGGGACAGCGGCAGGTGTCCGTGCCCGTGGCAGGGGGCAGGAATGGCACGGACGGGGCAGGAATGGCACGGACTCTGTGTCTCCCCGCAGCCGAAGCCGTGCCCTGTCTGTCGCTGTGTGCCTGTCCCGGGCCCGGCGGNGTGCCGTGCCGGGGCTGAGGTGCCCGGTGAGGAGGTGCCGTGCTCGGTGCGGAGGTGCCCGGTGCGGAGGTGCCCGGTGAGGAGGTGCCCTGCTCGGTGCGGAGGTGCCGTGCCGGGGGATGAGGTACCCGGTGCGGAGGTGCCGTGCCCGGGGCTGAGGTGCCGTGCCCGGGGCTGAGGTGCCGCGCTCCGGTCGTGCCCCGGAGCCGAGCGGCAGCACCTGCTCTCCGCACGCCGGGGCTGCAGCCGGGTGGGAGCTGGGGCACGGCCGGGCCCCTCGCTGGGGATGTGTCCCCCGGGACAGTGCTCGGTGGGCGCTGTCACCCCGCGGTCCCCGCAGAGATGGTCACGGGCTATCCGGGTGTCCCGCACATCCCGCCGCCGGAGCCATGCGGGTCCAGGCTCATCCCAGCACTCGGGGACACGGGGACACGGCTCTGCCGGGCTGGGGAGGCACAGGTGGCCTGGCTGGGGAAGGGGCAAGCTCTGAAGGGCCCTGCATCCCAACCACTATCATAGTCTGCTAAAACAGATGTTTTCTCTTGTGTTTTTAAATTTGTTTTGGGAGTTGATTTTGTTGGTTTGGGGTGCTTTTGGTTGGGTTTTTTGTTTGGGTTTTGGGTTTTTTTGGTTTTGTTTTGGTTTTTTTGTGGTTTCGTTGTTTTTTTCCTCTTACACATTTAGTTCAGTTATTCTTCAGATACCCATGACAGCTGGAGCACTCTCTGACAGCAGGCACCAGTCTTTCACTCTCTCCATGCCATGTATACTACACCTCTGGTAGGATCATAAGGTAATGTGTTTATCATCCAGATTGTAAAATAGAGGAGGAAGAAGATGAAACAGCTGTGGTTAGCAGTAGTGCTGTATCTGATAGAACAGCACTGCCTGTGCTGCAGGATGGCTCAGCTCTCAGGCTGTAGTCTGGGTAAGGTGCTGTGCAGGGAGCAGCTCTGCCAGATTGATCTCTTGTGGGAAAGTAGGAGTGAAGGCAGAGGAGGCCAAGAAAAGTGATGTGAGAGTTGTGGTGCTGCTCTCGGAGAACATGAGTTGTGGGAACTGCTTGTGGCTTTTCCAGAGAAGAAGATTGTCTCCAAAACCACGAAAGGATTGGAGGATTTTGCTGCTGTTTGCATCCTCTCCCACACCCAAACTGTTTCTCTCTCAGTTGGGTTTGCACCAGGAAAGTCACACATCCTTGGAAAGGGCAATGTGCACAGGTCTGTTTCATATTTCATTCTATCGCTGTGGTTCCCTTTCTAGGAAGCTGATTCATGCAATAGCAGGCAAACCTTCCCCAAAATCCAGGGAACATTGGCAGCTGCTAATGGTTAAAGCCTTTTAAAGTCCATTTCAGTTTTGTGAGATGGTGATGCTTCATCAGCTCCACTAAGAAAAAAAAGCTGTTTCACCCCAGTGATTTTAAACTTTTGGCCGAGAGAAGCAACTTAAGTTCTTCTTTCATTTGTGCTTCCACTTTTCCAGTGTGTGGGAGACTGGGATACCAAAGAGAAAGACCTAGGAAAAACTGCAGGGCTTTACTGCTAAGATCAGGCTTCTGTTGTCTGGCTGTTGGCAATTATGAGACTGGTTTTCCTGACTCAGGCAGTCCCTTTCAGTCCTGTGAACCTGCTAAGTCAGGCTTGGGGGAAAAAAAATGGGCCTGAAGTCAGTTAATGAGCCCTATTCATTCCTCTGGATGCTCTGCCATTGGGAATGATCAGTTTTGTGTTTTAGAGATGTTTCTGGTAACTGGAGGAGCTTCAGCCCCAGCTGAATGTGGGGCCGGGGCTGCCTCTGCGTTTTTCAGGAACTCGCTGACTCCCAGTGACTGCAGTGATGAACAGGGAGCTGGGGAGGACAACTTTGAACCCTGCTTATCATAGGCCATAAAAGAACAGAAAAGGTTGATGTTCCTTTGATGTGAACCATCACCCTTTCTGTTCCACAACCAGAGCAGAGACCATGTCCTTGCTCACTGCCCTCTTCTTGTAGGCCAGCCCCAGCCTGGGGGCTTCAGGACATGTGGCTGTCTTCTCCTGCAGCTCCCGTGTGCCTTGAGCTGTGTTGTAGACAGCAGAATGGGAATAGGGTTTCTGGGGTCAGGCCCACTCTCTCCAGTGGCTGGTGTAGCTCATTTGCAAAATAACCAGCAGGTGACATGGGGCAGGTGCTCCTGCAAGGCACACTGTGTGTGTGTCAGCCTCTCAGAGAAGAGCCTGGGTGATACCAAAGGTGCCTGTGCTGGCTGTACCCAGGGGGTTTGGGTGGATGTCCTGCCCCACTCTCTGCAGCACTGCACACTCTCTCTGCCTGTTGTGGGGACAGCAAGTGCATGATGGTGTCTCCAGGATGATGCTGAATTTGATTTGTCCACTTCTTGTGCACAGCCTGACCCCCGACTTGGCATGGGTCAGAGCCTGGTGCTGCTGAGACTGCACTGAGCTCAAGCCATTCCTTACACAGTGGCACCTTGTGTGCTCAATTCTTTAATAATGGGGTACAGGGACACCCTTGGAAAACCTTCCCAGATCCACTTGTCAAACATGGTGGCAGTAAGAGGTTGTCTTGGTGCTGCACAAAGTGCCAGGACTCTGTTCATTGCTCTGAAGCAGTGCCTTGCTGCAGCCAGTTGTGGGTGTGAGGTCTGTGGTGGGTTGGTGGGCACATGGCCCTGCCACCCCATGGGACTCATCATCTGTGATGACACAGCCACCATCACCTGTTAATGTCACCAGGAGTCTCAGACTGAGGTCAGAGGTTGAGCAGTTGGTGCCAGGAGGGTGGTACTAAAGGCTGCTCAGCACTGGAGCATCCTCCTCTTCCTCCACCACCAAACCCATGAATCATTGTCCAGATGCATAAAAAGCACAAATATTTCCTGCAGTGGAGCCCCGTGGGGCTTGTAGTCTCCCATGTTTCTCTTTAAAAGTTCACCCCTTAAGGCATGTGATGGGTACATCTCCCAGATGCATTTGTGCTGTCCTCAGCTTTGAGGATAATGCTGTGCTACTTCCACTTCACAACTCCCTGGAGCCACTCTCACCTCTTGCTTCTAAACAAGCATTTGAGATGGACTTAGGATGAGGAACTCTTTGTTCCTAATAGCACACTTCCATAAACCCAGTCTTTGGGGAACATGGTTAATTGGTTTTTTTGCAGTGATTTGCCATGCTTATCTAATAATTGACAAATTACAGCTGTAACTACCCTGGTTTTCAGCCATTGAGATTAATAGAATGAACCTAAATTGCCACCTTTTAAGGGGCTGATAAATAATCCTGGGCAAAGTCACTGTTAAGGATTTTTAAATGATGCAGCTTTATCAGCTGCCTGATTATTTATTAACATCTGCTCACAATAAAAGGGGCAGACTGGCTTTGGTCTTTGTACGTATTTTTAAAAAGGCCCTAAAACCACCTAATACAGAAAATCCTTCAAGTGCCTTAGCTCGAATGGCTCTTTTTATGCCATGTAATGGGCAAGCTGAGCAGGTAACAGCTCTGCCATGGTCCACTGATCAAACCATAATAGAGAAATTGTGTTGGCTGTGGATGAGAATACTTTGAATGTTTGGTTAACTTTTTCCCCTTAATTTCACTAAAATTAAAATAATCAGACTTGATCTTGGAATGGAACAAACTTGTTTGAGTACCTTCATTTTGTGTTTCAATTTATTTTTGAAGCTTATAACTTCTCAAAGAAAACATAATAATATTTTCAGAGAAGTCGAGCCAGAGCCCTTAAAACTTCTCCTTTTTAAAAAGCTGAACAAACTTAATATCTGCACTAATGAGTCACGAGCCATGGTTGAGCTAAAACTTTTTTTTGCATAAAAGTGGAAATGGCTGAGTTTGGTCTGATGGCCTTGCTGTTGATGCTGAGGACGCACAATTTACATCCTTTTGAATGTTCTTTGAACTCACCCCTCTGGCTTTCAACAAGTTTAGGGTGAGACTGAAAGTTTTATTGCATTACACTCTGGGTTTTTGATGCACTGCTGGGAGCTCAGTGGAGGTGGAGGAGGGACTGAAGGTTCCTGCACAAAGCTGAGGGTCCTCACTGTACCTGGGAGAAGAACAAAGCTCCTTCCTCAGGAGAGCATTGGAGAGTTCTGCTGCTTTCTTGTTCTTCATGAGAACAGGTGGTACCACATCCAGCTGGGCTGTGAGAAGGGAAGTTATCTATTTGGTCTAGTGGGTGGCATCCCTGCCCACGGCAGGGGGGTTGGAACTAAATGACCTTTAAGTTCCTTTCCAACCCAAAGCTTTCTGTGATTCTATGATCAGTGGTCCTGGAATGGTTGGAGGCTCCTGTCCAGTGCTGGTGCAGCCTGTGGTGCTGTTCAGATCCTTCACCAGGTGTTGAGATCCCAATCTAATATGTGTGCTCGTGGTTTCTCTGCAGATAAATCAGAAGGTTTGTGGTGGTAGACCACATGCACATGGAGCTGTGTGCTAAGGAGCAGAGAGCTCTGGAAGAAGCACTGGGCTCCTGCATTCACCTAATTTCTGCTTGCTTAGGCATCGTGTCCCCTGGAGCCACAGTTCAGAGAAAACTCTTTCATCCTTATCTGGGTACTTTCCTTGGCTTAAGGCAAGGTCGTGTCACCCATTTGTATGTGGAAAAGGCTCCTGCATTGTTTACCCGAAACAAACAGGCAGGAAGAGAGCTGAAATGTAATCTGCAGTGAGCAGCCTCCCACAGACTTGGAAGCCCTCAGGGTTTTCGAGCAAGGTGCCCAAGGCAGATGAGCTGCTGGGTTGTGCCTCTGCCAATTGCATCCTTATCTGGAGCCCTGTAGACACGCCTTTCCATCTTCTCTTGAATGTCCTTTGGCCATCTAAATAGCATAGATTAGTTCACAGCTGCAGAAAACTCTGCTCTGAAGCACTGGTCTTGAGGAAACCCAACATTTTTTGGGTTGAACAGCATTGCACGAGGGTTTCTTAGCACTTGCTTGAAGTGTCTCCAGACCCAAAAAACAGGCTGGCAGGGGGCAAAGAGCCTGTTGCTGATACTGGAGAGGAACTTGCTTTACAAGCATCTTGCCTGCAGAAGTGGCAGGAAGAGGTGACTCACATAGATGAAGGATGCCACGGAATCTGCTTTCTCATTGATGGGAATGTCACGTTGGGATGTTCTTGCAGGAAACTCTTGACAAGTGTTAGAGGGAGAAGACCTCAATAGGTTCAGATTGCTTTGTTTTTAAATCCAGTGTGAGCACATTTCAAGGCTGTAACTCCATCAGAAAGTCGTAAGGGCTATTGAATACCTCAAGGAGTGGCTCTTGCATGGTTTTGAAATAGGAATTGGAGCTCAAGAGTGAAAAACATGCCAGGCGTCCACATCTGGCAATGCAGACCATGTTTGTATCGTGTTATTTTATCTGCTGCTTTGTAGGACATTTAGTCCTCATAAGCAGGATTGCATAACTCAAGGAGAGGGGAAAGATCAAGTTTTGCCCGTCTTAAATCTTCCCCTCTGTACATACAGATCGTATCTTAAGGGTGGGAGAAGTGGCAGGGATATATTTTTACAGCCTGCTATCAGTGGTGTCTGTGGGCATGTTCATGACCCCTGGGCCAGCTGATTGCCACCAGCAGTTTGATCTACCCTGAGCCTGGCCTGCATTTTGATCCCACCAGTGTTCCAGAGGCACCTTCATGGCCATCATGTGGAGGTGGCCTGAGCCCCAGCACTGTCCCTGCCCTGCCTTTTGCAGCAGAAGTGGCCAGTGAAAGCCCTGGCAGTGAGTCAGGTGCCTCTGCCTGCAGGGTGGGTGTACAGGGCTGTAGATTAGAAACTTCATACACAGGGGGTGTGTGAGGGTGGGAGTGAGCTCCTGGGCATCAGTGCACGCCCCAGAGACGGGCACTGCCAGCCCTGTGCCAGGAACTCATGTCACCTGCTCCTGGACACTTGCAGGCACTGCTCATTTAATTTTCTCCCAGCTCCTCGTAGTTATTGTTTGCTACATACCCTGACACCAGAGGGTTTGTGGGTTTTAATTAGTAACCCTGTGTAGTTTAGTTATCCATGCAAATATCCAGTCCTCTTCTGAATCCTACTCCATTCTTACCCTTGGCACCCTGCAGCTATCATCTCTGCAGGAAAGTGCATGGATGTTGTAACTAAATGTCCACGATGTTATAAGTAAAAAGAACCTTGTGTATTAAGTTTCTAATCTAGAGTTTCATTAAAAAAATACAATAAAATCAAATATGTATTTTGTTGGCTATTTTGTTACTTAAAAGAAAACAGTTCTGGAAAGATGGATATCTAGCTGAAACATTTTACTGCTAATATTTTCCTTCCCAGTTCAGCTTCCAAATCACATTTGTCATGTTCCTCCAAAAGCCCCAGCTGGCTAATGGAAAAAAGCTTGCTTTTGCTTTTCTGGATCTCTTTCTCCAAACCCCAATGTTTCAGCAATAATGGGGAAATTGGGCTTCAGAGTGAAAAGACCTGAGTTACTGTCCCATTTTTAATGAGTAAAAATTTAAGTGTTTTATTTTGAAACCTTTTTAGCTCTATGGGGCAGCTTGTTATTATTATTTTTTACAGCACCTTTGTGCCATGGGACTGACCCCTTGTATAAGATTAGAGAGCCTGTAAGCCCTGATAATACCATGTAATTAACAACCCATCAGGAGCTGATTCTTGGAAGTGAAGTCAAAGTTTTTGTGTAATGACTCTTAGCAAATTAATTAGTGTTTGGCTCCCTGAGATTTCAAGGAGGAAGCAAGCTGGAAAATGAAGGTGTTTGGGGTTTGCTTCTTAACACCTCCTGAACTCTAAATGAGGATAGGGCGGTTCCTAAAAATTATTGGAAACAGGATAAATTTCTCAAGATTCATTAAATGTTTGAGCTGCAGCAGCCATAACAAAATATGTAGACAATACTTAGATATTGAAAAATAAACTTTATAATGATTATATTTTAAAAAATGTTAATGTTCCTCTTGTCATGACTTCGTCCCTGTATTGGCTACATTTATACCCATGTGAGCACCAGTTACTTCTCTCTGTATTATTGTTGCACCTCAAGAGTACCTGACCCATTTTTCTTATTGTAGGTAGAGCTTCACGTCCACCTGGATGGAGCCATCAGACCAGAGACCATCTTGTACTTTGGCAAGTGAGTTGTGGGGGGAAGGCAGCTCTGGGAGCTGCAGTTCAAAGGCATCCTCCCTCCTGCTTCTCCAGACCTGTGACACAGGAGCTCCTGCAGGCAGCAGAGCTGGCTGGTGCTGGTTCTGGTTCTGTCTCTGCCCAGACCTGCCTGCACAGTGTGAGGACACCCCAAAAGACAGTGGGGCTCCCCAGGTAGCAGGAATATGCCTGAGGTGTTTGTGGGTTTGTGAGCTGGGCAGGCTCAGAGGAGCCACCATGAGAAAAGTCCAGACAATGTCTCATGAAGAGCTGCCTGCCTTTGAAGTGTACCCAGCACACAGCAGGGGTGCTGCATTCTCATTTCTTTTTCCACATTCCTAATCACAAAACCAAGTGGAATGACAGCAGGCCGGGAGTGTTGTCTTGGTGGTGGTGCTGTTCCATGTTTTGGGAGGGAAAACTAGCTTGGGTGCCCTTGCCTGCCCTGCTGCCATGTGCATTTGAATGCCAGGCTGTCTGCCCAGTGTCAGCACTCAGGGAGTCACACCGGTGTGAGGGTGACCCAGGGAAGCTCTTGGCAGTGACTTTGAGAGAAGTTGTTTCCTTGACAGAGTCCACGTGCATCTTCCTTCGGTGGAGATTGTGTGGGAAGCATGGGGTGAATGATAAACCTTTGTGAGGGCCTGGCTCCACATTTGTGAGCAAAATAAACAAGATTTCTTCCAGCTGTCACTGATTCCCTCAGATCAAGAAGGTGGCAAGGGTAAGGATTTTGGGAAGCAGCCATTAGGCACAGCTCTGGTATTTTGGGGAGGAAGACAGTTCTGAGAAGGATGGGATCCTTCTGGCATCCTGTGAGCCCAGCAAATTCCAAGGCAGTCCAGTCCTAGGGAAAAATACTCTTTCTGGAGTAGCTTTTTCTGCAGGGCCTGGCCATACTTTTTGCTGTGTAGTCAGAAAAAGGAGGGTGGGTCAGGGTTGTCCTTCCCATCTTTTGCTGGGTGCTGACATGGTGAACTCAGGGCTCCAGCTGGTGAGCTGCAGGGCTGGAATACAGGTCCAAATAAACAGAAGAGTTGGTGCTGACTCCCTGGGGCTCTGCTGGGTCCCTCTGCCTGCAAACAGAAAATGCCAGTGTAGTCCCCTAGGAGAATTGTAGGAGCCCTGAAACCCAGCAGGCACTGGCTGTCTGGGGATCCTGTGCCAGGATCCTTTCTTAAGGCAGAAACCTTCATTGCCTGAGTGTGTGCTGAGTTCCCTCTTATTTTAAAACAGCCCTGGCATCCCCCTGAGCTGCCAGCCCTCGGGTGGAGCAAGGCTGTGCTATTCATGGGCTCTAAAACTTGCACTCACACACAGAAAAACCAGTGGGGCAGTACTGAAGGCTGTAGGGGACTGACTGCCTTAATAACCTCACCCTGGGCACAGAAAGCTGCTTGTGGTCTATTTTTAAAGGTAAAGAGCTGGAAATAATTTTGCTAGATGCTGTTTGATCACGTACAGAGCTCCAAGCTGCTGGGATGCACAAGCCACTTTGGGCAGTGCACTGCTGAACTCAGCTGTTTATAGAAACTTTGTCTCCAGGTCTGGGTCACTCTTTGCATCATTCCTGCTCAGCCAAAGGGCTCAGAGCTGTGACAGACCTCTCACAAGGATGAGGTATAACCAGGAGAGGTGCCCTTTCTGTGGAGGGATGGTGTGCATGATGCTGGAGGGAGCTCTGGGCAGGACACTGAGGTGGCAGTGAGAACAAACACATTCCCCTCTGGCCACTGCTTCGAAAAGAATCCCACCTGCAAGGAAGGTTGGATGGGGCAGCAGCAGCTCCAAATGCCACACTGGCATGATCCAGCAGATCTCCAGTGTAGATCATCCCAAAGCTCTGCCACTGATGCATGCGTGAGGCCACTGCTTCAGGAAGCACACGAAAGAGCTCAGGGAAGCGCCTTTGCTGTCGGAAACTTTCCTGGGCGGGTGGAGGAAGGTGCAGGTCAGTTCCTGGAGCAGAGACTGATGTGTCAGTGCCATGGAAAGGGCAAGGAGGGGAGGGAAACCGATGCCTTGGCAGCGATGAGTGCTCCCTGCTGAGTGCCAGCAACTTAATCTGTGCAGATTGCATGTGAGGGCTGAGCGTGGGGCTGGTTTCCTTCCTGCCTCAGTGGGGAAGGAGCAATGTTTACCAAACCCAGGAGCAGGGTCCTTTGGACTGTGTCCCTGCATGGCTCATTGGGATGGTTGCTGGCATTGCAGCACTAAATCTGTCTGTGGTGTTTTGTCTCTATTAGCAGAGTTCTCCCACGAATCAGCTGCAATTCATTGTGGCAGGAAAGAGGATTAAAAACAAATGTCTGGTTATTATTCCAAATTTGTTTTGGCTTGTGCAGGGTTACCAGAGGGTGGGGGGTGGCACAGCCTGCCCAGGAAGCTGTAGCACTCTTGGCTGGCAGCCCCCTTGATCTCAGCTGTTGTCCCCTTGATCTTGGCTGAAGGAACACCTTCACCCACTCAGTATTCCAGCTGCTCCTGGGAAAGATGGCCTCTTCCCTCTTGGAAGCGTTTATGTGGGCATTAATGTGTCTGTCCCTTCGGTGAGAGCAATTTTTGCCCTTTGTTCCTGTCTGGGAGTAGTTCCTGTCACAGGAGATGCCACCAGGATGCTGGGCTCAGCTCACAGGAGCTGCTGGCACAAAACCCACGAGCCGCGACTCTTCTGCCTGTGTGATCCCAGGCCTTAGAGCATCTCCTTCATTTTTCAATCCTTTGAGCCTGCATAAGTGGAAATTAACTTTTCTAAAGAATTTTGGCAATTCTGCTGCTAGGTCTAGGAGGTGCCAAGAAATAATCCAGAGCCCCTTTAGATGAACTCCTTCTTAAGCTTAAAATGTGCCCTGGCTGTGTTCCTGCCAGGTCAGCCTGGGCTTGTATTTTGGTTTATTTGTGCTTTGCCTGTGTTTTGGATTGCCTTCCTTTCTGCTGAGATTCAGGGCTCCATCCATGAGGAGATTTTGGAAGGACAGTGTGTGCTGTAACTTTCCTGTGAGGAAATGGTGGTCAATGCTGCCAGCTTTGGATGCAATTGGTGCATAAAATGGGCTGATTAAATATGTGATAACCTTCCCTGTCAGTAACATGTGGCTTCGTTTCCAGGAAAAGAGGCATCCCTCTCCCTGGGAATACTGTTGAGGAGCTCATGAGTTACATCAGCTATGACACACCACTGACACTTCCCAAGTTTCTAGAGAAATTTAATTTTTACATGCCTGCCATTGCGTAAGTACCCTGCTTTTTGCTTTTTCCCTCTAAACCCTTGCAGGATCCCTTGGCTCAGCCTTGGAGGTGCCCTGTGGGCCCTGAGGGTGACAGGTCCCACTGCCATCCCTGCAGGGGTGACCGTGAGGCGGTGAAGAGAATTGCCTACGAGTTTGTGGAAACGAAAGCAAGGGAAGGAGTCAGCTACGTGGAGGTCCGGTACAGCCCTCACCTCCTGGCCAACTCTGGTGTGGCTCCCATCCCCTGGGGACAAGCTGAGTGAGTGATCCCGCTGTGCTGGGGGGCTGCTGGGTGGCTGGCTGGGCATGGAGAAGTGTCCCCATGCCAATCAGCCACTCTGTGTTCAAAGGCTGCTGTAACAAACCTCCTCTCTCCTCCCAGGCAGTGAGAGTCAGCGTGCTTCCACCTCTCTCTCCCATGGATGGGGTTTTCATCTTAAATACCTCTGTGTGCTGCAGTGTTTTAACATCCCTTGCTCTGGGCACTGAGTTCTGCATGTGCAGAGCAGCTGTGCTCAACCTTCTGGCTGAAACCCCTCCTTGTGAGAGGGAAAGGAATGTCCACATATGGACTGCCTGGCCACAAAATGGGAATTTGAGCTGGCAGAGGTGGTGGGTGGTGTTGGAGGAAGCTCATGGTCTGATCCCTTCCTTTGATGTCATCCCCTCTGTGCTATGGGCCTCTCATTCAATCAGTGCTGCACTCTGGGGCCCTTCCAAAGTGTGCTGTGGTAGGTGCTGAGCCCTGGGCTTGTCCCTGCCTGGCTTAAGAGAATTGTGTGCCCTAACGAGATGGCAAAATGAGAATTGTGTGCCCCAATGAGATTCTCTGGCAAAGAGGGGGTTCCTCTGTTCAGGCAGGATGGGGGCACTCAGTTCCCCAAGGCCTTTCTAAACCTTAGTGTCACCTGTGCCTGCCTCAGTGCTGATGTCTGGTACTGGGTGTGAGAGCTGCTCTGGGTGGTCTCCTTGGGTGGGTGGAACCTGGGGCAGCCTTGTCCTCCCAGGGGGTGCTGGGCTGGAGCTGAGGCTCCTGCCTGCCTCCCTGGCAGGTGTCTGGCCTCTTGCTGACGGCTTCTCTTCCCTGCAGGGGAGACCTCACTCCAGATGAAGTGGTTCAGCTCGTAAATCAGGGACTGAAGGATGGAGAAAGGGATTTCCACATCAAAGCCAGGTCTATTCTATGCTGCATGCGCCATATGCCAAGTAATGTATTGCAGCTCCCCTGCTGCTCTGCTCCCCTTCCCTGAGGCGTGGTGGGGGGGACATCTCTGGGTCTGGGGCCCTGCAGGAATGTGGGGACAGCCCCAGTCTGTGGGTCTGATGCAGGAGCAGAAAGTGCTGAGGACGTTCTGGGGGTCCTGTGCTCCTTTCACTGTAGGGCAAAGGTCTGCTGGATGCAGGAGTGGGGGTACAGCCAGCATCCCTCCCTTGCAAGAGGGACACGAGGGGCTCTTCTGTCCCCTCCTGGGGGAGCTGTGATCTCTGGTCCCTGCCCAAAGGCCAGAGCTCACCTTGTGCCAGTAAAGCCATTGGCACAGTGAGCACTTGCATCTGCCATGAGTGACTGCAGGCCTGAGAGGAAATGGTGAAAGGAGGACCAGGCAGGACATCTCACACTTCCCTGCTCATGGAACGATGCTCCCTCCTTAGCCTGGGTCATGGGGCAGCCAGAGAATCCTCTGCCAGCAGCCAGTCTCTGCTGGCTTAAGCTGGAAACACAAGGCAGATATACTTAAAACACACATAAAATGTGTTTTTTAATAAAATCAGCAGCTCTGATGAAAAACTTTGTTGCTAACAGGTGCTGTGACCAAGAATAGGAAGAAAACCCAATTTTCAGCATTTCAATGGGCTGCTGAGTTTTTTAAGCATCTTCCTCTAGGGAAGGATGCAGCCAGAGAGAGGCTGTGGGACAGCAGATATTTTATGTGAAGATTTTATTCTGAGTGTCTTCATATCTCGCACCAGTTTTATGTAGGCTTAGTAGGGTAGATGGTGGAAAGATTTTTTTCCTAGTGACTACATGATTAATTTGTGTCTAGAAATGTGAAAAATCATATTCTTGGAAGCTGGTTGGCAAAATGAGGGTTTTTTTGGGTTGGTTTGGGGGGTTTTTTTGTTGTGTTTTTTTTTTTTTTTTCCTGCCTGCATAGTCAACACCAAACAATACTTTGCAAATTTGATCCTTGCATTTCTGGTTTCTAGGGAAACAAAAGTTTTTCTTTGTAGAAACTGGAGAGCTGTAAGGCACAGTCACTCTGATCTGCAGTTACAGTCCCTGCCAGTGCACAAGTGGGAAAGGCAGGAGGTGGCAGGAGCATCCAAGGGTGTGTGCATCCTGCACTTCACTGCAGGTGGGATTGCTTGTGCAACCAGCAGAGGTGGCATTCTCATATCTGTGTCCCAGGGCACCAGCTGATGCCCAGAGCCAATCACATGCTTGATAAAGAGACTTTAGCAGTGCATTCAGGATGTGCTGCACAGTGAGAAGCCACCCTGTAATTAATGAAGTGTTGAGAGAAAGGCAGAGATACCAGCCAGAACGAACTCATATTAAACTTGTTAATAAAATAATGACTCTAACCCAGCAAGTTGGAAAATGGTGGAAAACAAAATAGATGCACACATCATCCTGGTGTGTTCATATGATTTGGGGATTGTCTGTACACAGCAGGTGCCTATTAATTATTAACACCACTGTTTATCTCTGTTTCTTGGCCTTTCTGCTAAGGTTAAGTGCTATGTGAGCTGGTAGGTGCAGTTTCTTTCTCAGAGGTTATCTATCCTGGCCAGAGAGAACCCTGAAGCTGTTGTTGGCCACTTGTTAGTCTCCTTCTCACTGATGGCAAATCGATAGAACTTCAGCTCCCTCCCACCAGGAGCAGAATCCTTGGGAGAGTCAAGGATGCCCTACAACAGGGCAGGGATGGCTGTAGTACAAGGACCCCCAGAGATCCCTCCCAGCCCAATCTCCTCCCTGACACAGCTCATCTCCTGGGATAGTTCTTGCCTTTACCCTCACCTTGCCCAGCCCTGGAAGGGATGAAAGCTCAGGAGTTGAGGAATTTCTCCCAACTCACCACATTACAGCCCCAGGGCAGTGCAGTTCATTTTACCTCGAGCCAACTGCAGCAGTCACCACTGCTTGGAAGTTTTTCAATTATTTTTTTCCCTTGCTTGAAGTGAGCAGAAAAACATGATGAGAGCAGTTTTATAGCTGGTTTTGATTTATAGCTACATTTGATTTCCCTTTCATTGGCAACACACTGATCAGTTGACACCTTTTATTTGCCTGAAGATCACAGAGATGACAGACCTTTCTAGGAGTTTGCCAGCTTTCTTTTCAAGCACAGAATTTTAGGAAAGACTAAAGAAAATAGCTCTAGGCTTCTAGTTATAGGGCCAGGATTTGTTTAGGGAAATGCTGAAGGTGTGACCCTTACAGATGCTTCTTCCTGAATGCTGATGCTGCCTCTTCCAGGCTGGTCTCCAGAGGTGGTGGAGCTCTGCAAGAAGTATCAAAACGACTCTGTGGTGGCTGTTGACCTGGCTGGAGATGAGACCCTGAAGGTGGAGGATTACTCTGAGCATAAGAAGGCTTATGAGGTTTGTGGAATAAGTTTTTATAAAGAAGTTACAAGAAAAGATATATATTGAGGGGATGTGCGTGAAGGGACGCTTCTCAAACTGCAAACAGCTGGGACAGCTTAAAAATTCGTTGCAGCTATTAAAAACATTCAGTTAAATAACAGAAGGATTTGTTTATATTTCCTAAATGATTAATGGCAGGCATCATTGCTAAAACATGGCCTTAGAGCTGGGGCTTGGCACGCTACCTTGTAGCACTGAGCATGACAGGAGTGACACTGAGCCCAAATCAACCCCCACCCCACTGCTGTTGGTTCCAGGGCTTGGTGAAACCACAGCCGAGGGTGGAAGAGACTGGCCTTTCCAGTCTGGCAGAAATCACCCGAGGAGCAGAGGAGAAGCTGCACATTTGCAGGGCTTTTATCTGATCATCTCGAATGCAAACACTGGAATGCTGCAGGAGCTCTCACCAAACCTCAGCCTTGGCAGTGGAGGGAAGGGAAGGGAAACCCTCTCTCCTCTTTGCTGGTGGAAATTTGGGGTTGTTAGTCCCCACCATCAGTGGAGGGAGGAGGAGGTTGTGCACCATCACTGACAAAAAGGGTGGTGGTTGGCAAGCAGTGCTCAGGTCTGAAAGTACATGGGGCTTCCTTGGGGTCTTCACCCCGTCAGTGGGGGCTGATACAAGGCTTGCACTGCTGTGCTGAGTGAACAGGGTGATTATTAACAATGACACAGGAACAGGGGTTCATTAACTGATGGCAAGACAGTCTCATCCTGCCCTGGTGGGCCAGCAGTACCCAGGTCCAGCCTCCTCTGACTGAAGGATGCATCTGGTCTCTGTGCCAGGGGCTCACTCAGGCTCTGAGACACTGAAGCAAACCCCTCTCCCACCTGTATCAGGGAACTGAAAAACACTCCTGAATGCAAATCCCTGAAGGTCTGTCTGTGGAGAACGTCTGCTGGCAAGATGGGGCTTGCAGCCTGCCTGCTGCTGCCAGCTGGGTGTCTCTTCTCCAGCAAAGCAGGAGCCAGGCTTCCCTCCAGGCTCCATGGCTTCCCAAAGCCTGTCACCCCCTGGCAAAGAAAATTTCAGGATGATCATGGAGCTGCACCCAAAGCTGCACTCACAGGGTCCTTAGGGCTGGGCTGCCTCCCCCCTCAGCCCCTTACAGGAGGGAGGTGCTCAGTGTCAGAGCATTCCTTCATCTCTGCCATGGGGTGCTTCTGCACCCTCCCACGTGGCTGCAGCTGGCCAAAAATGGAGAAATTCCAAAGTATGGAACTGCTGCAAGTTTGATGCAGAAGGGCAAGTGGGTGGAAGAAGAGGAGCTCAGAACTTGCTGCTGTCTGGAGAGGAGGCAGTGGTGAACTCACCCAGTATTAAAAGCCCATGAGGAGCCTGGCTGGGCTCCAGTGGGAGATAACCAGGATTTTTAAGTCTCTCTCTGTGTGACATTACAGAGCTCTTGCAGCCCTTGGAGTGCAAGGCTCGTGATCTGTGGGCTGTTGGCACAGGAGCCTTGCTGTGCCCCTGAGACCAGTGCCAGCCCCTGAGCTTGCTGACCTTGCTACAGGTGATGGGACAGGAGCACGTTCTCCCTTGTTTTGCAGGAAGCTGAGAGGTGTGGGATTCATCGCACTGTCCATGCTGGAGAGGCCGGCCCTGCTGCCATGGTCAAGGAGGTACGAGGAGTTCCTGACCCAGGGCAGGGAGGGACAGGGCTGTGACATGTCCTGCACTGGGGACAGAGACATCCCAGTCCTCCCCATACCCACAGCAGAGTGAACACTGAGCTCATGGGCACAGATCTGACCTGATGGCTGGAAAAATCCATCCCAGGAGCCAGCTCAGTGCAGGGTGTACCTGCAGTGGGATGGGGTCTCAGGGCAGGCAGGGGCTGAGCTGTGCCTGGAAGCTCTGAGTGGTTTTCCTGTGCTCTCTAGGCAGTTTATGTCCTGAAGGCCGAGCGTGTTGGCCATGGATACCATGTCGTGGAGGACCCTGAGCTCTACAAGGAGCTGCTGAAAATAAAGATGCATTTTGAGGTAAGGAGGTGTAGTGGGAGTGGGACAAGCAGGTAGCTGCTGTCTGAGTGGGAAACAAGCCCTCACTTGGGCTGTGCTACAGCCAGGGACAGGACCTGACAACCAAGTGCTGACCACATGTACAGTGATGTTGTGTTTAACCCAGATGCCCAAAGCCCCACAGGAAAAACCTTGGGGACAAACCTGTGTGTTTGCTGGGATGTGCTGCAGGGAGCACTGATGAGCACAGCAGCTTGTAGGAGGGACACAGCAGAAAGAACAGATCCTTGTGTAGCCAAGGATCAATTCTGGAGGGCTTATTCACTGATTTATACACCTCAAGCCTGAAGGCTCATCCTTCCACAAATCAAGCTGCTTAGAGTGTGGAAATGCCTGGGAGTTACAGTGCATGTAAGGATTTCTTTTGCTTTTCCCCAGAACGGACATATTCAGCTGATAGAGGGAATATGTACTTAATGCAAGGGGTTTTGTAACTGTGGTTGGCACAGGGCAACATGGGCAACATCCCACTGGCCCTGTCACAGTCATGTGGGCTGTGGGGTCCTTGCATCCCTGTCCTGGGGCATGCCCTGGTCTGTCAGAGTAGTGCTGAGGGGCAGCTGTGACCAGAGCTCTAATCTGGTTTTACCAGTGTGCTCAGCTATCTGTGTCCACAGCTGGGGTTCAGATCCATGTAGTTAATTCTGGTTTTCATGCTTAACTCCCCCAAACAGGTCTGCCCTTGGTCCAGTTATCTCACTGGAGCATGTTCTCCGGACTTCACCAAACACCCTGTAATACAGTAAGACTTCTCAATTATATGAAATCTCAAATAACCAGGATTTGGGTTGATTACAGCTGCTTTATTGTGCCTTAGCTTTACAAAACTAAGGCACATCCATGTCCTGTGGCATGGAAGAGCCTGGAGGGATGTGGGGGTCCCTTGGGGAGGCTGTCCTGTCCCTCCTGCCCTACTCTGAGCTCTGGGGCACAAGATGCTGCACCCCAGGCACTCCTGGCAGGTCAGTGCAGAGCCATGGGGGGACAAGCTGAGCCTTGTGCTTTTCTCCAGCAGTGCCAGCTGCAGAGACAGCCCCGAGGTCTTTGTTTTTGCAGCATTTCACCCTGAGAATTGCACAGTATCACAGCCAGTGTTCTGCCCACCAGTTCAACCTGATTTCCTTACAGATTTAAGAAGGATCACGCCAACTATTCCCTAAACACGGATGATCCCCTCATCTTCAACTCCACCATTGACAAGGACTATGGCATCGTGAAGGAACACATGGGATTCACTGAGGAGGAGTTCAAGAGAGTTGTAAGTTGGCCTTGGCTGGGTGCTCTGCTGGTGTCTCAGTGCAGCCCAGACCAACCTGCTGGTTTTTCTTTATGAGCTGAAGAGTTTTTAATGGAAACCAGAAAATTCCGCTCCGGCCTTGTAAGCAGGAAAGTAGGACCAGGCTCAAAGTACCCATCTCAAAAATTCCAGAGTATTTAAAGACCTTTGCTTTGTACTGGTCTCATTTCTCCTGGGACTGCTGCTAGTGATGGGCCAGAGCAGTTGGCATAAAATAAGGCTGTGGAAATGAATCTGAGAATGGAAACTTTACACTGTCCCTCACCTGTTGCTGCTCAGTGCCAGGTGCTGGGATGTGCACAACTGTGTGTTCATGTCTGATGATGCATCTTAACGTCCCTGTGTTCCCCCTCTGCCTCCTCAGAACATCAATGCAGCCCAGTCCAGCTTCTTACCTGAGAAGGAGAAGCAGGAGCTGCTGAACAAGCTGTACGAAGCCTACGGGATGGTCCCCAACGCATCGTGACCCGTCCCTGGAGCCAGCGTGGAGCAGGGCCCTTCTTTCTTCACCAGTGCCTGGCTCTCCTCTGTGCCAGTGGGAGCACTGGCAGGAGGTGCCCAGGGTCAGTCTCTATTCCTGGCAGCCCTGTGTCGACCCTTACAGTGCTCATCAGAATCAGACTATCACATACACCTGCTTGTACCCCACAAACTCTCTCCTGAATGGATATCCAGCTTCCTGTCCTGCTCTTGTGCAAGCAGACTGGATCTGCCTGCTGGCCTGACTCCCTCCTCCATCTGCTGGTGTTTCTGTACTGCAAATGCAAACAGAACAACCTCCCCTACAGTTTTTCCCACCCCCTCCTTTCCCTGTTTTACCCGTCCTGCCCCACTGACCTACCTGGCCCTTGCCTGCAGTGCTGAAATAACCACTTTCAACTCTGGCAGTGGCCTGTGTTAATCTTTACCTTTCCAGGGAAGAGCTGTGCTAGTGCTGGCAGGGAGCAAGCAGCCTTTTCAGACACAGAGGCTTTTTTCTTGTCCCTGTGGGTGGGAGGGTTTGGTCACAGCTGTATTTACCCAGGGTTAGTCTTGTACTAACAAGACTGGAACAAGAACAAGCTGGTGCCCCTGCCCGTGCACAGGTCTGAAGGGCATTTGAAACAAAATATAATTTTTTTGGCATCCTTTCTTGGACAAGAACTCCCATGTTTCAGGCCTCCCAATGTCACTGTTAGAGACATGCACACCTTGGGCTCAGGCCCCAGCTGTGCTCACAGCTGGCCATCACCATGCTCACACATACATAGGAAGTTGGAACATAATTTTATCATTTTGGGCCAAAATCTGCCTTCTGGGATTTTTCCCACTTTTTTACTCAACTTGGAGAACTCCTCTGAACTGCGGTTTGATCTTCCTCTTACCTTTGTTTAGGACTTGGAAAAAATGTGATTGATTGCCTGGTTTAACAATTCTGCCCTCTTTCTGATTTGATACAATCATTAGGCACTCTTAAGGCTGAATAAGTAAATTAACTTGGACCCAATGTCACACATTGACTCAGGTCCCATCTGATTGCTTCTCTCACTCAGTTATGACACTGGCTAGAATTCAGATCCTCAGTTTGGTGGAGAATTTATACAGAGAAACTCACCAAAAATTCCTTAGTGATTTTATGGCATTACGGTGTTTTTACTCAATAGAGCTGTGCATCCAGAGAAGAGACCATTGTTTTCTTACCTGAGTGTGTGGTGTGCTTTAGCATCCCAGGGGTCTGCCAAGATGCTCACTCCAAAGATACTGTACCAAAAAGCTGCCTTTGCCAAGGGGCCATGGTCACCATTGCCACGGACAGACCATGGACTGGCCCAGTCTCAGCCAGCAGTGATGGTGTGCTGAGAGTATTTCCATTCTTTGTGGGCTTCTATATTTGGCTTCAGAGTGAAATACTCATCTCTGAAGTACGTGGTGCATATATACACATAGATAGATAAATGAAGATGAGAGAGTGATTTTCTTACTTTTATAAAGCAAAAGATAAAGTATCATTTTTAGGGACATGATTGCGGTAAGAAACAGGCCTTTTTTGGGTCATTTTTCTCCAAAAAATTATTTCTGAAGAAGAGTTGCTTACTTGGATTCTGGACAGTTGATTGTTAATCCTGTTTAATAAAATAACAACTTTATATTAAAAGAGAAATCCTTGTGCTTTTCTGTTCAGGAGTGACTGTTAGGGACTGTGGTCCTGGACCCCTGCTAAACCACAGGGGTTCATTGATGGTGAGCAGCCATGCCAGCACAGGGTACTCTCACCTTTCCAGCTGTTTATCAAAAGCAGTCCCTTTTTCTCCCTGTCTCCTGGGTTTTGCACAGTTGGTTGATGCTCAGAGCCAAAGAGAGGCAGTCTGGGCTGCTGGGCTACACCGTCAGTGTGGACAGGGGAGTGTTTGCCCAAAGGTTTTTGGGTCATTTAGTGCTTGGTTAGACTTTGACCGGTCTGGCATGCCCATGTTCAGCTGAAAAGAAAGGCTTGGAGCATCCCTGTGCTCAGCAGCTTTGCAGATCAGGATGTGGCTGGATTAAGGCAGTGCCCTTGGTCCTGCAGCACAGGCAGTGACAGTGGCTGAGCTGGCTGTCACTTGCAGGAGGAACCTGATACCTCTCACCCATCCCCTGGGAGAAGCTGGCCAACAGGTCCCTACTCCTCTGTCTAAATATAATTCTGAAACAGATATTTTCTGACCAGGGAGAGCTAAGATTAGCCCACATTTGACTGTGGAGGTCTTGTGTGGTGCTCAGTCCTTCCACACTGCCTTTCAGCTCTGAGTGTGTGTGTGTGAGCATGAGCCAAAATTACTGTTCTATGGTAAGCAGAGATGGAAATGGGGCTTAAAGACACAGCTGTGCAGCCAGCCAGGTCCAGGAGCTCCCTGCTGGTTGGCCCCTGGGCATGGGAAGTGGGAGCAGGCTCTGGTCTGGGCATGGCTCTGCAATGACACCCAGCCACTCCAGAAGCCCTTTGCCAAAGCAGCAGCCACAGCCACTGCCTGGCTGCCAAATCCTCCTTTCCTGTGGGGGCTGGAGCTGTGGACACCTCTGTGCTCACCCCATGGCCGTTGCTTCTCACAGGCAATTCTCCTTCTGTCTGGCAGCCACTTCTCTGCTGATTTATGGCCTTGTTTTGGATGACAAATCTCAAACTTGTAACATTCAGTTCTTCCCTAGGCTGTCAGGGAGATGCTTGCCCTTGTGCCACCAATGGAGGGTTTCCCAGGTCAGCTCTGCCCTGTCCCTGTGCTGGTGGTCAGGCCCAGCCAGGCTGCTCCATTGGGATCAGTGACACACCAGCAACGTTCCTGTAGTTCTGAGCTGCAGAGGGAAAACACCTCTTCCCATGGGCACCAATCCTGCTGGCGCCTGGGCAATAAACCTGGGAAATGGGGGCAGACTTTTGTAGTCTGTGCCCAACTACATCTGACTCCATCTGTGCTGCACACCCAAGTGGTTTCACAGACCCAAACTCAGGAGACTCTTCTTGCACAGCTCCCTGTTTCCCTAAGAAACCACCCCAAAGGCAAAACAAAGGAAGAAGAAACACCCAGGCAGAAAAAAAACCACCTTCAGTACTTGAAGGCTGTGTCATTTATTCCAACAGCTTATGTAATTTTATCAAACCATCTTTAACACAAAACATGTCTCCTTAAAGAGAGAAGGGTGTGAGATCCTACCAGAGATCATCTCAGCTAACAGCTTGCAAAGTTAAGCCTTGAATGTCAACAGTCAACCCAGCAAAATGTTTCTCCCCTCCCCTTAACAACATCTTTAAGTGTTAAAACCCAGAGAAAAAGATGCCTGTGGCTGGTGCTGCTGGGTCTCCAGGTGGGGCTCATCCCCACAGAGCTGTGCTTTGGTCCTTTCCTGATGCTAAGCAGCAGCAGCAGCAGCACAGGTGAGTGGTGGTGACACAAGGGCAGCAGGACAGGTCGGGTCCTGTCCCCACTGCCCACCCTGATGAGGGCCCATGTGGACAATCCAGAGGCCAGGTCTAAGATGCAGAGGGTGAGGCTTAGAAAAACCAATAATCTAAGTTCCTAACCTATGGAAATAGAATAAATAATAGTCTAAATCTGAAAAGGATGAAGGTACCTTGGACAGGAAAATCTGGTGTGTCTATTATTACTGAAACTGTTTTTCCCCTAAGAGAAAATCGCAGCTAAGGCATCTTGAGAATGGCTCATATCACTACAACCACGGCAGTGTTGCTCTAAACCATTAGGGATGGGGCCAGAAGTCTTTTGGAGGTGCCAGTCCTTGCAGGTGTCTTGTGTCTCTCCACACAAGCACTGTTCCAGCAGAGGCATTTGACAGACAACTTGCTGCTCCAGGTTGGCTTTTGTCCACAGATTCAACAAATTCTTGTTTAATGCTCCCAGCAAGGCGCTCCTCCTGCCCATCCCACCCCCTGTTTGCTCTCATGGGGAGGGGCTGCTTTCTTGCCCCTTTGGTCTTGCTCCAGGGTCATTGTCAGAAGAACTGGCATCTCTTTGGCTTTCTGCAGAAGGGAGGATTGGGAAGAAAGCACAGTTACACCCTGCTGAGGACACAAGCCATCAGTGATTGCTATAGCTGATTTCATCCAGAAAGACAAAAGATGTGTACCTGAACATCTATCACTCCCCTCCTGTGACCAGATACTTGGCCCCATCCATGTGAGTGTTCAGGACCAGGCTGGACTGGACTAGGAGATCTAGTGGAGGGTGTCCCTGCCCATAGCAGGTGGTTCTTAAGGTCCCTTCCAAACCAAACCATTTTCTATGATTCTATGATTAGAAGTATTGGGTTCTCCCTTCACATTCCTGGAGTACAAACACTTCTCAACACACCTGGCAATGCTGGCAGGGAGCCTCAAGGTAGGGATATGCACTCACCCAGCTTTCAAGTGCTCCAGAACTGTCTTCCTGACAGCCTGGCAGCTGCCTGGGCTGCTCTCTGGTAGAGCGGCTCCAATTTGTGCTTACTATGGATGGGTGGATGGATACATGCTGGTATGGTCATGCTGGAAGAATTCCAGTTGGGGTCATGAATGTATTTTAAAGTGTTTTTATAGTTACAGGTCATAGGCTAGAGGATTAAGAAAGCAAGGGGAAAACTGAGTTTCTCTTCTGCAATGATAGTCTGTGTTGTGTTGCTTATCAGTGAGAGTGGCAGGTTTGAACAGAGGATTCAAGCTCCTTGCAGCCAGCTGGCCAGCAGACACTGAGCAGGGTGATGCTGCTGCCACATTTGGGCAGAAGGGGAGGCTTTGGAGATGGCTGCTGGTGTGGAAGTTTTTTCTGTTGTTACTTGAACTTCTGCAGAACCATTCAAAGGTTGATTTTTTTTACAACCAACCAACAAAGGAAAAACAAACCACAGCCTGCCCAACACATGATTTTTATAAAACCTAAGGTATAACTGACATGTAACCTGCTCTGGGAAAGGGTCTTGGTCAGAGCATGCCTTGTTTAAGCACCAGTGAGCAAAGGGCTTGGGCTGGTGCATGCAGTGCTCCTGTGCCAGGGACCAGGGATCTTTCTGCTCACTGCAAGCACCCCTTGACCTGCAGAGCCTCCCACTACCTGAGCATCCACGAGCGTGAAGGCACTGACTGAAGCAGGGAGGAATGGGACGTTCCTCGCGAGCATCAGCGTGATGCTCCTGGAGACAGCACCAACCATTTGTGCTGCCACTTCGTGCCTGCCCTCCCAGCCTGTGCCAGGAGCTGCTGCTGGGCTCCCTGGGGTGTGTGTGTGTGGCAGTCACCTGCTCCTTCCACGGCGAGGTCCCCCATGTCCTCGGTCAGCTTGCGCATGCTGATGGTGGTGGCCTCTCGCTGGATGTCATGGACAGCGTTCCTCCGGCCAGCCCGGTCACAGGAGATGAAGTCGGTGTAGGTGCTGGACTCTACCTCCATTGCATCTCTATCCACTTGCAAAACACTGCAGAGAAAACACAGCTGTGAGGCCCAGGGTGCTCGGCATGGCTCAAGTCATGGCTCCCTCCAGGTTAGGTGACTCTACAGGGTAACATTACAGCATAAGAAAATAGTCCCTGTAATTCTGCTCCAGCTCCTCTGACAGCAGGAATGTCAGGTATCACCTCCCTCACGTGGGGAGATGTGTGGGGAGACCCACCCTGCTGGGTGACCCACTGTGCCAGGTGACAAGGATCCATCCTAGATGCCTGAGTTGTTCTGCTTTCCCACTGCAAAGGCAGACACAGCATTTGTCTCTCCCTGGAGTTTCCAGCCCTCTCCTTTAGGCACACAGGGTGGCTTGCAGCAGTTTTTCCCTACAGAAAAAGCATTACAGAGAAAGCCCTGCTTCCTCCTCAGAATGCCACGGGAGCTTTGAACACAGGCCAAATTTGAGTCACAGCTTGGGGGATGGGGTGATGATCCAGCCTGAATTTGTAATGGGAAATGATGGATACCCATTGGAAAGTTGGGGGAGCAGGGAGCATTTTATAGGTACGGGGCTTGGAGCAGTACTGGCCTCCGCTGGCTGCAGGATGTCACTGAAGAAGTGTTGGGCTGGACTGCTGTGAGATAAACACTTTACCATGTGAAAATCAGCCCTTCTGCAAGACATTTGGATCCCTTCACTCCAGACTTGTGCCAGTGCCAAGTGCACAGCAGAAGAAAGGCCTGGAGCAGCCACTTGTCACATGCAAGCTCTGCTGTGAGCCAGCTCTGAGTTCAACTGATGAATCCTTAAGTTGCTGGGTTTTCATTTTGGCTGCTGGTTTCCGTTGCCAGTGCTTGCACAGCACACAGAGTGCAGAGACCCAGGGATGGTGGTGTGGGCATCCTGGCTCCTGGGCACAGAGCTGGCAAGCACACACTGCCTCTGCAGGGAAACCTCCAGCTCTCAGTTCCTGCTCCTGTATACTCTGTTTGGCACTTTGTTTTTCTACAAGAGATTAATTGCTGTCTTATCTGTGATTCTGATCACTGTAAAATGTGCCTCCAGCCCTGCTGATTGCTGGCAGTGCTTGGAGCAGGTCCTGATTAGAAACGCTCGTGTGCAGTGAAAACAAATTCATGCACATTTAATACACATTCACTCGCTTTTGTGCCTTGGAGTTAATGACCCACAAAGGAGTTTGCTCAGCTTCCTTTACAAATCCTGCTTGATATTGATTTCCCTGCCAGGGAAATCTGTTGGCAGATTCAGGCACCAGCCTGAACAGGAATCACACTCCTCACTCTTGTCCCCAATGTTATGGCAGTAGAAAGGACATGCCAGTGAAGATGCAATAAACAATATAAAAGAGGTTAGATTCTCTCTGAGTAGGGTGCAGTAACCAAAGACGCACCGAAATCCAGCATGTTTTTGTTTAGATTCTCACTCCTCTCCCAGTGCAGATGCCAGCTCAGGGAGTGCTGGCACCAGCTCACTGGTGGGATGTGAGGCTTGGCCCACCCAGATCTTGCAGGAGATCCTGTTTCCCTGAAGCCAACAATGCTTGTGAGTACCTGCCTCCCTCTATAGATTTGGCATCCATCTGGCTCCTGTTAAATGAGCCCTGAGAAAAGCTGGGAAAAGCCCTGGGAAAAGCATCCCCCCAAAGAGATGCCCCAGATGTTTTTCCTCATCTTCCCTCCTTCCATCTCTGGTGTGCCCTTCCCAGGATAAGGCACCTACTCTGGATGCAGGGGCTGGATGAGCAAAGTGCCTTTTCCCCAGGACAGGACATGCATCCATCATTCCCAGACAGGTTCTCACAGGTCACTGAAGCCCAGACACTGCTGCCCTTCCATAGCTGCCAGAGAGATGTCACATGGGCTCTGGAGGCTTCCCTAGAAGCCCAGGTCCATCTCCAATCAGTGAGGCCATTCCAGAGTTGACATGCTCCAGAGTCTTGCTGCCCTTGTACCTTGGGCAGGACCACCAGGTTTCCCCACACTGGGGAGCAGGAGCCAGCCCCTGGGATGCAGCATTTTCCCGGTGCCCCTTGATGGAGCTGCCAATGGTAGAGGCAGTGCCAAGTAATTGTTTCCCCCGACACGGGAAAAGGATGGGATCCTGATTAAAAACAGAAGGCAGAAGGGTGCAGGTCTGGGTCCCGGCTCGGTGGCCGGGAGATGGCGCATGTGATTTATTTATTTCCCGGGCTGGGACAGCTCCTGCCTTCGGCTCTCCATGCAAAGCGCTGGAGACAGGCAGATTTAACAGAGAAGCTTTCATAATTGAGGAATTCCTCCGGGATTTTCAAGGTGGGTGGCTCTCAGAAACCTTGCAGGCAGATCCCTCCCCGCTGGCAGAGAGATTCCAGCCTCCGCCTCCGGGAAGTTGCTGGGCTGAGAGGGTGATGGGAGCAGTTGCCTCGATTGTGATTGGAAAATCTGATCTTTCAAACAGCATTTCCATACTTCAGGCACAGAACCCACAGTCCTCTGAGTTTTCCCTTAATAGCTGTTTTTAACATCTTTCAGGGGCTGCAAAGGAACCACCTTCCCTCTTGCCTACATCGTTCAGTGGAAGCTAAATCTGTGTCACTGTGGACGGTCACTTAGGGTGGCAGGGGGTGCAAAGGGAGGTGCATCCCCTGCTGGCTCCCCACCTTTGGTTTTTCATTCTCCCATGGACAGGATGATGGCCCTGCTATTGCCAGGCGTTGCAGGAACAATCCCAGGGCACACACATACAACGTGCAAAGGTTTCCAGGGCGCTTCACAGGGGTGATTCAGCTTGTCCCCAGAGGGTTCTTTCCTGCCCTCCCTTTCCTCTCTGCTGCTGATGGTAACAGACACTCCCTAGGTGCCCTCAGCACAGCGTGCCAGCCCGCAGGGATGGGGCAGGGAAGCTGGGATCTGCTGCCTGTTGCACATTCCCCACAGGTTTGCTGCTTGGAGGGAGGCTGTGACCTCTCTGCCATGGGGACGTGGTGCTGCCTGTCCCAGGGCAGCTGGCCACAAGTGAAGAAGCCCCTCACAGCCTGCCACTGACACCAGGTATGTCCCCAGAGCTGCCTCTGCTCCTGTCCCTGGATCTGCCAAACCTGCTGTTTGGTTTGGACTTAGTTTTCTGTAATGTCTTGTGAGTACTAAAAAATCTGAGCTGTAACAGTGTTGGCTTTGCTGTTGGTGACTTGGCTTCCTGAGTGGTTTTGCTGTTGGATTGCAACTGGGCTTGCTGGCATTTTCCAGGGAAATCACCCAGCAGCTGACAGAGCAGCTGGCTCCACTCTGGGGGCTGCAGCTAAACCAGCCCTACTCATTCTGGGGCTGAGTTTTGCCCATTTAGAAGGTGGGTGCTAAGAAATTAAAGGGTTAAATGTTTCCTCTGCCTTTTGGTAGAATAAACTGAAACTTTTTTTTTTTTTGGCTCAGCTCCATGTCCCATTCAGTTGCACTGACAAGCCTGCATTTAATCCCTGTGCCCCTGTGCCTGCTCCTCAGCACGGATCCAGGGACTACAGCAAACAGTTACTGCAAACAAAGTCAGAGTGGCACAGAAGGGACCTGGGCACACCTGGCAGGTCACCCTCAGCACAGGGCTCTGCCCAAGCTCTGCCATCCCAGCCACTGTCCAGGGCTGGTCCTTGGGATGGGGTGGATGCTACAGTCACACCCAGCCCTGACTCCAGTTCCAAGGAAACCCTTCACAAGATACTGCATCCGTCCCTTGTCTAGGTTAAACTTTTTATGGCTAGGAAGGGCTATTTTTGGGTGCTGGTACTGGTTCTGAGCAGGCTGGGCTGAACTCAGCCATTTCCCTCCCTGCCTGCTTTGTGCCTCCTGCTCTGCCCCTTAACCTCTCACCTTTCTCAGTGTTCTCCTCCCCACCTGGTTCTGTGCACAGATCTGTGAGGCATGAGCAGCTTAGGACATCCTTGTCCCTCCAGGCAGCCAGCACAGCCCTGCCCTCTGTGCTGTCCCCAGGACACCTGAGGCAGGGAGCCCTGCACCTCAGCATTCCCTGTGCCTGATCAGACAATTCCCAGCTTCAGGAGCCTTGGCAGAATCCTGTTCCAAGGTGCTGCAGCCCAGCTTTGGCCTCATGCTGTCCATTGCCAGGGGCAGCTGGCACCAAGAGCTGCAGGTTTTGGTTGGAGATGACTCCCTCATCCCACAGCCCAGCCCAGGACACACTCTCCCTCCTGCTTGGTGGATTTAACACTCTCCAAACCTCTGGAGTTGTAAAGCCCCAAAGCTGAACAAAACCTTGCCCTTGTTTCTGGGGTGAAATTCCCAAGTTCCGCTTGGGAACAGGGACCTGACCCCTTTTTCTGCTCAAGCATCACATCCCACCACCAAGACATGAAGTGGTGCAGTGGCCTTGGAGCTCTCCATATTGTGCAGTGCCCCTTGCCCTTTCATTCCAGGGTACAGGGACTATTATTAGCTCTCTCCTGCTGGGGCGGATCCATAACAACAGCAAAACATACTCAACAGCCCTGCTGGGCTTTTAAAATATTTACAGTGCAGAATGGTTCACTAAAGAGGGGGGCCTGGTAGAGCACTAAGAAGGAAGCACCGGGATTTCTGTGCTCCCTGTGGGTTTGCTGTGAGGTTTCCTGCTGGGAGAGTCGCATCCAGAGAGGAGAAAAAAATATCCCGCAGGGCTGAAGCCAGCACTTGAGGTCAGGGGGTTTCCACCAACTGTCTGACAATATCCAGCTGGAATTTCAGCAAATTTTCCACTGGGTCTTGTCTGGGAACATGCGTGAGGGGCTGCACATCAAAGAAGAAGGGCTCTGTAATGGTGTTCTTGGGGTATTTTGTGATTGTGCCATAAAAGCCTCATTATGTCTCATGACCCCCAGGTGCTGGAGCTCAGAACCATGGCCAGAAAATGAGCTGAAGATGCAGGTGAGGATGAAGATGCTCCTGTTGGGAGCCCAGTCTGGCTGCAACAAACTGTGTAAGGCTGGTGACATGGTCTGCACCAGACACAGAGCTCCCCTGCTTTCCTGTGGGCTCTGTGCTCTCCACAATGTGGTGGTGATGGGTCCTACTGGCCAGAACTGGTGTGCTCCAAACTGCTGAGCTCTGAGTTTCCTGGTTTGGTGAGAAAACAGGCAGGAGCAGGGCAGCAGCCTGATCTCCTACCAGGCCATGTGTGTCCATTCAATGTGCTGAGCAGCTTCTGTCCAGGCAAGAACAGCACAGAAAAGCTTCACCAGACTTCAGTGATGAAGAGACATCAAGCTGGGTCTGGCACATCCGTATTTATGGAAGGTTTTTGCTGTGGGATTCCTTGAAATAACTCTGCACCCTCAGGCTCTCACACTAAATATGATAAATTCAGCCAGGACAGACATCACAGCTGCTCCAGCCACTGCAATCCTTTTGCAGGAACAGAGCTTCCAGCATTCTCTAGGACTTGCTGGAAATTTTTAATTCCTTTAGGAGGAGAGCAGATACAGCTGAGGTTTAGTGTCCACAAATAGATCCCTTCTTTTCATTTGGCCTGGTTGTTCAGTATAAAGATCATTTAATGTCTGTAGAACTGATAACCAATTGCTAAACCCCATGTTTAAGATTAGGCTTAGACTGACTCCTCTACGACTTCACAAACTTTATATTTAGCTCTGCCAAGCTCCCCAAACTCCTCCCCCTCCCTCCTGGCCCTCAGCACATCCCCAGGGCCCCCCATTGCAGAGTCCCCAGTGTCCCAAGGCACCTCCTGCTGTCCCTCATCCTCACAGCCACTGCCTGGTTTCCTGCTGGGGTAAGAAATGGTCCAAGCAGATCCCAAAACCACAGCCAGCCCTTGGCATTGGGGTAGGGAGAGTCCTTGTGTGCTCTGCTGTGATCCCCAGGGGAGAGGGGGAGCCTGAGGGAGGCAGGAAGGCAATGCTCAGCCCCAGTGGGCTCCTGTTAGCATCAGGATGTGTGGGTGATAGTGGGAGAGAGCTGCTCGTCCATCCATCCATCCATCCACTAGGAAGGCACCCCAGAGCCCCTCTCTGGCCATGCATTGCTCCCAGCCTGCATCCCCACACCTGGAGCAGGCAGCACCCATCTATCAGTCCCCCCAAGGCACAAGTGCTGAGAATCTGTTCCAAAAATCCCCCACCACGGGAAGAATCGCTGTTTGATGGAGCCCCTCTGCTCCTCCCTCCCCTCACTACTGAGCCTTGATGCAGCTTAAGCCTCTTCTGCAGCTCCACTCTAAGTTGATTAATGGAAATAATTGGTCTCTTTGTGCATCTGGAGACAGTTGCCGTGACAGCAGTTGTATTTTTGTTTTGTTCCCAGGTCGAGCTTGTTTTTCCCATCTCTCAGCTTCAAGGTGTTAATGACTCAGGGCACTCTGGTTTGCCCCCACCTCTGAAAGACACACATCCCTCTGAGGGATGGGGCCAGCAGGGGTAAGGCATCCTCAGCCCCAGCAGGCCTTTAGGACATGGCAGGCTGGCACCTTCCTCCCTCCCATTGCTCAGCCCCTCAAGGCAGGCTCGCCCTGGATAGACACAGAGAAGAGAGCCAAATCCCTCCTGTTCCCCCAGAGCAGCCATGAGCACCCACAGGACCCTTTCAAAGCTCCAAGGAGTCTGGGGCTATGAGTCCCTTCTCCATTACTTTTATTTTCTCACAACTTCCTAATTATTTATGTGTCAACATATTTTTACAGGAACAACTGTGTGGAAGATCTGCTGGTGCCTGAAGTTACAAAGCAGACAAAGCACAGACCTGTGACCCTCCAGCTACAGAAGTCTCCCAGCTGCTGTGGCTGCCATGTCCCATGTAAGCTCCCCACCTGTGATATCAGTCACCCTATCACACCTGGGCCAGGGGGTGAATTCCTGTGCAGTGGGGATCCCCTTCAGCCTTGGGTTCCCTGCCCTCCTCCAGATTGCTCATGAAGAAAAGTCCCAATTGGATTCCACCTCAAAGGCTGGAGAATCCCCAACAGTCCCACAGCTCTTCTGATCACACTGAGGGACTGACCTCTGAGTGAACATCACCACCTAAAACCCCACCTGAATTCCTGGCCCAGGGATGCTCAACCCCAGCACAAGCTCCCCAATACCTTTCAGGCTTCCCTGGGTAAGGAGAAGTCAAACAAATGTTGAGGAGATGCAGCTGGGGCTGTTTTCCAGCACAGCTGCTGTTGTCACAAATAAGAGGAAGGCAAAACCACAGCAGCCTTTGATGGTGTAGCTTTGTTTCTGGGTTCAGGGAGATCTCTCTACAAGGACACAGGCAAGCAAGGATGAGTCCTTATTTTTATGCCTAAAACAAAACAGAGCTGTTTAGTCCAGCTCTTCTTTGTCATCTGAGGAGCTGAGCTCTGCTGCTGTGGGAAAGCAGTGCTTGCATCACTGGGGAGAGGAGCTGAGCTTGGAAGAGGAGTTGTGAGGGCTGTAACTGGGCAGGTTTGGCTGCTGCTGCTTGAGGAGGTTTTGCTTGGGGAAGCTCTGCTCAGCACAAGGTGCCTGAAGCTGAGAGCCACCTGCCTTGGCTCTGCCTCAGTGGGGCTTGCACAATCCTACAGGAATCTGCATCCAGCATCCAGAGTCCTCCTGACTCAGAGCAGTGCAAGGGGCTGAGAGAAAGGCTGTGAAGCCTCCTGGGGTGCAAGAGCCCTGGCAGCTCCCAGTGGTGCCTAAAAATAACCAGGGCACCTCTTAAGAGTGTCAGTACAGAATGAAGCTGATTAGCAAAACCAGGCTTAGCTCTGCTCCCTGCAGTTGGCTGCCCTGTGTGTCTGCTCCACTGCTGGGACTCCCACCATGCTTCTGTTCCCCAATGGAATCAGGAGCCCCTTTGGCTGTGCCACCCTGCTGGGACCCCCATCTGGGCAGAGAAAGCTCTGCAGGCCTGCACACCTCCTTTGCTGAAGATTTTCTCTAAGGAAATACAACATTTCCTAATAGCTGTGTCAGGTGAGAGCAGCTCCTGATCCTTCCTGCAGGCAGGGTCAATCTTTCTGCCTAAGTCCCCAGGGATGTGACCTCTAAACCTGAGCTGCAGTGGTGCTGGAGATGTGCCTGTATCACTGCCCTGGGGATGCTCAGTGATGGTTGCCAGCTGGAGTCTCAGGGAAGGGAAAGCTTCAAATAAAATCAATTGCCAAGTATTCCATGGTCTGCTGAAGTGCAGCCTGGGCATAGAAGGACAGGGGGTGTCTCCAGTATATGTAGGGAAGATGCTGAATGCAAGAGATGAACTGCTCTGAGAGACCTGCAAGAGGAGGGATGTGTGCACCAGTCCTGAGATCCTGCACTGCAGAGCTCACACAAAACCACCCTGGAAGCTCTGTGCAAGGGACAACAGCTCAGGAAAGGGAAAGCAGTGACATGATCTGAGGACAGAGGGGATGCTCTGAGTGCAGGAGCCACGGGTGAAACCACAGAGAGCAGTTGCCATTCATGCAGGAGCCATGAAAAGTTTAAGCTTTGGGGGCTCCCCTGGATCTTGCTGGGCTGACTCTACACACAGAACAGAACTCACTCACATTGTTCTGTACAGGCAAACAACATTCCTGTGCAGAGCATGTGGGCAGCCTTTAGCAGGATTTGCAGAGCACATCCCCATGGCTGGCAGGGAAGGCCACAGAGCACAATTGGCACTGGGGCTGCCTGGAGCCAGAGCTGCAACGTGGCTTGGGACAAGGGCATGGCTGTGAGGTGTGGGTAATACAGCAGGAAAGTCATTATGCTGGTATTTTTTTCCCTCTTAGCAGCTTTCTAGTATCCAATAATTCAGAATACAGAGGGAGGTCAAGTGACTCAATGCTACAGGAAGGAAAAAAAACCCATTTCTGTTTGTAATATTTCCCTGTGAATAAAAGCTTTATCAGCCATAGTGTGAGTCCCTACCTGATTTAGAGGACTTTCCTTCTGGACATGACTTCAAACACGCTTCATGCACAGCAGGACAACAGCTTCTGGGAAAGAAGAAGGGAAAAAAAAAAGTAAGAAAACATTATCTGTGCTTGTTTTGGGAATCATAAAGCTCAGCTGCTCTTCCCACTCTCTGTAACCAGCAGAGGGTGGCAGGGGCTGGGAGGGCTCTGCCCAGCAGACTCAGATGGAGCCTGGCTTGGTGGAGGCAGCAGCCCAGGGCCTGTGGGATGTTGTGTTCATGTGGCACCTCCTCAGAAGGGTTTGTGCCCATAGACTTGGACTGTTGTGTTAAAGCACATGGAAAGTCCAGCTGGGCTGCACAGAGAAGTCCTCTTTGGTTTTGCCTTTTTCTTTGCCCTCCCACAGGTGCTGGGAGAACTGAGACAACTCATGTCCTGACCTGCACTGCAGGGACCAGCAGCTGCCTCCAGACTATAAATGAATATTGGTTTGCAGCTCTGCTGCCCTTTAGAGAAGTGAAATTCCCATATCAGCTTCTGCGAGGTGAAAGGGGAAGTTTAATCTAGTTCTGGTTGCTTTGCTGGGTCTGTGTCCAGCTCTTTGGGTCTCTGCTGTTTGTGCACAGCTGAGCCTGCTCCTGCTGTCCCCAAGCCCTGCTCAAAGACATTTCCTCTGTGGCCTCAACATCTGTGGGTGCTTTGCAATTCCCTGACCTGCAGAGCCCAGCCAACAGGACACTTGCTTATTTTAGCAGCTGTTTCAGCTTTCTGACTATTTTGGAACATCATGGACTGTGTTTTTCCCTTTGTCCCAGGGACAAATGTTAGCAGAACAGAAATCAAGAGCTGAGCCACTTAACCATATAAGCAGTCGCTCATCCAGCAATTCATCTGTCTGGTCCATCTGGGCTGAGTACCACTGTGACTGGAACTATTTCCCATCATTTTCCAAACTGGGACAGATCTACAGGCTTTCTCTTTATTTTTCTGACCCACTTTCAAAACTTTGTAGTTGGAGCTGACTACTTGCTGGCTCTGGCCCTGCTTCAAGGACAGGGCACTTGCTGCTTTTATGTGACAGTTTGCCCATCTGTTAAATGGAGCTATTAATACTCCCTCCCCCTGTTAGATGCTTCAAATATTTTAAAGCACTTTCAGCTCTGCAGATGACAGGCTTGCAGAAGTGGAAAATGCTAATTATGATCATGACAGGAGCTAAACAAAGACACAGGGATTTAACAATAAACTTTTGTTAGTCTTAACCCCATTTATAGCAAAGTGCTTACTGGAAACGCTGGACCGGAAAAGAAACAGTATTCCCACAACTCTGGGAATCTGCATTGCCCTTTTCGGGCACCAAACAAGCAAACAAAAGCAGGAAGGAAGAAACACAGCTTTGGAAACCCACAAGCCTTCATTCTCTTTCTTTGCCTTCCTGCCCTGGCTTGTGAGTTACACTGCCCAAACAGTTAAACCTCCAGCACTTCAGCACTGTTGCAAAATATCTCAAAACACATGGGCCTCTGCCAAGAGAGGCTTAAAGTAAACTGGAGCAATGATGCTCTGAAGCAGAAGTTATCACTGTTCATGATGGGACATGATGGGAAACCCCCATTTTCTCTCTCAAAAACCAGCTGATTTTGGAGACAAAAACACTTTAGCAGCTGATATTGGCTTTGCAACCCTGCAGGCCTGGCTCTACCTAGATTTTTCTCCTCACAGCCCTTGCTTGGGCATCTGGAGTCTGCAGATTTCAAGCTGACCCTCTTGCTCCATCCAGAAAGGCTGATCTCTTCTGGCTCACATGGTCCTGCTGCTCCCAGGGTGATGAGCTCCAGACACCCCTCAGCACAAAGGCCAGGCTCCTTGGAACTTTAATGGTGGCACATGGAATGGTGCCAGCTAAGGATGGGCTACAGCGACTTGTTAAAGAACTCTTTGTTTTGTAGTTTAGTCCTGGAACACATCAAGGTACTGTGGGTTATTTTGGGACCCTAGTGGAAATGTTAGTTGGCTAGATAAGCATTCATACCCCATCAAGAATGAATTACAAGGGCATCAGCACAGAATTATAGAATCATTTAGACTGAAAAAGATCCTTAAGGTCGTCAAGTCCACCACTAAGCTATGTCCCCAACTGCCACATGCACACATCTTTTTAATATCTTCAGGGATAGTGACTCCACCGCTTCCCTGGGCAGCCCATTTCAGTGTTTGACAACCCTTTTAGTGAAGAAATTTTCCTTAATATTCAACCTAAACCTTCCATGGTGCAACTTAAGACCATTTTCTCTTGTCCTATTCAATCTGCATGATTGCACATGTCGGATTCCCTCCATGATAATCAGCTGTTACCCAAAAGGAGCAAACACACACAACAACCTCAGTTCCCTCAGCATTGCTTCAAAATGAACGTATGTTCCAAAATAAACACACCCCAGAATGTTTTTTTGGCAGAATTCAAGACTGTTCTATACAACAGCTGTTGTGGTGCTGCTTTGATCCAGAGAGGAAATCCTTCCTGGTTTCAAGCAAGGTGAGAGCAGCAGAGAGAAGGCTGTTCTTGTGTCTCTTGGCTGCTGGATAAACAACAGGCTGCATGCATGGCTGCTCAGGGCAGCAGCCTGGTCCTCCCACAGCAGCCAGACTGCCTCATTTACTGCCCTGTCTCCAGCAGCAGCTGGCATCCTCGCCTTCAGAGGTACAAGAAAACCTCTAATTGTAATGGAATGCTTTTCCTAAGTCACTAATGACTCCGAACCAGGAGGTGTTACAATCCTTACAATGCAATATCCTCTTAATCATACCCGGGATTGTTTTGTTACCAAGATAACTACCTGATATCCATTAAAATGCCTTCGGAGCTCTTTGTTCCGCCGGCAATGAGCACCACAGACTAATTACCCTTTGTGGGAACAGTAACTCCAGTAAAGTTGGTGACGTTCTGGTGGGGATATGTTTGGCTTATTACATCACTGCAAATATCAACAGAAATGGCATTTCAGCGCCCGCCGGGGAGTTCCCCAGGCAGGGCTTGTGACAGGCAATGTGTCTGCGCTCAGGAGCTGTGCAAAGCCTCTCTGGGCTCTCCTGGGAAGGGAAGTGCTGGAGAACTCGCTGTGGAAACCAGAAATGAGTGGTGTAAAGTACATATTCCCTTAGGCTCGGAGAGAGTGAGAGTTTTGAAGTGGGGCCCAGGGCAGTTCATAGTCCAACTGCTGCTCTTCCTGCTCGTGCTGTAGGTTCCAGGCAAGGTCTGGAGCGACCTCAACCTAACTGCAACCATGAGGAGCCTGGGACAAGGCCCATGGAACACCTGAACCTTCTCTTCTCCCTGGCTGGTGCTGGCAAGCCTGGGGAGCAGCTTCCCTTATGACTTGTCTTTTTCTAGTCATGACCGAAAGACAACTACAAACAGTGGGGCTCTTTCCCCTCTCACCCTGTCTAAAATGGGTGTTGTGATGGAAAACTTATTTTCCATATCAGTCCATATAAACAGCTTTGGTGACATTAAAGAAACCCCTAAGGGTATGGAGAAACAATTGGAATGTGAAAATGGGAGCGATCAGAACAAGGTGACACAGGCAAACTAAAAGCAAGGTTGAAGTTTCTGCTGCTCCTTATGGCTTTGTAGATTCGCCCTCCATTCTGCCACAGACCTGTGTGAGCCCAGGGAAATAATCTGCTTTGTATGAGGCCCATGTAAAATAGGAATGATGCTGGTCCTCAGGTGCCCAGACAGGCTGGAGGCATTAATGCACAGTAGCATGGTGCAGGAACTGGCTCTGAAATGTGGGAGATCAGGAAATGTTAGCAGCCTGAAAAACATCTTCCATAGTTATTTTGGGTGGCAAGGTTGTGTGCCTGTAGGTATTCCTCTGAGTAGGATCAAAAGTAAATTGATTTTTCTTTGGAGCGAGAGGAAAAAAGCAACACTCCCCATCCTAGCTCATCACGAGGCTGTACACCCCTCAGAATCAGCCACTGGGTACAGAAGTGCCAGGTGTTTGGAAGATGCACAGCTGTGAACATTCCTGGGTTTCATCTCTCTGTGACCAAGCTGCCCATGTACTGTAGCTAATGGTCTCCAGTTCTCTGAGGCATCTGAGTCTACACTCTGTGGAAAGTGTCCCCCAACGATGTCATGGGGTGCTCACATCCCTGTGGAACTCTGTCTGAAGGACTCAATGCTGTGTTCTGTGCCCAAGGTACATTAAACTCTATTGGTATATCCATGTTTATAAATGGTCATTTAACCTATATCTGCGTTATAAACAAATACAGTCATTGAGGATCTCTTTAGGGATCCTTCTTTCCTAAACACCATCCCTCACAAAAGCTGAAAGGTGGCAGTCTCAAAGCTGGGTGGCCACACATTAGCAGGGTGGCTCTTTCCAGCCAAGAGTCTCTGAAGCCAAGCACTGCCCCACAGGAACCAAGCCAGGCACACCGAGCAAACAGCCCAGAGCTCGAGAGGATGTCACCATCGGGAAGGGGATGTCACCATGGGGAAGGGGATGTCACCATCGGGAAGGGGATGTCACCCAATCATGCCATACCCACTCCCCAAAGCCCCCTTCACCCTCGCACTGACGCAGCATCCCCACTGCAGCTGCCCCGTGCTCACTGACCCCCAGCCCATCCTCCTCCTGGTTTGAGTCACCAGCACAGCCACCCAGGGCACTGCCTCTGGGTTCACAGCTATACTTGGCTCTCGATCTGCAGAACTATTCAACCCTTCCAAGCAAAAGGAAATTTCCCAAACACGCCTTTGGGGCCAAGGCATCACATGCATGTGAAAGCTCCCCACCACGGCTCGCTACCAGCTGCTTAGGGGAATCCAGAGAGGAGGGAAGACACACAGCTTCGAGGTGGAGGAATTTGCAAAGCCTCCTGAGAATACCACCGCACAGCAGTTCTTTTTTTATCCCGAGTCTTTGCCTTTTCAAACATTTGCTTGGAAAGCCGGATGCCAAGCAAGTCTCCGAGCCTGCTCCTGCTGCCACGCTCTGGGAGCTCTGCTGGTGCCCGCAGTTCCGAGGGGAGTCCCGGGCAGCCCCACCATGGCTCCTGACATCCCGAGGGATGCATTCATTCCCAGCACGGCCCCGCTGGGACTGCCGGACCGTCCGGTGCCTGTCCCGTTCCCGTGCTGGAAGGGATTCCCTCCGGCAAACCGCGCACAATAAACGGACACAGGGCAGAAACGAGGCCAGAAATCCCCACGGGGGTCACTGATCCACGGTCCTCTGTGATTTCTCTCCTCTGAGCCTGCTCTCCCCGCTACCCCTCCGCGGCGAGCGCTGAACCGGGTTATTTCCCGAGAGAACCGGCAGCCACCTCCCTGCCATCAGCCTGCGAGGCTTCTCCCTCCCAACAGCAGAACACCCGGCGAGCAGCTCTGCTTTCCTAGCCCACGGTCTGCCCGCAGCAAAGCCCTGGCTGCTCGCAGCCGGCTGGGTAAAAGTTCACCGTGTCTCCGGACAAAGCCGTGCCTCGTAGGCAGGACAGGAGCTCCTGGCCGCACTCCCGGACAGGTGTCCCTGTCACCCACCGCCCCAGCCAGCCCCTCGCAGCCGCACTTACAGCTCCTCCGCTGCCGGGTGCCGCGGTCCCGCCGCCCAGCGAGGCACCGGGGCTGGGTTCCTCCGTCCGTCCCTCCCTCTGCCGCCTGTGCCCGCCGTGCCCAGCAGCCGAGCCGCCCGGGAGCCCCGCTGCCACTTTCAGACTCGCAGTTTCCTTCTGCTGGGAGCTGCTAAATGAAGTTGCACTTGTGGGGCCAAGGGGCGTGTTCTCCTCCCCTCGAGTCAGTCCCTGCCTGCTGTAATCCAATGCTCTGCCCGATGATGTCAAGCAGCTCCCGCTCGGCTCCTACCTTACAGGCGGCAGGAGGGATCCGTTTCCTTTTCACAGGGATCTTTGTTTAGCTTCGGCTTGTAACCCCATCCCCCGGCAGCTGCATGTGCCCGAGCATCCTCCCTTCGATGCTGAGCGCTGGGCTTCTGCTGCCGGGCGCTCCCTCCTGCTCCCCCCGGTTTCTGTCCCACCTGCATCCCACCCTTTCTCCTGTCCACCAGGGCCTGGTCAAAGACGCCACACACCCCGTGCAGCCTTGTCCTACCAGGTGTAGCACTGTGAAAGTGCCTCCCAAGAAAAACCCAGCTTTGTGTTGTTTTGGAGTGCTTCTTGCTCCACTGCTTCCCACACAGTAAACCCCAGGAGGACTTCAGCTCATCTGCCCCTGTGTGCCAGCTGTATTTGGGGGTGAGGTGCAGAGCTAGCAGGTGACAGCACCTGGATTTAAGGGGGAAGGTGCTAGGGCAGTACCCCATTTAAAACACACGCTTTTGTAGCCATCCTGCTGTGTGAAGCACACCCTAGGACCTCTAAGTGAGCTCCAGGTCACTACAGAAGAAGAGAAAATTTGGGATGTTCTTAGTACCACAGGGACTGAGGAATGTCCCTCTAGCTGGCATCACCTCCTGATGTCCCATCAGCCTTGCAGACCCCACAGGGTGGCTGAAACCAAACAATCAATGTGGTTGCAGTTGTCCTGTGGGCCCAAGCTCCTGCCCAGCCCCACCAGTGTGGAGGGAAGGTGTGTGAGCACACAGGATTGCACACAGTGCTGCCTGCTCCTGCCTGAGCACTGCCTGGAACAGGGCTCAGCAGTGGTAATAGCTTTGCTGAGAGAGTGAAAGATTTGCTCCATCCCTGCTGTAAGAGCACTCAGATCCTTGCAACTCCATTGGGGAGCACAGAGGGTGTTTGCCAAGGAATGGATCCAGTCCCCAGTCGAGCTAGGCGAGTTTTTGTTTCAGGTTGCGTGCACAGTGAGTGGTGTGAGCCAGCAGCACTTTCCCAACCCACTGTCTCTCTGAGCACCAGACAGGCAGAGAAGCAGCATCTCTGCATTCCTGCAGCTCTCCCATGACAGATGGGACCCAGAGCCACTCAGTGCCAGGTGAAGAGCACCAGCTTCTCCTCCCACGCCACCACCACTCTGCACACTTGGACCTTTTCCACCTCTGCCACCCTCACCACCTCCAGCCAGAATCTGTGCGTGCCCAAAAACATGGTGGTTGCTGTGAAAGATACCCACAGGATCAGAGGAAGAGATAAAACCACCAACAATAGCAGCAAGCAGCACAGGAAACACCCTGATGACAATACCAAGGCACAGATGAAGGAGAGTGGACCTCAACAGAGCTGAACACACCCATGCTCAGTGCATCCCTAAACCAACCTTGTGTAGCCTCCTGACTCAATTCAGTTTCAGTTCAAAAGCAGCCCCAGGAAGCCCACTTGATTTCCTGAGATGCATTACCTGGCAGAACTCATCTCTCTCCAGTGGTTTTGAGTCACACATTTCTGCTGCTCACCCAAAAGTAGCAGTAAGGGATTCACCACAGTGCCCTGCCCGTCTTCATGAGATGCCAGGGAGGGAGGAAGGCTCTGCTGTGCCAAGGGCCAGAACAGCCTCAGGAGACTGCTGTGCTGGTCTGGCCAAGGCTGCAGTTTTCCCTTTACTCCAGCTTACATTTGAACAGGATCCAGGAGGTTATAGCTTCACACTAACACTTGGACTGCAGGGTTTGGAGGCCAAGTCTGGTAAGGATACAAGTGCTGCACCAGTTACCCAGGCATTTCCTTGGCAGAATGTGGCCAGTACCATTACAGAACAGACAACAAAGAACAATGGCAGCAGCCAAGTCCTTTGGAAGGCCAGGAGCTCAGTGTATGTACTTCTAAATTAAGACATGTCTTGCTCAAAGCTCCCAATCCTGTGTGTGGTCCTGGAAACAAGCCCCCCAAAGCATCTACCCCAAAGTCCATCCTTTTCTGCACACACCTGTGCATCCTTACAGTGACTTTCTCATCTAACACCATCCCCTACAGTCAAATATTTTCCATCAAAACTCTTTTTAAGTAGAAAAATACAGTTTCATTTTTTCTACACTGTATTCTTTTTGCAAGTGGGAGAAGGGGTGTCAGTCTCAAGATGCCAAAAAGTTTGCCTGAAATCTTAATGTATTAGGATAAAAAAATGCATGGCTTTCAATGTTTTCAGTCTTCCTGTTCTTAAGCAAAAGCTGACACTTTACAATAACACACCCTAACTTCTAGCTGATGCTCTGCTCACATCTCTTGTCCTGTTGCTTTGTCCACCGTAAGACATTCATCTGGAGGTGGTGGCAGATGTCAGAGCTGCCTGGCGTGGCTCGCCCTGTGTGACGGATGGTGTCACAGCCTTGAGCTGACTGACTCAGCTGCAGCCACAATCAGCCTTTAGTGGCTCCTACTTTACTCACACTTAGTCTTTGGTGAGGTTGTTGTATCCATCTGCCTCATCCTGTGCTGTCCTGCGTAGTCCAGGATCGATGGTGATGCCATTACCACTCTGGACAACTGGAGGTTTGGCTCTGCTGCTTTTGACCTTGCAGTTGGTCTGCAGTGAACTGTGAATTTTTTAGTTCTGTGCCACAGAGTGGGATGCAGAGAGCAATGCCCCAGGGAAAGGATGGTCTTGTGCTGGCTGGCAGCCCATGCTGCCAACGTTGCCACTCTGGTGCCACATGGGATGGGAGAGCACGGCTCAGGGAACAGCAAGAAGCTGCCCTGCAGGTTGACTGTCAACCTTTAGCTGGAAGAGGGACAAAACCGAAGCAATCTTAGAGGGCAAATGTCAAAATGAGGTGAGAGTATCCCCAAGGGTGCAATGTGAAGAAGGCCAGCCCTGCAGCAGCACTGCCGTGCTGGACTGCACGCCGCCCGCCCCAGCAAGGAAAACCACCAGCACAAAGGACACTCCGGGAAGCTGTGGAGCCCAAGGAGACAGGCTGTCACTTCAGAAGGGTCTGACCTGCCTGTGACCCCAATGTTTTTGCAGCCTGAGCCTGGCTTCCCCGAGCAGCCCGTGCTGCCAGGGTTAGAGCAGCGGCGTGGCAGCGCTGAGGTAGCCACAGCCTCCTCACGTAAGAGCAGCTTCCCGCTGCATTTCCCAGGCACTGAGGTCTCCGTGTCACACTTGATGTCATCAAGATTGCAAGGAAATGTGGAATGGCACAAGATACGCATGGAAAAAATGGGACAACCTGTTTTTTTTTTCTTCTCCAGACTTCCTCCCATAAAATAAATACTCTAAAGAAACTATTTTTGATCTAAAAAAACCCCACAGAACATATTTCACTGATGTGCTGGGCTCCCCAAGGCAAGAGTGGATGTCTTAAGCCATCAAATAACACTTGGAGATTCATGAGAAGAGAAACCAACAAGTAAAAGCAGCTTTAGTGACAAGCCACTCTTTTTTGCTGTCAAGGAAGGGACACAGTTTGCTGTTGAGGGAAGAGAAGAGTGGGTGTTGGGATGTCTGAATGAATTACCCGGTGTTCAGACCCATTTTGTTTTTATAGAAGTTGCTCATCCAGAAAGGTTCAACAAGTGAAACACATAAAAGCTTGTAATGAGGCTAAACTCATTAGTGACCCCCCTCCAGGGTCACCCCTATTAACAGGCAGGGTTGAGGAGCTGAGCAGGGCTGTGGGGAGCCCCTCTGGGCACTGGGACTGTGGGGACACAGTTGTGGCTGCTGGCATGGTGGCTCTGTGCGGGGCTGGCATTCCAGCAGGGCAGAGCACACTCAAAAACTGTTTACTTTGAGCTGAAGCTATTTTTAGCTGCACTAATCTGTGCAGAGATGATAAAGCTTTTCATTGCAAAGTGAGTGGCTGTGCTTTGCTTCTGGGCAATTTCACTCCACGAGCTCATCCCTTCCCCCTTCCCGGCCACTTCTTTCCACTGACCTTATCTCCTCTGCCTCTGTGCCAAATACTTCCAAAAGGTTTATCCCAAGTAGATATGTGGGAGTCTCAGCCCAAACCTTTTTTTTTTTTTCCCCTAGGGAATGTCTTCAGTTTAGAAAATAAATGAATTTTGTGTTTATTAGTCCCCCAAGCCTAGTTCCAAGGCTTTGCTGGAAGCCCATCATGGACATACACCATCTCATCTTTCATTTCTGCAAAATCCCTTCTGTCCAAAGGCTCTTGCAAAAGAAGTCACTTGATAGCAAAAGAAAGAAGTCACTTGACAATTACCTCTTTGCAGCTGCAAGAAATACAAACAGACCTCCAGCTCGGATCTCATGGCAAGCCAGAGTCTCAAGGCAGTGACAGACTGCCTGCACCACATTTTTCCCAAGGGGTCCCACAGCCCATTCCAAAGTCCCTCTCACACTCTCTATAAGGAGCACTTTACCTGCTGCTGGTGGGAGCAAGCGCGGCAGCGGGTTCAGGGCACAAAGACTACAAAACACGCAGGAATCCTGCTTGGTCAGGGATTTGTTTGTCTAAAGGACTCCAGAAGCTTCTCCACTGTAAACCCACAAAGGTCACACATCCAGCACATGCTTCATCAGAAAATCATCCCTTGTGGTAAAAGCTTTCTTGTCTGGGACACGGCGTGAATAACGTCTCTGTCGGCTCAGAGTGTGTTCAGAGGGGGGAAGAACATGCAAGTATTAATTAAATAGGTCCATCCTGCTTGTTAAGAAGGGTCAGATATACAGAAAAAGCTAAAAATGATTGTCAGGATGAGAAGATGCAGCAGGAGAGGTATTGCTTAAGCTGATCATGACTGACTGCTCAGGTGTTACTGGCAGGGAAGCAGGAGATGCCCTGAGGTCCACAAACAGGTACTTCTTCCCTTTGTCTCTCTGATTCTGACGGAGAATGTAGCTGGCAGAAATCAAGGAGCAGGCTGGTTTGGCAGCTGTGTTTCTCCCTTTTGAAGAGCAAAGGAGTTTGCTGATAAATGAGAAGCAAATAGTCATCTCTGTCAGTGTTTAATGCATGCCAGAGCCACCCAGCCAACAGCTGATTGTTCACCTGTGGTTGGCAACCTGACAAGGATTCCTGTTGCTCATGTGCAGCAGACAAGTAAATATTTTGATTCTAACTTGTGCTCTCAGCTAAATGGGCTTTTATATGACTTTATTCCACAAAGTCTGCAAAGAGGACTCCTGCTCTGGAGTAGTGAGGGATCCAACTGGTGTTATTAATTCTCTGCGTGAGTCAAAAGACTGCGACTGTCAGACTACATTCACACTCTATCCATGGTTAGGAAATAATTCAGCCTAACCCCTTGTTCAGTTTCCTTGCTTTCCATGTTGGTTGATTCAAGGGAGTACGTGTAACCAGATGCCTTCTTGTGAAGCAGCTGACCACTGTAACAGCCAGGATGAGCCCAGCAAGCCTGCTCCTGTGTCCTGTGCTATCCCATGTCCTTAGACATGGTGCCATTTATCTATCCTAGCTCTTCCCAAGGCCACAGACCCTGAGATCAGGGAGGTGCAGCATCACTGTGACTTTGTCTGAGAGCAGCAGGAATTCAGGGCACTCCAAGAGCTCTGTGTTCTGGTCAGAGAACAAAATATTCTGTTTGTGCCAACAGTGTACATGAAATAAACCCAGGGTTTGCCTGGTGACCTGGGAGCATTTCACTCGGGCCCTGCACACAGCCCTCTGCTCCCAGCACCATGCTGGTAACACGCCCTGGGGTTCAGGTGCTGCCCAGGTGTGCAGTGGCTGACACAGGGAGGTGTAAGATGTGGTGACAGGGCTGCCCTGCACATTGGGTGGCCCAGAGAAGGGCTCTACCACCCCAGGGTGGACACAGTGGCTGAGGGAGCCCTGTTCTTCCTTACCAGCTGTGGGCAGAGAGCTGCTGGCTCCTGGGGGAAATGGAGGATGCTGTGGGGCATGGGATAGGCCAGGAGGCAGAGCCATCAGTTCTCAGTGAGTTACAGCAGTATCTCAATCTGAGATCCCTGCTCCTTCCCTACTGAAGCAGTAGATCCTAAGGCATAGTCCCAGCCTCAGAAATCTTATTCCTTTTAATAGCCAAGACAGTCAAAGTTGGACAAGAGGTACTTGTACCATGATCTCCTTTTGGCAGGTGCCTGGTGGAAAGACAGACGGCTGAATGACCTCTACAGAGACAGATTTTCACCCAGCCCAGAACATTAACCTTGTCTGCTCTGTTACTGGCAGCTCCTCCATGGCCATCACAGATGGATGGCCCGATGCTCTCGTGGCTCTGTGCCAGCAGACAGACCTTTCTCACCTAATCATGGCCAATCTCACTCCCTGCTGCTTTGAGAAGTATTTTATGTACTGCTGTTTATGTCATGACTATTCCCTTATGGATATTCCAGGATTTCCAGTGTTCAAAGGGTTCTTCTTACTCTCTTAGTTCACTATATTTGTTTCAGATTCTTACTTTCTCCCAAAGTTGGGCTGGGTTTTCTTACAAGTGTAAAATTTTCACTTTTATGCAGGATTATGGCTTTTCGGAGACAGTTTTCATACAGACCCCTGTTGCCACTCACTTTTGTGGGTCAAATAATTTGTTTTTATAATACTCTCAAGGAATTGTTTTCAGCTTTATAAAATTTGGCCTGATAAAGTATCAAAGGTCTTTATTCAGATTGTCCATTGCAAGAATAATTCAGCAATAGCATTTAAATAGACATCAGCTATCTTGAGCTATATGTTAAAACCTTAGCTCCCCACAGTCCTGAGTTAGGTGTCTCATAGGAAGGTCTTGCAGAAGACCTTTAAATAAAAGCCACCATCCAGGCTGTCTTGGGCCAGAAGGTTTCAGTTGTATTTGATCTAAAAGTCTGTATTTGGGGCTGGTTCCTTGTCCTCTGAGTAAGAAGTAAATGCCAGTCACCACCCAAAGTCCCCTTTGCCCAAACTGCTGTGGTGCCCAGCCTCACTCACCCAACGGTGGTGGCAGTGCTGTGACCTGCCAGGTGTGCAGCAAACCATCAGTGTGACAGTTGTGCTGTTATTTCTGTATGGACAGACACATTTCTCTGTTTGAACCCACTCTGAAGTGCTGCCCATCCTGCCCAGGGCTGTTCCAGGGAGAAGCCTCTACTGCACAATGCAGTCCTGCACATGTCCCACGCTGGCCACAGCTCCCAGGGACTGAGCTGCTGCCAAGGGGGATGTGGTACCAAACAGGCACTTGCAGTGCAGAATTGTTGCACGAAAGGGCCTCAGCTCTCCATCTCTATGGCAACCAGCCAGGAGATCTTGCAGGTCAGATGAGGTGTGTGCTCCATTGTAGTACTACCTGCTTTCCTGCAAGAATGAGGGCTCAAACTGAGTGACCAGAAGGGAAAATCCACTTTATTGTGGCTAAGAGGCCCTTTTAGTTATTATTTATATTACAGTCTCCAGGCACTGTAATTTATCATTAATAATATAATTAAATCTCATCTGTCTTCAAGGATGAGTTGAACAAGAATGTACCCAGCTGGGCACCAGGAAACATTCTTTTATGCCTCTTCATTTCAAGGGAAGTTTATCCCTATCTCTCCAAGAGCTCCACCAAACACATCACTTCTGTCCTGAAGTCAAAAAGTCACCAGCTTTTCAGTATCTAAACCAATTTGGGAAGTAAGTCTGCTAGATGTTGTGTTACTGGTTATCAAGAAATAGCATGAAACTGAGAACTAGAATTAATAGAATTACAGACCTGCTTTTCCCATCTTTATTTACACAAGAGAAAAAAAAGGACTCTTGAATCTACTGGTTTATTAGATAAAATTAAGATGCAAAATTAGAGAAACCTGATAGATTTGATATTGAAATGTTGGATGCTGGAGGGAGAAGTGTGTGATCCCACATGCAAAATAATTACTATTTTAGAGTAAAGCACTACATTATAGGGTTCTTTACCCCTAGAAACAGTTTGGAGGGGTTTGTGTGCTGTGAATTTCATCCCAATTTGCTGCATGCTGACTTCCTCATGTAAGCAGGTCATTTTTGGCAAGGCGTGTGGAATATTTACCACTATTTGTTCCACGGTCTTCAAACTGGGACACCACCACAGTCCAAACAACTGAGCTGTGCCTGCTGGCCATGGATCCAGCCCAGCGAGAGCCAGGAGCTGGCACTGTCACTGCTGGTATCCAAACAAGCCTCACTTGGGAAGCAGTTAGGAGTCATCTTTAAATCATTCAGCACTTTCAGTTGGGTTCGTTTAGTTCCAAGCTGGGTAATTACAGCCTCATTATTTTTCTTTTTACAATGAAGACAAGCCTGCAAACCAGGCAGAATAATTTCTTCTGCTACTGTTGCCAAGATATGATAGCACATCTACGCCATAAGGAATTTGTCATGGTATCAGTTTTATTAATGGTAAATAATGACTCTTCAGTTAAGCAACATCTTCACATCAGCTGCTGCCTAACCATAAAACACTAAGTAAATTTGAGACCCTACAGACAGGTAATTGAGTTGAGATTCCCAGTGCCCAGCATGTTTCTTGCTGACCAGTATGTGTCAGGTTTTCCATGTTATTTTTTTTTTTTCACTGAAATTAATACCCAGCTACAATCAGACTTTAATTTTAAAACCATAAAAGCTCATCTAAAAATACGACATCAAAGTTCCTGAGATACTAAATAGAGGCCAGGACTAAGAGAACGGTGGTAGATCAGGTATCAGAGAGTAATTTATCCTGTCTGACCACCTTCACTGGAGGGAGAGCTCAGTTCTTACAGGGATTATTTCTGAGCCAGAACCCACTGTCAGTGTGGCATACACACACTGAAACACACAGGGGCATTGCTTCAATGGATCTTGCATCAAATTGTTTGAAGACTGTAACGATACAAAATACGTTTGAAACAAACAGCTTTGAAAAGAAAATATTCACAATTGTACTGTCCAGGCATTGGGTTCTGCACAAGCCTGGGAAAACAAGGTAGGAAATACAGTTATACCAGCACACCTTTTAATAAAAGATTTTAAGTCGTCTTGTAGAGTCTGAAGAAACTTCTGCCATTATCTCAAAAAGGCAACAAACTCAGAACTGAACTATTATTTGTAACAGGGGAAATGACTCTGGTTCTGCCACTGAAACACTTGTGTACGTCACACTGAGCACAGTGACCTGCTTTTGTTTCCTATGGACACGCTCAGGTTTGCAGGAACATGACACACTTAACGTGCACTTTAAAATGACTGCGTGCATTTGCAGCTCAGTTTTCTCGAGTATGTTCTGCAGCAGGAAGCTGGCTATAAGATCCCCTGATAAACCAACACTCAACCCTCAGTTCTTCCCCTTCCTTCCTTTCCAGGATTAAGATTGTGGCTGTTTCTGCCCCCAGTGCACGTGGATTCTGTGAATGCTGAGCCTTGTTAGCTCTTGCCCTGCGCTGCCTTCTGCAAACTGCTTGATTTACACCCTCTTGGGCAAAAACCCTACTGAACCCAGAGATGTGACTAGCATGGAATTGTATTATTAGACTTCCCCAGAGCACTTTTTCTTCTAAATCATCTAGGATGGGAAAAACAGTCAGATAAAAAAGAATGTCATGACTCATTCCCCAATGCCACGGAGGTTCAGAACAACCAGAAAAGAGTTAACAGCACAGCCACCCCACAGTAGTATTTCACAGTTTCTAAATACAGAGTTCCTTTCTGAGCTGGATGCCCATTTTGCTTATCTTAAAAGTATTTCTGGAACTCTTGGCCAACTTTAAACAAACAAACAAACAGGGAGAAATATTTGTGAAGATAACATGGCTAACAGTGTTTGGTTACTGAGTCTTTCTAAGTTGAAGGTTTTAGTTTTTAGACTATTTCTTTAAAGCTTGTGAATAGAAGAAAAAATTGCTCTGGAGATGTTAAATCACAGAACCATCCCAGCTATGGCTTTGGAATAACAATCATTCAACTTAGCAAATATCAAACGTGGGAAGGGATTTATCTGACGCATCTATATGATCATGTGAACTTCTTTCTCAAGGAGAAACAGTCTCTGCTGGAGACACAAGAGGAAGGAACTGTTTTGCCTTCTTTAAAAAAATATAACAACATAAGCAACTGTAACATGCTCAAAGCTTCCTGGCACAAATGCAAAAATGCAACATCTGAAATGTCAGCTGGTACGCTGGGAGGATTTACATGATTTAAAAGATTTATGAGAAAGGACTATCTGACTGGCTTCAGAGCATCTTGGAAAGCACCAGTGGTGGGGGGGCAATGGAAAAGAAGAGGAAAAAAATCTCCAGCTAAGAGAAATTATCATGGTCAGTATGATTCTGTATTGCTCTTTTTAGGGCAAGGGAAAAAAATGGGTCAGGCACTCATTGGATTTTAAGCTGCATTTAAAGATGAATGAACAGTGTCTGCCATGACCCTGGGATATGCTCATTTTCTCACATTACATATTGACTCACATAGTCCTGTGGCTCACCTAAAGCCACACAACTCGTCACTGCTCAAGGCAGGATTAAATCAAGAAATTCCTGAGTTTTCCTCCTGCTGTTGTTTCACTAGAAGCTGTTCTGCTGATACACAAAGGCTGGCCAGCTGGATTTCAGTGCAGGCTCTCAGGGGAGAGATGGGGTCACAGAGACAGGGGAAATAAATCCTGCCTTAATAAAAAGATAATATATCAAGCAAGGAAAAGGCATGAAAGCATTTGAAACTATAAACTCTGCAACATTTATAAGTGCACTTTGGCAATGCTCAAGTGGAAGACTGGTTTGCTTTGTGGCTACCCAGGCCTGAAGTGGCTACTTAAAAGCATGGTCCTCAATGCCCTGCACAGCCTGAGGGGCTCCAGCAGCAAAGGTGAGCCCAGCTCAGCTCTGCCAGGGGAGCTGGGCTGATGCTGGCTCTGCTGTGCTGGGATGGGGGAAGGAGCCAGCTCCAGCAATGCCTCTGGCTCCAAGGCTCCTCCTGGGACAGGCACAACCAGCTCACACCAGCACAGGGCTGGGGCTGATCCAACGGTGCCAGCCCTGTCTGGGTCAGATCTTGCACCCCTGGGAGCCCTGTCTGAGCAGCCTGTGCTGTTTGCAGGGTACCACATTCACCTAGCATGAAACTGTTCACTCCCTCCTCCTTTTTACCAGCCATCTGTTGCTAGTGCCTGTCGTGGTTCATTCACAGATGTCACTGCAGATCTTTTGTGCAAAATATTCCCTCCAATCTATCTCTGTTTGTGTTTGATTGTTATGGTTTTTTCTAGATAAGCTTTTATTTAATTTTATTTAAATACTTTTCAATACATTTAAGTTTCACTAATGCTTCCATAAATAATGAGATGAAAGAGCTCAGTAATATCATTCCAGGGTATTAGATTAAGGTGCACATTTTTCTCCATCTGTTTCACCAATAACCTAAACTAATGCAGTTTCCAGACCAGAACACATGATCTTAAGTGAACTGAAGAGAGTGAAAAGGTCTCTGGTGACATATTAAGACTTAGAGGAGATTGAACAAAGGTGTCCTATAAAATAAATTTCTGGCCAAACAGAACTGGAAAGACATAGAGATTACAATTCCTCTATCATAACAGCAGTGACTCATCCAGTTGCATAGTCACTTGGGGTGAAAAAGAAAACAGTTACTCAATCTCTCAGGGATTTAGACACAGAAGAATATATTATGCAAGTTTTAGCTGCGTTACTAATGGCCTTGAAGCACACAACTCTACTATGACTCTCACTCAGCTCAGCAGATCACAAATAAGATGACTCACGTATCCATGACATGATGGGAAAATGGAGAGCCTAAGAAGTGCAGAGGCAGGTGCTAATACAGTCACAGAGCACGCAGTCAAGGGAAGAAGAGATTTATAAAATCATGAGCAAAGGACTGCAGAGAAACCAGCTTGTGTATTTGAAGACTGGAGGGCATGGACTAGGTTGATATTTCTTGGAGATTTTTCTTTTCATTTCTTTTCTCATCAGGAGGTTGTGAGTGTGAAGCCAGGCTGTGTGCAGAGATGAGCCAGGCCACTGGCACCACTCACCTGTGTGTCCCCAGGGAATGGCAGCAGAGAGCTGGCCTCACACACCACTGAAAGCCATCCACAAACTTAACAATATTTATACTGGGCAGCACTTCCCACCCTGCTGGTACATCGTGATTTTGTAGAAGCTGTTAACTCTGATTGTTTAAAGACTAATTAAACCCACTGGTGGTGCCAGCCATAGCAGTGTTTTTCCCATTATCTCATGACTTACCTCCTCATGGATGAGGGCTTTGACAGCTGCTCTCAAAGCACAGGTTAAAATATGAATGGTTGGGCACAACTCAACTCAAATTCTGGACTACACAGCTGGAAAAGCAGTTGTCCCAAAAAACCTGAAATTCTTTATGCTCTCGAGCTCAAATCAAAGCACAGATGTAAATGTAGCTTAAATCTAAACTCTTTACAGAAGTCCAATAATTAGAAGGATTATATTAGAAAGGTGATGCTGATACATCTAAATTTGGAAGTTTATGCAGGCCAGAGCACATAAGATGTTTAGACCTGCATGTGAGTCAAGCCAATGCTACTGTAGAAACACAGACAATGTCTGATTATAATGTTTTAATTTTTACAGACAGTTTGGCACAGCCATTCCAATTTGCATTTCCCATTGGCTGACTGAAAGATTCTGAATGGTCAAACATCCAAAGGGTTATTCAATTATAATGTGTCTGTGGGATCTATTACCTGCAAAACCACAGCTCATGCAAAGCAGGAACCTCAAATACTCAGGGGAACATCAGGAAAAATTCTGCGTTTTTGTTATCACAGAAAGGAGACCCTTGAGAGTAACAAGAATAGCACTAACGCACAAGCTTGAGTGACATTTTTTTTATGAGCTCAGTTGCACAAAGGAACTGCAGAGAACTACTTTCAAATGACTAAATCTGACACATTTCCTTTAAATATTACCTAATTCCAAGGGGTTTATTCTAGGCATTTCAGCTCGCATATGTATGGGATGTAAAGTATAGATACAGAAGGGATGCACCATTTCTTTCTGCTGTCAGAGCTGATTAACAAACCAGAGCAGGGTATTTTTGTACAAACCAGGATAACCTCCTGCCATATCCTGTCTCATTCCCAGAGCTGACAGTCCCTAGGCTGACTTCATCCTTATCTCCTGTTAAACATGTAAGGGTTTAGGTGATGTGATGCAGAATCAGAGGGGGGTTATGCTGGGAAGTAAAATGAGCACTTGGAAATCTCTTGTTACGTGGAAAGAAAAAGCTTTTTATCTACATCCCTAGTCTCTGCCCAGCACAACCCAGTAGAGGATCACCAGTACTTAACAAAACTATTTGTGTCATAAATTTCCTGAGAAGGAAACACTTGTAGGGTCAAGATTTAGATGAGTTTCATCACTGCATTACTAATACACAATATTCCAATATATTTGAATTATTTGCCCAGGATTACTGGGAACACAGAATTTGTGATTGTGCCTTTATTCTGCATACATTCATTGGAACAAACAGTGAAGGAGCAGGGGTATGGCAAAAGCTTTCTTAGAGATCCAGCTGGTGCAACCAGAAGGGTAATAAAAATACATTAGCAATAAAGTGAAGGCTCATCTATTATCTGAAAGAAGCACAGTTTCAATGATTTATGGAGTGACCTTTTTCTGAAAGAAGCCTGTATGTCCTCATGAATAAGGCTGATTGCAAGAGATGATACTGTTAACACAGTGTTCATATATTCTGAGTGTTAAAACTGCAGTGGAAAATAAATGGCAGGTTTACTGGATGGTCTTTGTCATTTCTTGGCAATTTCAGATGGCAATAAAGCTGTCATTCTGATTATTAGTGCCTTTCTGTGATGGGAGCAGGTTTTTCGGACAGGGACTGTGTGAAGGGTCTGACAGAGTGTAAAGTGATATGCAATAGCCAGAACTGCTACAGCCAGAAAATATCCTGTAAACCCAGCTGGTCACTTCTGACCCGTTCCTATGATATTTTGCAATACTAATGCCAATTAAAACCAATGCAAACTGCTTTCCTAAACCTCTGTGCAAACTTTTGTCAAATCCTTGCACTGTTACATCATCACAGCCAACTCTAATCCATTTCATTTGATCCCATACTTTTGTGAGGAGGAGTGAAATCACTCAGCTGTCCATCTCCAACTCCTCCAGGCTGCAAGTTGTGCAGTGTGCTGGGAGTCCAGACCCAAGGAGGCCGCTGTGCTCTGGGCAGATGCAAAACAACATGTCCTTTCCCCTGGCTCCTTTACCTTCTTCTTCTTCCATGCTAAAGGAGCCCATCTGTAGCTTTTGGATCTGTGCATCTTCCAAGTATGAACTGAGCCTGGTGTGAACTGCTGCAGAAGCGTCTCCTTGAGAAACTCCACTTCTGAAAAGCTCCTGAGCTTTCCCACTTCCACCCAGAGCTCCTTTTAACTATACAGACCAAAATTCACGGACACTCTCCAGCGCTCAGCAAGTCATAAAGGAAAAGAGGGGCAGCAAAGTGATATTAGGGAAAGGTTCTTCATCCAAAGGTTGAAGCACAGGCTCCCCAAGGCAGTGGTCATGGCCCCAAGCCTGCCAGAGCTCAAGGAGTGTTTGGACAACACTCTCAAGCATACGGTGGGATTCTCGGGGTTGTCCCATGCACAGCTACGAGCTGGACTCGATGATCCTGATGGATCTCTTCCAACCTGGAACATTCTGTGTACTGCGAGTCCTGAGGCACAAGCGCTTGTGTGTGTTATCACGATCGCTCAAGAGTGGGAATGAGTTACAGATTCTGCCCCGGTCGAACAGCTTCGAGAGGCTGAGCAGGTCCGCAGCTCCCTGGCAGGGCAGTGACAGCAGTGTCGCCAGCCCCTGGGCCACACAGGCTCTACATGAAGTGGCAGAAGTCTGCCTGCTCGCTTCCTCTGGCATCTCGGGTGTGGCGGTGCCGCCGGTGAGCTCAGCGGTGAGGCAGGTGTCACCCACACGGCTGTGACACCTGTCACCGCGCCGGGTCACGCCCCGTGGGGCCCGAGGGCGCAGCGTTACCCGGGGCAAGAGCCGCGCCAGAGCGCACTGCGGGCTGCTGGTGCCCAGGGACGGGAAAACGCCCCTGTCACGATGCTGGGCGGGACGGGGAGGGCCCCGTACCACCCCGGTGTCACTCGGTGCCACCCGGTGCCACCCGGGGCCCGCCGCCCGCGCTGCTGCCATGGCAACGGCTGCGCGCCCAGGCACCGCCGAGCGCCCCCAGCGGCCGCGGGCAGGTATGGAACGGCTGCCGAGCTGCCCAGGGGCCTCACTCATTGGCTGTCACGCTGTAGGAACCGCCCACTCACTGACCTTCTGACCAATCAGCGTCCTCCCTTCCCTTGGCTACGGCGGAAGAAGTGTTGATAAACAGCATCGCCCCGCCCCTACCCTCGCCGACCCTCCCGCTCCTCCCCCTGGTGCGCGGCTTCTCATTGGCGGGCGGCGGCCTCCGGACCGGGAAACAGCCAATGAGCGGCGGCTACGGCTCGGGCCGGAGCCCGGCTGGCACCGCCCCCTGAGGCCGGGGGCTGTGGGCGGAAGCAGGAAGCGGAGGGGCGGTGGCGGCGGCGCCATGGGGGCCGTGCTGGGGGTCTGCTCTCTGGCCAGCTGGGTGAGTGCGGGGCTCCCCTCCCACCCCAAACCTGTCCCTTCACACCCCGAACCTTCCCTTCCACCCCGGGGAGCGGGTCTGGCCCAGAACGCTGCCTCCGCTGGCGGCCCGGGTCGGGCCAGGGGCGGGTGGCCACTCTTGAGTCCCTGTGGGCTCAATCCCGGCCCCGCCGGAGCTGAGGCCGCTCCAGCCCCTCGGAGCAGAGCAGTGCTCGGCTGGAGCCATCCCTGACCTTCCCGGGGCCCGCCTGGCCGGAGCGGATGGCTGGCGGACGGGGCCCACCCTGGCGAGGCCCCAGGGGCAGCCCAGGCCGATAAACCCGGTTATCTCCGGGTGTTCGCAGACACGCTGTCAGTCCGAAACGCCGATTAGCGGTTTATCTGTGCCTCTGGGAGTGGAGTATCTCTAAATGGGGTTCGGGTTTTCCTCTCGGTGTCGCCTAACGCGCCGGTGTCAGCTGCGACGGGAATGCCCTTACTATTCCTGTCTCTGCCCTTCAGATTCCTTGTCTGTGCAGCGGTGCCTCGTGTTTACTGTGCCGATGTTGCCCCAACAGCAAGAATTCGACAGTGACACGTCTTATCTATGCCTTCCTCCTCCTCCTCAGTACTGTGCTTGCCTGCATTATGCTGGCACCAGGCATGGAAGAGCAGCTGAAAAAGGTATGGAGGGGGAAGATCTCTTTCTGACTATTTTAAATGCCATTACTTGTGCCAGTGACTATTGATTTTCTTTCCTTGGAATGGATTATGTGTGAGACATAAACACCCAAGTGTCCTTGTTCCTGAGTTAAGAGGCTGCGTGTACTGGATGGCTTCTGGCAGAAACAGCAAATCCAGTGAATGTTACTTTTTTTAGTACATGCCTGGTCTCTGAAATCTGACCAGACCTGGAGACAGCCAGTTGTTATCAGAGGCCTGCTGCTGTGGTATCTTAATCTTCCTGGGTGAAAAGTGTTGACATGGGGAGAGAAAGATGATAATAAGGTCTGAACCCAAGGTCTTCTGTTCTCTGATCTCTCAGAAGTTTGTTGACTAAAACCCTTGGCTGTTACAGGACTTAAAAATGTAGTTGCAAATGCAGATGTAAATTCACAATGGAGTGTGTCTTTCCCCAGATACCTGGATTTTGTGATGAGGGGCTTCACACTCAGTTCCCCCACCTGGATGGGTTTGTCAGCTGTGATGTGTTTGTGGGATACAGAGCTGTCTACCGTGTCAGCTTTGCCATGGCCGTGTTCTTCTTCCTGCTCTCCCTGCTCATGATAGAAGTGAAAACCAGCAATGACCCGAGAGCCTCGATACACAATGGGTATGTGTGAGCCAGCTGGCTGCCCTTCCAGCTGCTTTCCACCCTCCAGCTTCTCTGCTGAACACAGTGGAAATTCCTTTATGTACACAAGGACAGCCTCAGGTTTCTTTTGGGCCCAATACAGAGTAGTGCTTTGGTCTCCTTAAAAGCTTCCTATTTATGTAAGGTGTCCTGGTTGAGGGGGCCACTCTGAGGTGGGGTTACCAAAAGGGCAGTGCTCTGTGTTTCCACAGAGATGTCAGATTGCAGCTAGTTTATATCTCCAACCTTGTGCTGCCTCTGGCACTCATTGGGTCATTCTCAAGGCCAGTCTGACTCAGCCAGCAGAAACTGGTTTCTGATTTCCAGTTCCCTGATTTAACAGAGTTAGTTTGGGGCTAGATGACTGAATCATCATAGAGTCATTTAATTGGAAAAGAACCTTTGGAGAGCATAAAAACAAAATTATAGAATGGTCTGAGTTGGAAGAGACTTTAAGATCGTTCACTTCCACCCCCCTGCTGTGGGCAGGGACACCTTCCACTAGACCAGGTTGCTCAGGGCCCCGTCCAGGGATGAGAAGTCCTCAACCTCCCTGGTCAACAGGATCATAAGATCCAAAGCCTTGGTTGGAGCAGGACCAAGCTGCTTACAGATCATGTAGCACATGACTAGTGTGTGTGAACTGACTGTGTGTGGAGTAAGACCAATATTTATGACTTTTTCTCTTCTTTTAAAGGTTCTGGTTCTTCAAAATAGCTGCCATTGTGGCAATCATGGTTGGAGCATTTTATATCCCTGAAGGGCCTTTCACAAGAGGTACAGTTAATGTTCATCATGGAATTCTGACTTGTATAAGCTCAAGCCTTTTCGCAGATTTACTTGGCAATAGTGAAAGTTCTCTTGTAGAAAATGCGGTTTCTGCTCATAATTGTTGGAGTACCTTGGTTCATCCAGTATTTTGGGGACCAGCTGAAGTTATGACCATAAGAAATCCCTTTTCAACTGCATAGGTTTTGATTATTAATTTTCTACTTCATGAGGCAGTCACTACTGAGCTGAGTCTTCTGACACTAGACTGGGAGCAACTCAGGACAGTGACAAATGCTAAATACTTCCCTAGAGTCTCTGAAAATCTGTGTTGGAAACTTCTACTGTCTGGCCACATCAGAGGAGCTTGAAGGGGTTGTTATGTACACAAAGATGCCACACGTTAGATGTTGCCTTCATTCTGAAAACGTGTGGGGCTAAACATCTCCATGCTCAGCTTGACCAGTGTTTGCTGCATCCCTGAATAGCTGGGACTCCTTCCATGCTCCTGCCAGATTGAGGCCAAAGTGATTATCTGCATTTCTAATTACAGATTCACATTTGTCTGCAGTATAATTAGGAGCCTTTTTGTTTTTAAACGGAGGTAGTATGCACATGATGAAAACTAACCTTTTTTTTTCTTCTTTTTTTTTTCTTTTTTTTTTTCTTTTTTTTTTTCTTTTTTTTTCTTTTCTAGCTTGGTTTTGGATTGGTGTTTCTGGAGCCTTCTGCTTCATTCTTATCCAGCTGGTTTTACTTGTGGATTTTGCTCACTCTTGGAATGAGAGCTGGGTCGAGAAAATGGAAGAGGGTAATTCTAAGTGCTGGTATGCAGGTAAGAATCTTAACTTGTAAAGGATTTGCTTGGTACTGGCCAGTACCCTGCAGTGTCATTTACTGATTTGCAGACATACCTAGAATTAAACTCCACAGTGTCCCTGAGTCACTGCTATAAACACCTGAAATTAATAGCTGCAGTGTTTCCTTTTTCTTGTTCAATAAAATGCAAAATAGTTTAAGCTTGTGAGTAGCACATCTTACAGTCCTAATAAACCACCCTTGCCTGGTTTGCAGGGCATGTGCAGAGCTCAGAGCTGGGTTCTTCTCAAACCTGAGCTTTGCTCTGCACTCCCCTGCTGTGTCCCCAGGGGCTCAGTTGTGTCCGTGACAGTGGCTGCAGTACCATACCGAGTGTGCCTTGGTGCCTGCTCCCCAGCTGGCCACTAATTACAAAGTGCTAATTGTTGTGGTTCTTAGCTCATAGCTAAGAATGCTGCAACAGCGTTTTGTAGCTTCTTACAGAGCGGAAACAAAAATGGGTGACCTCGAGCACAGGAATCCAGGGCAGGTAAATGTCCATGACAAGTGTGCAAAAAGGACTCTCTCATTATGCCACTGAGGCCTCATACCAGTTAAACTAATTAAACTGCTGCTGAAAGCTAAGTCCTGGTCCCCTGATGGCAGCACTGGCCTTGCTCTGAGCTATGCTGCTAAGTGAGCCCAAGCAGAAATTTAGCCATACCTTACAAAAATGCCATCTGCTAGTCTGGTTTTGTGACCCAGACTGCCAGGTGAAGAAGAGAGACTGTCTTACTGCAGTGTTAGCTGTTCATGAAGCCACTTTAGATGTACTATTAAAACTATATGTGTAATGTAATTTTTTTTTCCCTCCAGCTCTGTTCTCCTGTACAACCTTGTTCTATGCCTTGTCTCTGGTTTTTGTTGTTCTCTTCTACGTTTTCTACACGAAGCCTGATGACTGCACTGAGAACAAGTTCTTCATAAGCTTTAACATGATCCTGTGCATTGCTGTCTCCATTGTTTCTGTCCTCCCAAAAGTTCAGGTATTACTTTTCTCTGCTCTTTTCTTCTGACATACCAAGCAGGGAAGTGAGAAGTATTAGTACCAGTTCAGTCAGACATAAGAACTTTAAAACTTGGCTGTCATAGCTGTGCTAGTTAGGAACTTTAAAAAATCTTACTCTGAAACCATTGCACTACATAGTGACACATTCTCTGAAGAGAGGCTTTTTTGAGCTACATGGTTTTGGACTTTGTTTCCATGTGGAGAGGACTGCTGGAATGGTTTTAGTGGTGAAGGCCCTGGCAGAACAGAGAAGTCTGTTAGGGAGTAGCAAAATAGGTGGAAATTTATTTGCTTAATACTGTGGCTTTGAAATTAGGGGTAAGCTTGTTTAATGTAAGAGGAAGGTTGAATGTTCTTGATTCTGAACTGGTATTGCTCAAATCATGGTAGACTCACATCTACAGAATTGTTTGAAAAGATTGAGATTAACTCAGTAAGAGTCCATAACTGAGTTTTGGGATAGAAAAAATGGATTTGGGTTGCTTATTCCTTCTGTGTTTGAGTTGCTTTTTGCATAAATTATATGACTCTAAGGAGTTCCTTCCAGTCTTTTGAATACAGAACAAAGCCCAGTGCATTTCTAAAGCAATGGTTTTCATGCTGGTAATTGTTTAATCTGTGGCAGTGGGGTAAAACTATCCAACTCTAGGTAAAACTTGCCCTTTTGACCTTGGCTTGCTCTTCTGCTTTGGAACAGGAACATCAGCCTCGCTCTGGCCTCCTGCAGTCCTCTGTCATCACACTCTACACCATGTACCTCACTTGGGCAGCCATGTCCAATGAGCCTGGTAAGCAGCACACTGTCTTGAGTCATGTCTTTTGGTGTGAAAGCAGAAGCTGCTGATGGTTATTACAGATCACTCTGTGGGAATTGCTGATCTGTCCAGATCAAATCCAGTGAAGCTGAAAAGCTGACTTGACCAAAACCATCAAACTGCCTCTTTGCAGAACTAAATTGGGGTGTTTGTAAGGGGGAAAAAAAACCAGTGTCAGGGCATTCTGATGTTATTTATTTATTGTACCCTTGTCTAGCTCACAGGCAGGAAAAATATTGCAGGCAATTTCTGCCTCTGGAGAATCGAAGAGATCAGCAGTTAAAAAGAATGAAAAATTGCGAGCTTACCTGTCATCTTTTCTTGGCTAAATGCTGGCAAAGCTCATCTCTCTAATCTGCCTTAAAATTCCTTTCAGAACGAAACTGTAATCCAAGTTTGCTGAATATCATCACCCAGATAGCTGCACCCACAGCTGTTCCAGCCAATGCCACTGTCCCACCTGCCACTCCTGCTCCGCCCAAGTCCCTGCAGTGGTGGGATGCCCAGAGTGTTGTTGGACTTGCTATTTTTGTCCTTTGCCTCTTGTATTCCAGGTAGGATCTGCACTGCTATCCAGTGATAAAGAATTGGGATTTGTTTGCCTCGTTTGTTTGAATCTGGGTCTAGTGCAAAATGTACCTGCATTTATTCACATCCAGCTGCTGTCTCAGGCCCGAGGCCAAATGTGGCTTATAAACCTGTGCTTTGTTTTGTGCATGAGGATGAGCTTTGTAAACCCAATCCAAATAACAGAACAACATGTGTTACAAGATGATTAGAGGGATGGAGCACCTCTCCTGTGAGGAAAGGCTGGGAGAGCTGGGTTTGTTCAGCCTGGAGAAAGGAAGGCTTTGGGGTGACCTAATTGTGGCTTTCCAGTGTCTGAAGGGAGCCTACAAGGAACATGGAGAGAGACTTTTACAAGGACATGGATTAAAACTGGAAGATTAAGTTTAGATGACATATTAGGGAAAAATTCTTTACTGTGAAGGTGGTGAGGCACTGGAATGGTTGTCCAGAGAAGTTGTGGGTGCTCTGTCCCTGGAAGTGTTCAAGGCCAGGCTGGCTGGAGCTCTGAGCAGCTTGGTCTAGTGTAATGTGTCCCTGCCCCCAGCAGGTGGATTGGAAGGAGATAATCTTTAGGCTTCCTTCCAAACCACACCTTGCTATGATCTGGGACTAGGAATGCTGTTTAATTAAGTTAACAAAAGCTTGGGTGAAAACAGTTGGAGGAATTTCGTATTGCATTTATAGCATATTATTTGTTAGTCCAGGCATTCATTGTGGTCCATTGCTTGCTTTATTAGCAAACATAGCTGTAGAAGGAGTTGTTAACCACATCTCTCTTTGGGTTGCACTGCAGCATCCGCTCTTCAAGTAACAGCCAGGTGAACAAGCTGACCCTGTCCAGCAGTGACACTGCCTTCCTGGAGGAGACTGTGGGGACAGGCAGCGGGGCTGCCGAGGAGGGGGACGTGCGCCGTGTCACGGACAATGAGAAGGATGGGGTTCAGTACAGCTACACCTTCTTCCACTTCATGCTCTTCCTTGCCTCTCTTTACATCATGATGACACTCACAAACTGGTACAGGTAAGAGCCAGATGGGAAATGATGGGTTCTATGACAGTGTTTCCATGGGGATAGGAGACTCCTGCCCCTGTGGGCTGCTCCTGCCAGGCTGGTGAAGGTGCTGTCCCTGTGCCAGTTGCATTAGAGCTATGCCATCTCAGCTTGGTGTTAATGAACTCAGATGTGAGAAGGCAGCACAGCACAATCAGCAGCTGTGGTTCCAGGGCACTATTTAAGAGCTGCAAGGGCAGAGTGTGGCTGCCATGCTTCAGCTGGATGAGTAGCAGGAAGGGTACACCTGGAATTGGTTTCAGGTGGCCTCCTGCAAAGTTTGTTAGAAGCCAGCCTGCTGTTAGTGGCTCTTCATCCTGGGAAAGATGAGCAGGGACAGCCATATGTGCTGCTTATCAAAGCTGTGATTTCCTACATTGGTTGGAAACACTTGGACATACCCTCTGCAGCTCAGAACCACTGCTCCCAGGACACTGTATAAATTAGCAAATACACTTAGAGATCAGCAGACACCAGAGTCTATTGTGCAGTTAATGCAAATACTTCCTTAAACAGCAGCACATCAGCATGGGTGAGCAGGCTTGAAAACTGGGTTCCAAAAACAGCCTGTGAAGGAGCCACAGGAAACTGCTGGTTTAGTTGTCTCACTGTGTTCTCACAGAGGGTCTTGCACTGCAATGTCCCAAATGATTGCCCTTGCTTCAGATTCGTATGAGAGGTACTAAGGAACAGTGGGAGGTGCTTTCTGTGACTACTAATGGACTTCTTTACTCTTTAGCCCTGATGCAGATTTCAAAACCATGACAAGTAAGTGGCCAGCCGTGTGGGTGAAGATAACCTCCAGCTGGGTTTGTCTGCTTCTCTACCTTTGGACCTTAGTGGCTCCTCTTGTCCTCACTAATAGAGACTTTAGTTAAGTTCCTGAACCTGTCTGAGCTTACAAAAGTGGGGAACTCTTTGCTGAAAGCCAAAATGTTCATTTATTGCTTTAGTTACTGTTTCTTATGTTGGTATTAAAATGCAGTTGGATAGAAAGTTATGTATTGCATAATGCTTGATGCAGCATCAAAATTATCAGTTCTTTCTATTTTAACCTTTACCAGGGTTACTTTACTACTTCATTTTTAAAATTCACTACAGCTGTGCTGTCAAAGCACAAAAGAAATCTGTTCTGTCCAATAGCCACAACCTTCTGCTGAATAGAAGTTAACATTTAGTTAAAGATGAAGTATATATATTTTAAAGAACCTTTATAATCAGTGTAATGCACTACTATGCTCATGCTTCAGTTTCTGGAAGTGTAAGCCATGCTGCTTGATTTCTACATTCCACTGCTAAAGTTTATTTACAGGAAAAGTTTATTTAAATTACTTATCTTTGTGTTGTGGCGAAAGGCACCCTTATTCCTCACCAAAAGAACAGAACTCTGAAGTTGAAAAACTGGTTAACTCTTAATTCTTTTTAAGACAAAATTGCCCTTTTTAAAAAGGAATTTTTGTGGTAACTTACTTTTTTAGGATGTTTGCCAAATAGAGGGGTAAGTGTATGAGTAGCTTCATCAACTCTACAATTATGTTGGAAAAATAGAGCTGATTGATTGATTTCAGTTTCCAATATGCTTAATAAAAGTCACCTACATGGAATTATTATTATTGGCTCTAAGGCATATGCACTGTAAACTCATTTGAATAAAGCAGACTGACTACTGAAAGTGGCCCAGCTCTGTTGAAGTGTTAAGAAACAGCAGTTACCTCTCCAGTGGAGAATACCACACGCAATGAAGAGCTGCTGCAGAGTCCAAGTGGATGGGACTGGGTGTTTTCTCTATGCAGTAAATATCAAGTGACATATTTCTTTTGAAACAAACAGTATCTTAAAGTCCTGTTCCTTGAAGTTGCTCAGTTCAAGTACACTTCTGTTCTCCAGCAGAAAACAACACCTTTTGCTACTGCAATGCTGTGGTGATGATGTGTAGTAGCAGCTGTGTTTAAATGTCGAACGTGTGTGTTGTTATTGGCGTTCACAGTAAAATATCCCAACATGACACAAGACAAACATATTGAAAATATCAAATGAGCAGCTGTTACAATGTGTTTAATCACCCAGTCATGCATCATAAACTTACACATTTTTGACGACTTTGTTTTATAAAATGCAATATAAAAATAAATTTTATCAAAATAAGATGTACACTTAACCACCCAACACCTCTAGGCCCACATCTAACAGAAAGAAAAATAATATTTGAGTAACACAATGACTAACTCATGCCAAAATGAGATTTAACAAAAACAATACTTCAGCCAGTTCCTGAAAATACCTCAGGGCTCATAACACCCATTTGCAAGAGTATAAATTCAAGTACTTTTATGTACAGTTTGCAGCTACCTTTTGTGCCACCTAATGCCAGTGCAGTTCAAGTATCCTTCCTTATTATGTGTTGGATTTGGTAGGGATGGCTTATGTACTGGGAAAGGCATATAACCATGGAAAAAAAAGTTATTTCAAATGGGAAGAAGGAAAAAAGTGGTGGTTATGCTATAAAAAAACCCCAAACAACTCCCAAGAGAAAAACTGCCCCCTCCTGTAAGCTTTTCCTAGGTATTCTCTTAACTTGCAGATAAGTAGATGCTATACTTGACACAAATGTTTATTTTCCAAAAGCCAACATGAGAAATTCTGGAAACAAACGGATTTCTTTGCTACAAAGTGCTAAAACTCAAAGAACATTCTCAGCTCCGTAGCCAGGCACACATAAGCCAGAGCTGTGCTTTCTGGAAGACATGCCAAGCACTGGTCAGAGATACTTCGGGGTTATAGACACAGATCAGTGAAGCTGCAATCCTGGCTGAATTCTAAAGCCAAGGAACAGCAAATTAGAAGTAACAGATGCCTGATTAAGTCTGGCTTAATTCAGCATCCTGACATCCACTGCCCAGGAGCTAGCTTTAGGAAAAAGAAGCTCTGGAGGCACAAGACTGGCACTTTCCAGGATTGGCAATTGTGGTGGTTTAACCTCAGCCAGCAGCATGGCTGCTCACTCACACAATGCCACACCTGTGAAGAAAATTCTACCCCAGCCAAACCCAGCACAAGCATATAACCTCATTTATGATGTTTAAACCATATTCTTTATTCTTAGTGAGCAGAGGAAAGAAGAGGATGAGGTGGATCTAGTCTGCCTACTATTTAAGGCATGCAAGAAAATATAAAAGCCTGAAAAAGGGTGAGTTTTGTAGAGGTTCCTCAGCCTTCTGCTGAACACCACTAGATTTCTTTCTTTTTGAAGGACACTAAATTGAATTTTGAATATCCAATCTCCCTCTCTAGTAGTTACATAAGGGGATGAAAATAGCTATTCCTACAGTCAATATACCCTCACTTCTAACCCTGCAACACAATTAAGGAAAGACTGTCAGTCAGGCCTTCATCTCTAGCTACAATGGTCCATTCTGTTTTTTCAGTTGTACATTGTGACTGGAATTAAGAGGCACTAAAAGAACAGAGGCACCACTCTGTTCTAGCAGTTCAGCAGTGTGGACAGCCACTCATCTGTCCAAGTCCTGGTGCTGTGTGCTACTGGCTTCTAGGTGGCAAAAGCCTGAATTGATTTCTGCAAAACAGAGCATATTCTGGTCACAAAGGAGGAGCTGCCTAGCAGTACTCTTTTTACCTTACTTTACACAGATTAAAATGGTAGTTTGTTTTTTTCCCTACACTAAAGCTAATAGTTATCAAAGAAGAGTTACAATTGACATCTAAAGGTAAGAAAAATGAGATGCTTTCACTGAGGAAAATTAATCTCTTCCCACCTTTAATCTACAACTGTTCATGTTATGAGTTTTCTGCTCCTACAGATTCTGAACTGCCACCCAAGGGGAAAAAAAAAAAAAAAAAGCTTCATGGTTTTACCCCTTTTTAGAACCCAGTCTCTTTTTTCTAATGTTGGGATGACAGGTATGGCATTTGCCAGCCCTTAGTTCCAGGATGAGGTCTGCTGCCAGGTCAGAAGTTGTTACAGTCATGGAAGAGTCTCCTTTTGGCAGTGCAGTCATGCTGCAAGGGGGCTGAGAGAAAGAAAGACATTCAAAACAGAGTTTGGCACTTTGAAAAATTAATGTCTGAGATCCTCAAGATAATTTGGTTTTATATTTACAAAAATGTAACTGGTGCCTATAATCACATTTGGCACTAAATCAAGATTTCATCCAGAGAAAGTGCTCTAGTGATAAGTTCCCAATTAGAAGGGATGTTCTTTTCCACCAAATAGAGAATTATTTCACCTTGAAGTAACAGACTGAGCTTTTCTTCATCCTAGTGAGGTTTCCCATCTCCACACCATTATAGTGCAGAAAAATGTGTGCAAAGAGTGTGCTGAGAGTTAAGTTCTAATTCAAGACCATTAAACAAAATGAACTTGGGGAGTGGGAACAGCTTATTCAGACACAGGTATCTTACCCTGGTTTGACATCAGTGTTAGTTCTGTCTCTAGACAAAGACCTAGAAGCACAGGCATACAAGTTATGGGTAAATATCACAGAGATGATTCAAGTCTAACTTCATACAGGAATGTGACAACCAAAGACAAAAGAGATCAACAAAGTTAAAAACCAAGTTGTAACATTTCACAGAAGAGCTGACAAGCACAGTGAACAAAATGCTACAATATCAGGAAATTTAAGAATGTGCTTTTAAAAAGCCTGTCTGCATTTGGTTTCACAGACTTAAAACTCAAATTCAGGTCAAAGTAACAAGCTAAAGCAGCACTTTGCCATCTTACATGAAGTATTGCCTTCTATACATCACATGCCAACTGCTACAAAACCTCACATCCTGGGTATGAGATACTTCTCGAATTCCTTATCTCAACCAGAAAAGAACTGTCAATGTGGGAAGATGGTTGACACAGCTTTCTTTTGTTTGGTCCTGAACCTCATTATTTGAGGCTGCTGTCCAGTCAAAAGCCTTAGTAAATGATCTGAAAAACTTGCTGTTTTCTGAAAATGAAGACTGCACCTGCTGTATAAACTTTGGTACAGATGTTGTGATAGTTAATCCATCAGCCACAGTTCTTCCAATTGTGAGGGAGTTTAAGAGGTGATCTCCATACAGGTATTCATGAGTAAATTTTGTTCTGTATTAATTTGAAACAAATATTCTCTGAGCTATTTCAGAAACACCAACTCACAATCTGAACCACGTGACAGAGGACAGGCTAAGTTAAGACTTTTATGGTTTTAAGCAACCTTCACTACAGAATTATATTTTGCAGGGTTCAAAAGCCATTTTCTTGTCTTGGATTACTGGTGTTTGCAGAAGGGGAAGGGAAATCACAAAGCTCATAAATCATCCTTACTTTTCACCTGTGTGGGGTGGGGACAAGAAATTGTCAAGCTTACCTATCTGCAATAATTTTTCCCTTTATCATTAGAAAGAATAGGAATTTGCACCATTCACCCAGAGGTTGATGAGCCTCAAGTCTTCTACATAACTTGTGCTCTTTGGTTTTACCCTTCCCGAACTCTGCCCTGCCCCCATTGTGCCCTCTCCAGCTTCCTTTGGTTCTACAGTGTAAAGTGCCTCAGCAGCCTGTCCCTAAACTGCAGGTTTAGGAGTAAGGCAGAGTTCACAACATCACCTAGCAGAGCAGATCTCAACTGTGGTGGAAAACTCCCCTCCAGTGGTCTGTTAGTAACAGTAATAGAGCTGAGGTTTCATCCCTCGCAGGGAATCATCACACTGCTTTTCATCAGCATCCCCACTCACTAGCAGGTCGTGGGGAGAGCTGTCACAGGGGAGCACCAGCTCGGAGAAATCATGCAGGAAGTCCTCTTCAGAGGCCAGCAGCAGCTCATTCCAGGCAGAGATGTCCAGCTTGCCTGCAGTACCACCGTACTCTTCAGGAAGGATCACTGGAGGAATGTTTTGGTGAAGGGAATTCAGATCACACCCGTGAAGAAAAAACTGAAGAAGAAAGCAAAAGAGCTTTAAAAGTGCACATCAAACACTTTACAGCAAACTGCTGGAACAGTCAGCTAACAAGCTTATTTTGAGCTAAAGAACAACTTCAAGAAGTGATGTGTTCATGGGCAAGTGGCAGCACAGGACAGTGGCAGGTGCAGTCAGGCACACCAGTGAGGGAAGTCTTGAGACAAAATCCACACCTCATGCAGATTAAATCCCAGTAAGAGAGACTTGACATGTGCCTGGGCTGAGCTTCCAAATTCAGTTCATCCCCAAGTTCACTCATGGGATTCAAAGTACTTATCCTTGTGGGAAAAAAAAATTATCCCTGGCAACCACAGCCCTGTGGAGAGGACACTGGTGCCACACAGGACCCTCCCATAAAGGAAAAGAGCAAGAAAGGGGCAACACAGTTCTCCTGTGACACCACCTCATGAACAAAGTGCTACTGGCCCAAATAATCCAGCCACAGAGATAATGTCCTGGATACAGTGTATGTACTAAATTCTGGATTAATATTTTGCCAGTATTGAGTTCCTCGATGTTTCTGTCTCACAGAGAATTTTCCCAACAGGCATATTTTTAAAATTAAGGCAGAAAGTAAAATGGCACCAACATTTTTCTAACTGTCAAGTATTGTACTTTTTTTTTTAACTTAAGAGTGGCCAAGCAAGGACCTTACAAACATTAATATTAATGTTGAAATCACACAGATCCTTACCCTGTTTGCGATCTTTTCCTTCAGAAAAGGCTTGATGATTGCAAAAATGCCTTTGAATATACGAGGCTCATTTATTATGTTAACAGCCTTTATTCGAATGGGGAATCCATCCTGAAGGGTAAAGAAGATTTTTATAATGCAGTTTAAAAAACATTTGCCATCTTTCTTTTTTAAAAATGTCCTGAGACTAACTACCAAGCACAACCCACTGGCTCCCCAGCTTTAATCTGAGGTACCAACATAAACCAATACAACAGAAATTCAACTTGTTACAGAGAGCAGTCCTAGCATGACATCTGTGAGCATAAAAACAAAGTCAAGGGACAAGAAAACTCTCTATCAAAAAATACACTGAGGTCAGTAAATCCTCATTTCTAATGTTGATGTTTATCTCCCTTGACAAAAACAGATAATCCGTGTCCTTTGGCTATTCCCAGTCCTGATAAGGCTGCAGCCACAAAGGGATGTCTGCAGCTCCTGAGGAGTGCACCACACTCAGTGTCAGAGCAGGCTGCTTCTAACAGTGTGTCCAGCAACAAGATTTGGTGCCCAAGATACTCTAAAATGTATTTTTATGTGAAGAAGGAATCTAAGATCACTAGGACACTGTTTCCATACAGTACAGTTTTAAACAACAGCTTATTAAGTGATTTTTGCTGCAGAGATTTATTTGCAGAAATATTTTTCATAGGCAAAAGGTCACGATCACCAATTAAGGACTCAGTGAAGTTTCTTTCCCCTATAACCAGCTCTACATATACAAATCAGTCAGTGCTTGGAGTGAAAAGCAGACAAGAGGCACTGCTGGAGTATTTTTCTCCATAGGAACGTCAGTGAATTACCTCATCTTTACAGGAGCTGCAGCTGAGCAAGGTTGATGCAACACATTTATATTCCACCATACCTTTATGTCCTTCCCCAAGTCCAGCTATTGTTTTGTGAATATCTTCCAGTACAAACAGCAGGACACCCATGGCTTCATTTGTACAAATTAAATATGGGCTTACAGTTAAGTGACACATTTAGATCATAATGTAAAAGAGTGAGTTCTTATAAAGGCCTTCCTTAACTCATCAGTCTCATCTCCACACATTCCCCTGATTCACCCTATCCTTCCTGATCCCCCCATGGATACAATGAAGGACATAACCAGCTTAGGTCAGAGCAAAAGTAATGATGGAATGAACACATTCAAGAGAAGTTTTCTCATCTCACTCCTCCAGACTGTATCAACATCAACTGAAATCATCAGACCTTCCTGCCACTTTGGCCAGGCTACTCCTGAGTCCTTTCCCCTTCCCATTTTGTCCAGCTTCACTGTGTTTACAGCCTTGCTCTAACTTGCTCTCCACTTTCCTTCCACACTTTTAGGCAGAGATGTTTTCACTGCCATCTCTTTTGCTGCCCCTGTGCTAAAGAAGCCTCTCCCTTCAGGGCATGGATGGAAATCCTCCTCAAATCACACCTATTCTAAAGTCCTCTTACATTTTTTGCATCAGCACTTGAGTGAGAACCTGCACTTGCCCCACAGTTGGCTCCATCTCAGGTGACAGGAACCTTTTAAATATCAGGCCATTTCCTCATTGTCTCCTCTCTAACTGTAATTCTCTGCTCTCTTTCTTCTTTACCACTACCTAGCAGAACTGCTTTTGTCTGTTCCAACTCAAAGTCTGCATTCCTAATGCAAATTTAGTTTTAGGGATGCAAAAGTCAAAAAATGGGGCAAGTGAAGTAAGTTGACTGTAAGGGTGTGAGAAACTGGTTGGGCAGAGACATGTTTAACTCTACCAGTGAAAGCCAAGATGATGAAGTCTGTGGTGACACAGTCAAGAACTCTACACACAGAAGCAGTCATTTACAATGCACAAGCTTATTTTCCCACCAGTTCAGGTCTTACCTGAAGAATTCCAATCACTTTTTTGGCTACAAAAGGACCAAAATGAGACGCCTTAGATAAGCTGACTCCTTTGTAGTCTGCCAGGATTACAATTCCATTCACCTGGGTCTCTTCGGACTGAATGAGTTTTTCTAAGGTTAAGTATATGGCACGAATGTTCTCAGTAATCGGATAATTACTGGGTGTCCATCTGTCTGAGGTTACAAGACAGGGATGGTAAGTCGGAGAGTGAAGATAAGCTAACAATACACATTCCAAAATACTGATTTTCTGTTCTCCTGGACTCAAAAGTTAGCCTGTATAGCCACAGTTCTAGTTCAGAGCAGCCTTTCTTAAGCAAGAGGTAAATGGCATCTCATGTTTACTTCAGGGAGCAAAGGCAGTGGTTTTAAGAACCCCATTCTCCACCCAGCACAGCTCATTAATAGCAGTTTCAGCTCAGAAAGAAGGCAGGTAAATGGAAAAGAGGAGAATGAATGAGGAGAAATTTACAGCAAGCCTGGCAGCACCAAAAGCACATGAAAGACTCTGATTATTTACACAGGAGTCAGAGCTATAGGCTTCTCTCTCTGTTTATTGTAAAAACAAATTATGAGCCTCTAAGGGTAGGCTGGCAGCCCTGTTTCAATTTGAGTTACTGCATATTAATTCCTTTTGAATTGTCTAATATTTCATCAACCCACCTCACTGCATTTTCATTTTGCCATGACCGCAGTTATTGCTGATGCAGGAACAGGAACTGGAATAACTAACGCTGGCTAAGGACCAGCATGTGCCTTCCCTAGTCACCTTTCCAAATTTGAGAGAGCCCACATGCTCTGTGCAAGTCACCACTGTTCACAGGGGAGCAGGGAACAGGCTTTTGGGCCAGGCACACCTGGAGCACGGGGAACAGAGACACTCAGGACTGCGTACCTGGGCGGATGCAGACCACGTGGCGTCCCTGCGGGTCCCGGTGGGGCAGCACAGTGACAAAGCCTGACTCCAGGACAGGCTTTATTGCAGATGGCCTCAGGTTACTGAACACCTCTGGCCAGGTCCTCCTGCAGGTGTGGTAGTTCACCAGGAGCTGGAGCGCTCGATCGTAATCAAACTTCCTAGCTCGGAGGAACCTCAGCAAAAAAGCATCGTCCAGGCACGTTCCCAGGGAGGGATAGTCCTTGCACACCATATCTCGGAGTGCCTGCACGTCACGGAGCCTCCATTCAGGCTTCTCCTGGAGCTCCTCCCGGGCTTTGGTGACAAGATCAGGAGACAAGGTACAAACATACTTTGGCCGGTCCGGCAGGAGCTCACTGTCTGATGGAGACCCTGCTGACGGACTTGTCCTGGTGCAGTCACTCTCTCCTGACATAATGCAGCAGGAATCTGTCAAAAAACAAGTGCTGCATGTGACAAACAAACCCACAGATTTAGAGCCACATTGACTGTTTACATGTTTATTATGTTCTGTATCCCTCTGTTTCCTAACCAAAGATTTGCCTTTCCAAGAACCAGCGCTACAATCAAGGCATTTGATTTAGTTTAATTCTCCTACCAGGATTAGAAAGTGCAAGTTACTCTAATCTCCTTATTCCTACCTAGCAGGTAGAATGCTGCCTTGGATGAGACCTAACCAAATAAAGTTAAATACAGAATTACACAGCTTCATTGCAAACCACAGAATTTAATTTGCCTTAACATTTATTTCCTATTTCCAGTTGGAAACTAAAGCAAAGCAAACACCCCAGTTTGTCACAATTCTTACATTCGGTCGAATCACACCCTCTTCTGAGAAGCTCTCCCATCTAAGCCCAGACAGTCAGGAGTTTTCCTTAACTTCTCTGGCAAACACATGCACTTACCAGCACCTCTGCCCAGGTGAATATTTTGAGCAACTCAGGAGGACCAGCACTCAGGAATATAAGAAATGGCTGCATTGCACAGACTAGATAAGCAGGTAAGAAAATTACAAATTCCTACGCCAGCACTGCATGGGTATTGAGGCTGCCTTAATCTAATTTTAGCTTTTCAGTGTGATGCCAATATGTCTGACTTGGGAGCTGAAATTCCAAATCCAGTCACAAATGGATAGAGATGAGTGGAAATTAGAAAATCACAAGCCTACCATAATTTCTGTAGCTGGACCTAGCTGGGAAACATGGCTTTATTTTGCTGAGCCGTTCCTTTCAGAGTCACTCACAGCACATCACACCGCTCCTGGCTATCACACGGAACCGCCTGCCACAGGGACACTTGGCACCCACACCCACCTTCCTCCTGCACTGACAGACCTCTCAACGCCCCGCTCCCACCTCACCTTCCCCAGCTGCTCGGGATCGCTCCCAGGGACGCGTTTCACCCGGGTACAGCCTGGGCTGGGCAGCACCCAACCCCCAGCGAGGAGGCTGCCAGGGGCTGCCAGGGACCGCACGGCCCCTCAGCCCGGCCCCGCCGCGCCTGCGCCATGGCCCCGGGGCGGGACCCGCGGCCTCGGGGGGTCCCGGAGCCTCCCGCGGGCTGAGCGCCGGTGCGGCTCGGCTTTGGGTCCAAATTAGGGGGATGTCTCCATCTCCGGCATCAGCTCCGTGCAGCCAGAGGGAGGCCTGGGGTTGCTCCCCGAAGGGACATCTGGGCTTCACTTCCACCTCATCCCCTGTGACAGCGGCAGGCCACTGCCCCCAGCCATGAGCCACGAAAGCAGAATTTTACATATAGACACATACATACGTATATACATATGTGTGTGTGTACACATACACACATGCTTATGTATACATGTATATATACATATATATAGACACATGTACATGTATCTATGCACAAACATTTATGTAAGCAATACATACATTTTATAAAATGCATTTTATAAATACATATTACACCTGTAAAATACATTTTAATGTATAGACTATATTATGTATAAAATATGTTTTTATTATCTATATGTGTATGTATGTATACATACATATGTATATATACATACACATTTAAATACACTTATGCATATATATGTATGTTATGTGTGCATATAATAAATTGCCATATAATGTAACTATATAACATAACAGCAAATATATTTACCTATATAACCTATAGATGGCATACTACTAATATATAATAAATATCTTTTTATATAATGTATATATTTTTATATATTGTCACATATATAAAAATACCTTTTTATGTATATGCATACATATACACATGCATATATATGCACATACACATATACATATATTAAAGCATATATATCCTATATATTTAAAATAAAAATATGCATCCCAGGGCCTCTCCCAGCCAGAGCACAGCCTTTGTCTCCCTGTTGTGGCCAAGCCGGTACCTGTGAGGCAGCAGCGACCCGAACAGAGGGGAAAGGCAGCCGAGAACAGGGCCACAGCACCATCTGCGGGACTAAATGTTCATAAAAGGAGAATTTTGGGGTAGTTTGGCTTTGGTTTGGTTTTTGACAGGACAGAAAACCTCATTATCCCACAGGAGGTCGGGTGGTGATGCCTGAGCTGTCTGCATGGAATTTGTAATAAAAAAGATGGTGACTCGCAGGTTTGCTGCGCTAAAGAGGGTTCACCGGGGAGTGCTGGGGAGGGGGAGATGCCGCGTTTATCCCCACAGATAACGCAGAGGTTAATTGGAAATGCCTCAGCATCCCGCCAGGCTCTGTCCCTCGGGCGCGGTGGTTTCTGCTCGTCCCTCCCGCTGTAACCCGTGCTCTCAGCCAGGAGAGGGAGTCAAAGATAGTTGGACAAGGAGTGGGAATCCCAGGAACCCGCAGTGGGAATCAAGGCCCTTCTGCACCATGCAAAATTCAGCTCTGATTTTCTCTGCCAAGGATTCACCCTTCCAAAGTGGAACATGTTTCAGTGACGATGTACCTGGCAAGAGATATGCCAGCACGGAAACAAATGCAGTGTGTCAGCGGTGTCCACCTGCATTCCAGGGAAGGGGAATACATTCATTCATTCCAGCCTGTGCTCATGGTCAAAAGCCCAGACCTGGGTGTAACCTGGCAGGCTGATGCCTGAAGCTGGGTCCAGTTCGGATCTGAGTAAACAGGACCCGTTTGTGATGTTGCTCCTTGCCCTTTCCAAGAGATTTGTGGGATAAATGAGATTGGAAGGGACCTCAGGAGGACAAGAGATTTTACATCGCTCCCATTTCCATTCATGCAGCTCCTGGGCACAGAGACCTGCAGCACAAGTGTGACAGGAGCAGGCAGGTGGGACCTGGAGTCCCAGGTGTGTGCTGTGGAGATGGATCTGTGGCTTCCCAGCTGAAGGGATGACAGAATTTCCTGGATCACCTGATCCACCTAATTGCTGATCTGAGAAAAGGCTTCAAAACACCAAACAGCTGGGAAGTACTGGAGCTGCTAACAGGAATTTATGCTAAGGGTTGCAAAATCTGCTTGGAATTTGTACCTCTCAAACAAGGGAGGAAAATTTAGCAGGAAGGTGACAGTTCCAGTCCTGACTGGTTAATGGCTGCTGCAACAGGGTGTTAGGAGTTATGTTTGAAAGGAATGACGTGTGAATGAAGCTCTGTTTTGGGGAACAAGAAGGGCAGGAAATAAGGGAGAATCAGTAATAATCAATTGAGAGATATGGAAAATGAAATTAAAATAAGAGCAAGAGCCTTAGGCAGGTGAGAGAGAATGGTGAAGGAAAGTAGAAGTGAGGATACTGCACAATGAGGAAGAGCTAGGAGTGAAATATAATCTGGGGATGACCTCCAAATGAAGTGACTGTCTTACCTCAGCTTTTCCTATGTGGGGAATGTTGAACTCATGGAGAGCAGTGGGTGGTGAATGGAATTGAGGGGGTACAAGCATCAAGCTAAGTTGTTGGGAGAGTTTGAAAATACTGGCACAGGAAATCACAGGAACTGTAGCAAGAGCTTCTGTAATTTACTCTTCCTGGTGTTGGCATCCTGTGACTAGAAACCAGTAAAGGCAGAACCTGTCTATAAGGAAGTAAAAGCTAAAAACTGAAAACAAACATCCAGGAACTGACAGTTCCAGGAGATGTGATAGCTGTAGCCTCAATTTAGATTCTTGTTCCTGGGAAGGAGAGTTCTTTCCTTGTCCACTGCATCACAAGGGAGAAGGACATGCAGCACTACATGCCCACAACCCTCCCCAGCTGAGAGGAGATGAACCCCACCAACTCTGCCACGCCATCAGGTCCAAACCCACAGTCTTTACAGGAGTTTTTGTCAGGAGTTGTGCGGTGACCTTGGGAACCACACCTGGAGCCCCGTGGGGAATCCAGCCCTTCTCCTGTTCATCTCTATCACATGTGATTCATACCTTTCTCAGCTCCACTCCTGGGTGCTCCCATGCTCTGCCGTTGTGTTATAAATGAGTGGCTGTTGGTGTTGGTTGATATTTAATGAAGTCCATGTAATACTCTTCACTTATTTACTTATCCAATCCCAGTCTTAATACCCAGCCTGGGAAAGTTATCTTGGCTTCTTTAAGCTTTTCCACCATTAGCAATAAACGTTTTACAGTCTTGGCAAGCTGAGGCTGAAAAGCGAGAGCACGACTTCAAACAGCTCACAGAGAAGGCTTTAAACTGACATTAAATCACTAAACTGCACAAACATAACAGTCCTGTAATAAAGATAATCTGTGAGCAGTTCAGTCCAGGAGGGGCTCTGGGTTGCAGGTGGAACCTCTGGGCCCCACAAACTACAGAACCCTTTTGGGCAACTCGGTGTCAGAGTAAAGAGCTGCTCATGCTGCAGTGCTGGACAAGGTCTGCCTGAGGGTGAGGGTTCCCATCTCAAGCCTGAGCTGCTTCTCCTGCACCAGTGCAGCAGAATGGGAAGGGCTGTGGGGGAGCAGCAGTCCCCACTAATCACCCCAGGCAGGGCCATACCACGCTCCAGACATGGTGCCTGGCTGTGATACAATCCAACAGCTATTCCTCTGCGCTCAGAGGATGAAGTGACTCAGAAAATATGCCCTAAACTACCATAAATATTCCACTCAGGACCTGGAAGTGTGCATCCTCCAGGACAGGCTTCCTTGCCTGCTGTCACCCTGCGTGTGGTGGCGTGAGGAGGGGGTCTCACAGATGGGAGCCTCAGCTGGGAGCAGCACACGCTGGGCTGCAGGGGACCATCCCCGCTCTGCTCACACACAGATGGCAGGCCAGACCTGCAGGCACAACTATGGAAACAGGCACTAATGTGCAAATGCACACAAACCTGTAGCATCTGCTGCCAAAGCAGCTGTACAAAGGCAGGCACCACCACCCAGATAAAGCTGTGCTAAGGTGCTGATAGACCCCCTGAAAGCCCAGTGTGTGGTGGGACACAGACACCCAGCCTTACCCAGCCCAGGCTTGGAGGGAAGACTTCCCCTCTCCTTGGCTTTACCAGCTTCGAGATGAGCAGTGTTTTTGCAAAAGCCTGGTGAGGAATGTGCTTGGCAGGACCTCTGAATGTTTTAAATATTCCAGGATTTCTGTAGTTTAGTTTTATAGAATCACAGCATAGCTTAGGTTGGAAGGAACCTTTAAAGGTCATCTAGTCCAACGCCCAGTTTGCTCTGAACGGAGCATTTCCTTTCACTGCTTTTCTTGATGCTCTTGCACTCTGGAAGGAGAGCAGCTGTCTCTAAGGCAGGTTGGGTCCCTGGTAGGATTAACCCTTGAAAGGGCTGTGATGGAGCTGCCCAGGGACCTTGGCAGCTGCTCCTTGCAGCCCCTCCATGGCACAGGCTGCAGCTGTCAAAGCAGTAGAGACACTCAGGTTTGCTCCTGCAAGAAACCAGTTGGTAAATGATGGAGGATAATTTCCAGGGGCAGAATGAGGGAAGCATTGCTGGGTTGGACTGGGTGCTCCAGCTCTTGGGGCTTTCAGCCTGAGGTTCATCAGAAGCCCCTATATCACTGGGAAGGAGTGAAGCAGGGCTGGGTTTTAGAGTAACCCCTGAGTGATATCTGCACATCTTTGGGATGGAGGAATGCAGCTGCATGATGGACTGTGAGGGGAGGAGCTGCAAGCAAGAAATAGTAGGATTTCAATGGAAAATTAGGAGCCTGGAATGCTGGAGGTGTCTCCACTGCCTCCTCAATGGGCACAGTAGGTCTCCTGTGTGATCACCCAGGTGAGAAAGTGTCACTCTAACCCCACACATTAGAACATAGTTAAGAAAGGGCTAAAACCCATTCAGAAGTGAGGATCCCAATGATTATCCTATATCTGTGCTGGATGTGCTGTGTCAAGCATTCTGAATTTGGCACTAAGCTTTATCTTTGCTGCTTCTGCCTCAAGCTTTTTTCTCAGTGGCTTCTCAGTCCCTGCAAATCAGCTCTGAGTGGATTTCAGGATATGCATGAGCCAGTGTGCTCCATGTCAGTGGTTAATGGTAAGTAACTCATCAGCAGGATTAATTTTAAAAAGTGGTTTTAAGACACAGTGACGTTTTGGAGAGTCCTGGAAAGGAGCAGAGTATTATGAGTTACTTTATTGTAATGACTTTCCCGGGCAGTGAGGGGGAACATGTCGTGTTCCAGCCAGTGCTGACACCTGGGTTGGCAGCAGCAGAGAGGAATTCCTGTTTGACTTGGGATGCTTTCTGTGGTGGCTGTCTACCCAGGCATTCCCTCAGGCAGCTCTTGTGCTGTTTCTTGCACCCGAAGCAGTTTCTAGGAGGAGCTGGGGAATCACAACAGCTCCCCCAGACCCTCATCTGGTGTGGGGTCCCCCAGGCTCACAAGAGGTCCCTGGTCTTTGTGCATCCATGGGGTCCCAAGGGACTGCAGGTTCCAGCCAGGCAGAGCCACCAGGTGTGAGAGCAGAGCCCAGGGCTTTGTGTAAGCCATGAGTGAACTCCAGGTTAGGGGTGCCCTCAGGCCTCTGGAAGATTTTGGTCACAATCAGGCAAGCCTGGCATCACTCCAGATCCAAAGTGAGAGTAATCCTAGCAAATACAGTTCCCAAACCACCTTCTTTCCCAGACCTCCTTCCCAGCTCTTGTTCCCCTGGGTTTGAACTGGGAGCACTCTGTTGGTCCCAGGGGCCTCTTCTCTCTCACAGGACACTGAACTGCAGGTCATGACTGCAGAGTTGTTTGTGCCAAGCTCTCCTGCTCGCTCTCACATAACGAAGCTGACAATATATTGCCATTTTTATTGGCCTGGCTGGCAATTTTTCAGGTGCTAGGTGTGTTTATGACTGTGAGGGTCACACCTCAATTTGGAATGGGGAGAGGGATTTTAGACATACCCACCACACCTTATCATTCCTCCTCCAGCCTTTCTGAGTGGAAAGGGCTTGTGCAGTGTGTGGCCTGACTTCCACAGTGGGTTGGTGATATTTGCATCAAGCCCAGAGGGAACTGGCCAGCCTGGCACATGGAATTGCCTGGCTCAGCAGTGCCACGTTGCTGAGCCTCTTGGTGTTCATATTTATCTGTGCCTCTGTGTGCACTAGTAAGTTTAATAGCAGCAATAGTTGCTTTTGTCAGAGATGATATGCAGGCCATAAAACTTGTTTGCCTTTTTTTCTCCCCCTTCCCACTAAGATATGAAAGCTGTGGAAAAGGCTCCAAAGCCTGCTGGCTCTTTCAGATGGAAGTTATATAAGGAATATGAAAAGAATGCATTTCATAGTGGCCAAAGGACCTAAAAATACCACTTTCACAGATCTTTGCTTGGACATCATGAAAAGATTCCGCAGCTGGGGATGCTGCTCTCCAGGAAATCATCCCTAGGCTGAGCTGCAGGCACAGACAGCTCTTGTGTTCAAAAGCAGAGTAAGGGAAGTTGTGTGTGAAAGGCCAATCCTCAGAGCAGCCATCTCCTGTGACATCTCCTGTGACAGGGGACATGGCCTGTAGGCTCCAGGGAACCCAGCAGGATAAAGCACAGCCCACGAGTGGCAAGACCAGTGTTTGAGGATGGCTCCAGGCTGGAGTGACAAAGAAGTGAGAGTTTGGATTGAGGATGCCAATTAAGGACAAGGCTGCTTCTGGGACAGTTCATGGGGGTTTTTTTCCAAGTGAGCTGAACCCAGCAATAAGGAATCTCCTGTAGGAACTGCACTGATTTAAGATTAACCAGAAAAAGGGCAACGTTGATAGAGCAGTTCATGGGAAGGAATCCAGGAGAGTTTATTGCTTCAAAGATTTGATATTACGTATAGGGAACTTTTAGGGCATATACCCAGGTAAAACCAACCATGAATCACAGCAGAGGAGTCCCAGGCATTTTTTATTCCACTTTAGAAAGAACAAATGAGCTCCTTTTCTTTCTCTTGACTGGACTAACCACTCAGTCCTGCGTGTGCTGGGATAACATGTCCTGTGGCTGCCTTTGGTGCTGGGGCTTTGGATCATCACAGGTGCACAGGTAGTGAGGGCAGGTTGAGATCTGTCCTGTTCTCCCAGGTCCTTGACTCAGAGTGGAGACAGGCTCTAAATGCTGTCTCCACATAGTCCTCAAGCACAGTCTGGATCTCATCCCTGCATCTCCTCCCTGCTGACAGTTTTCAGCAGCATGACTGTCACTGGGAAGCCACTGGATGTGTTGAGGGGATGGAAAATCAGGCTGCTTCTCATCCCTTGTACCTCAGGCAAGTCTGCCCACCTCAAATCTCATCAGAGGCAGGAGATGGGGGAACACAGGGCCAACTCCTGCAGACCAGAGGTGAAAATGCTGGATGTTGTTCCTTCCCAGAGATCTAATCTTTACAACCATCTACACCTCTCTCCCCTCTTCCTGTTCTCTTCCTGGGCATGCTACAGCTGAGCACAGGCTCTCGTGGTCAGAAAAGCAGGTCATTAAGAGCCTTCTCTAATTGCCAGTGTATTTCCTTACCTTTACAGCCGGTGATAAATTGATTTTCACTTGATCATCTTACTGTGCCCCATAGGCTCAGTCTGGCTCCCACCTGGTGCCAGCAGTAGGGTGGCTGTGTTTGAAACAAAGGACAATCACCCACCCCAAAGTGCTCAGAAATTACCTTTGAAATACAAAAGGGACATAAAAATGAACATGTTTGAAATGTGAATAATATATTTTAGCTTCCTTTGCTTGGCTTTCAGTACGTGGTTACTTCAAGCCTTTAAGCTCTCTGGAATCATGAAAGCAAATAATTATTCTTCCTGTTTGTTTTTTCTTTTAATGAAAATTGGGATTGTCATTAAATCTTCTGATTCCAGCACACGTGGCTTCAGGACAGACACAAGCTAGTATTGTGCTTGCCAGAAAATAGTGACAACTGGCAACAGCATCAAACACTTGTTTGGGCTTTTTTCTCCATACACATATGCTTTGTGCTCAGACCAACAGGGAAGTTAGCCCCTTGATTTAAAATAAATCCTCCCAGAAGAAAGAAATCCATCTGTCTGGGAAAAGTTAGAAAATATTTTTGCATTTATTTTTCTCTTTTTTTCCTTTTTTTTTTTTAATGAATACAAACTCTTGTGAAGAAATATTCTTCTGTTTCCATTGGAAGGCAGAAACCAGCAAAAATTAATGTACAATATTGAGGAATACTTGGTGCAAATGGACCAAAAAGGATTCCTCACAAAGTGTGTCTACGTACAGGAAAACAGGTTGCTGCTGTTGGAAAAGACAGCCTGGTTATTACAGGGTTGGGGGGGTTTTATGCATTTAATCTCCCAATTATAAATAATCAATGTGATTTACAAAATAATTTACAGAAAATGATTGGATTCATCATTGCAATAAATTACTTGGTACGATGCCACCAGCATTGAGACCATACAATACCTCTGACACCCCAGCACGAGGGGTTTCATTTTTGCATTGGAAATCGAGGGACAGACCTGCAGCTCCTCTGGCTGAGCTGGCTCGGATTTGTCCCCACCAGAGACCTCTTGGCAGCTGTGGGTCACCATCCTCATCCTCCCAGCAATGACCCAGGCCTGCAGTGGTGCAGGGCTCTTGGAGCTGCAGCCCTGCTGGCACCTGCAGCAGGAGGGCTCCTTTCCTGGTTTCAGCTGTAAACCGAAGGTCAGATCCACAGGGTTTTGGCACAGGCAGGCACAGAGGGACAGGGACAGGGGCAGGAGGGAGCAGAGCAGGGTGGGCAGACCCAGGGCTGGGGCAGACCCAAGGGGCTTGGGTGAGACAAGGTTATGGCTTGACCTCTGTCTGTTTTCTCTGCAGGATTCAAAGAATTGTGCTTTTGAGATTGGTGCTCTTGAACGCTCTGAGGTCTGAAGGAGTCATAATGAATTATTATCATATTATGAAGACCTATAAATTGGTTATCAGCCACTCATTCTAAGCTGAAGGAGTGGCACTGCATTGGAGGAGTAGATTGTGTGGTATATCATAGCATTAAAGTTGGCTCTGAACTGACATCCTGGGTCCCAATGCTCCCAGCACTCAGAAAACCCTATGACCTCGGGCTCCAATCTGTGAGGCTCAAGCTCTTCTCACCCCATAGGTCTCTCCCCTTCCTACATCTTTCCCCCACTTCCTTCCAAATAGGCATCCAGGGGTCTTCTTCTGACTGCTGAGGAGCAGCAGTTGGGCCAGTGATATTTTGGGCAGTGCTGCCAGCCTGTAAAGTGTGACCCCATCCTATTAGCTGAAATCTCTGGAATCCCATGGTCCCTCAAATTCCCAGGAGGCAGTGAGTGGTGCAAGGGAAGGGCTTGGCAGTGGTTGCCTCTCCGAGCATTGAGAGAGGGCAGGCATGGCACAGAAATATCAAAACCCCTCAAGAGGCAGAGGGATCCAAATAGTGCAGTATCTTGATGGGCCAGGCTTTGCTGAAAAGATTTGTCAGACCTGGCTGGGGGGCTCAGTGTGTTGAGGGGTGACACCACGCAAAGACCTGGGCCTAGCCAAGGCTGAGGAGCAGTTCTGGCAGTGCTGCCTGGGCAAAACCCATGTGCTTCACCTGCTGTGATGCTCCTGGGGGAGCTTCCACCTCCACCAAGTCTGGCTGGACTGGGGGCTGGCAGGGGGGCTGGCAGGGCTGTGGCAGGGAAGCCCTGCACTCCCACAGCACAGGGAATTGTTGTTCACAGGGTCTGCTGTGTGCTGAGCCAATGCTGAGGTGGCTGTGGGGCAACAGCCTGTCCCCAGCCAGTCACTGTGACCTCCCCACAGAGGGAGGCAGGAATCTGGCCCTCCTTACAAGGACTGAGGGTTTCAGCAAGGCTTCAGCCTTAGTTCTGGGTCTCTGGGGCTGCCCATGGCACGTGCTGTCCATAGCTGCAGGAAGACAGCTCCTGGTGGTGGCCAGTCCAATAAGCAAGTCCATGTGTTCGTGCCCAGGGACCTCTGGATGGCTTCTCTTTTCACAGTGGCAGAGTCAGTTTGGGCTTTTCTCCCACACAGTGTTCCAAAGGAGGCTGGCTGCTGTGGGGCTTGCTAGATGACCTCCTGTTTTGTGATGGCAGGCTGTGGGATGGATGTGGGCTGCTTTGCCACGGTTGCAATGGCTCCAGGCAGCAGCTTGTACTGCTCTGATCCTGAGCCCGCGGGTGGAGAAGGCTGTGGAGTTTCTGGAGTAGCTGAAGGGAGAGAAACCAAATTAAAAGAGGGCCTCAGTCATGCAGGGTTCAGATGTCAGCACAGCAGAGGCTCTTAAGGGCTTATGTGTTTGCTGTAGGGCAGCCCAGACATGCAGGCATGGTTTGATGCCCCAGGAGAACCACAATAACCAATATCAAATAAGAGGAGCTGCTGACATTTTGACCTGTACTAACCACATTTTTGGTCAGCCAAGGTCATCCCAGCACAAGGTCCCCAGAGGTGGCCTCATGTGGTGGGTCAGATCCTCCTGTGTTTTTGAAGAGGACAAACTGAGGTGTGTCTAAACCACTCAAGGGAAGGGGAGCCTTTCCAGTGATTTCACTAAGCTCTGGATGGGATCATTCATCCCTTAAGCGCTATGTAAAAGTTGCAGTCTGCCAAGGAGTATCTTGTTGGATCAGTTTGTCTGGCCTAATCTAATCTAACCCAACTCTCTGTTTGTCTTTCCCTCCTTTCTGCATAGGAATTTCTCACACGCTCATCACCAGAGACTTTGTCTTGCTTGCAGATTTCCTTGCAAGGTAGAAACTACCTCCAGGAGCACACTGGAAAGCTCCTGGTTTCTCCCAGGAGCTCTCTGTCTCTGGATATACTCACACATCTGCCCGTTGTGCATCTGAGGAGGCATTGTGTTGGCCACAATGACGTTTGTTCCCAGGTTCTCCTGGATCAGGTGAGGGTGCAGGGGGTGGTGGGCATGCGGTGTTTCACTTGATGAGCCTAAGAACATGCATAAGACATTAATAAGACATTAATTGCCACAATGGCAGAAGGAGACAGTTCAGACCCACTGCACCCAAATGTCCAAGGCTTTGTGCATGCTCAGCTTGTGCACAGGTGACTGGAGCACAACCTTCCCTTTTTCCTTCATGGATGCCTTGAACTAACTCCTGCTGCCTGCACATCTTCTTATACAGGGTTGTATTCCTTAGTCACACCTCCATGTGAAGAATAGCACAGTGGGAACTTTTCATTTTGTTTTGTCCCATTGCATGCTCCCTCTAGGAATTCTAGGATGTTCTTTCAACCTGAGCTTCAGACCTTTTTGTTTTGATGAGTCCCTTCTGACAGAGGAGGATTGGAAATGTTTGCCAGGTAGGAGTCTGTGGGATGCACAGCAAAGTTTGTGTGCAGAGGGCTGGGGATGCCTCTCTGTAAACAGAGGCACAGCTAACGTATCTCTTTAGGTGAGAAGAAGTAAAGAACCCTTGGTTAGCCCTGTCAAGGACAGGGGAGGTGATTTTGTGTGAGTCAAGGGCTGACCTGCAGAACAGCTGTCTGTAAGTACTCTAGACAGGGAGCAGTGACTAAAGAGGGTCTAGAGGGGACAGTAACCAGGTCAGGCTGAGAGGCCTCTTATCAGACCCTCAAGCACTCACCTCCCAGCAGCATCTCCTGCAGCAGGTTGTCAATCTTAGCCATGCCAAAGAGCTTGACGAACTGTATCTGCTCGATCATCTGCCAGGTGATGCTCTGCAGCACGGGGAGCAGCAGCAGCAGCTCCCCGAAGCGGCCACGCGAGTCGTACTGGCGGTCGTTGATGTAATCCTCCAGGCTCACCTGCACCTGGTACCGCATCCGCTTGATCTTGGACGGATCGCTCAGCCCCTTGGCATCTGCAACAACACACACAAAACCCTCCAGGCTGCTTCCCTGGGAGCAGGGACTGACAGCATGGGCACAGCCTGAGGGGACCTGCCTCTGCTTCCCTGGGAGCTGCCTGTCGGTGACAGCATGGGCACAGCCTGAGGGGAGCTGCCTCTGATTGCCCATCCTCTGCTGTGATGGACTGTCCTAACAGGACCCGAAATAAAGATGCTTGACTCCAGTCAGCAGGCAGAAGAGAATTAGAAGGCTTTATTTGCAATTCATTCAGCCTTTTTATAACATGCTGTGCTAAAAAGGCACATTATTGTTCCATAGAATTGACACCTCTCTCTATTGGTCAAGTAATGGAAATAGCAAAAAACACCTGGGAGAGAGGTTGTTATGGAAAAGAAGCATTGTTTACGTAGAAATGTTATGAAAAAGAATAGTTATTTACACAAAGTTGTTTTAGGAAAGGGAAAACTGTTGAAAAGTTTTCCTTGGGAAGAACTAGCAATTCTCAGGCTCAAAAATATCAGGCCCACAATGGACAGTTTTTCTCTTCTTGGACTGGGTTTCCCTCTCCCTCTCTAAGAACAGTTTGGCCCAGATAGGAGACCAGGCAGCATTTCCACCACTCAGGACTGGTGTTAGCCAGCATAATCCAGAACAAAGCCCTTCTGATGGTAACCCTCACCAAGCTGGGGCATACCTGGGTCAAAGAAGATGATGGCTTTCAGGCAGGCATACTCATTGTCATCTATCTGCAGCTCCTGGAAGGGCAGGACCAGCTCGTCCAGGATGCGGATGGCCACACGGTTCACCTCCACCAGCTCGGGGCAGTTCCGTGGGATGATGTGATCATTTCCTTCAGACAAGCAGCACAGAGATCATCACCCTTTCATTGCTCAAGACTTATCTGGGGTGACAAGGAGTTCAAAATGCGGGCAACTAATGCTGAGATAATTTTGGGGGTGGAGGAATTAAGAAGTTCCTCCTTCAGCCCTTACCCTGTCTCAGAACACCAGAAATTTTGATCCGTTTTGCCAGAGCAGCTTCTCATTACACAGGAGACACTCAAGTGAGATAAAGCTGACCAAGGAGTGAGAGCTTTTTTCTCAACCCCACCCCAGCCTGCTTACACACACCTGGGGGTGCGCCATGAATGTTCACATAGCCCCCAACTTTGCCACCCATCATGGCCTTGGTGTCAGTGTCAGCCAGGCCTAGCTGCACCCAAAGGTTGTGCTGGGCTTGCTAAAATACAGAACAGCTCAAGCCACCACCCTGCAGAAAGGATGTCCACAAACACTGAACCACCCTCTCCTTCACCCCAGCAGGGGAGTGTCACTGAAGCAGATGGGCTGGGAGCAGAAGGGCAGTTTTTACCTAGCAGGAGGACATCCTTGAACACCATGGACCTCTTGGCAGCTCCCAGTAACAGATGCTCCCCTGCGTGTGCACGTAGCAGTGCTACCTGCAAGGGCAGGGAAAAGTTATTTGGGTGATGCAGGGACTGAGACCAAGCTGTGATTTCATGTAAGCAAGAGGGAAAGCTCAGCAATCCTGTACTGCACTCAAGGATGGGGAGTGAGGGCCCCTCTTCAGTTACAGGCAGAGAAAGAGACCAAAAAATGCTAAACCAGTTATAAATCCAGCAGAACCAGCAGATGGTAGACAGCACCTGAAATGTCCCATATTCAGGACACATGTCATGAGTAGGACCATGCTAGACTGTCCCAGGACCTCCCAGCAGTGTGGGCTGCCTGCAGACAACTGCTACCAAGTGCAGAACCAGGGACCACACTCCATCCCAGCAGGTGGGGAGAAGTGCAATCCCTGCTGTGGGACAGTTGCTGTCCCTCTGGGCTGTGCCCATCTCCACTGAAATCACACCCATGGGTCACCCCCTGGCCATTCGTCCCCTCCACAGCCACAGGAATTGGGGACAGGGAAGCCAAAGGGATGTTTTTCTCCCCTGATGTTAATGATTGAAGTGTTTCACTTTACACCCTCCAGTGGCTCCTGAGAATGTTCTGAATCTTTTGCCCTCCTTCAGTTAAAAATTTCAGAGATTTAGGCACAAAGAGAAGTTAACAATTGGACATCCTGACACAGAGCCTTCTTAATGTCCAGCCAGGAGCTTCTGCTGGAGAAAACAATCATTAAACATTAATAGAGAAATGCTGAAAAGTATGTTCTGATGGGAATGGTCCCCTTTTCCAGTGGGTTATCCTCAGCATCTGTCAAAGCCAAGAGAAGTCTTACCCTACCAGAAATGCCAGGACAATGTATCACCCATAGAAGAGAGCTCTGGTTAGGAAAGATGCTGATGTCTAGGAGAGGGTTTGTTTGTTTGTTTTCCCCAGATAGTAAAAAAGGTTATGCAAAATAAACAGAGTAGAGATCCCTGCAAAAAGACTGCACACATGATACTGGGGAATCTTATCTAGATGCCAAAATCTACCCTCTCTCTATTGCTGTCCAAACATGGGTGGATATGTTAGCTGAGCTGCCTGGAATTACCAGAGCTGCACAAAACTGAGCTTTTCTACCTGACAAAACTTTAACAAGGAAAAACTGCCAGTCCCAGGAGGGAGTGGAGCTCTCACCTAGAAATTTCCTGCCTATTGCAAATTCAAGAAGGTTTCGTTTCTAACCTCCTTTTTGTGTCCATAAAATTTCCTTATTTGAGCAGGGTTAAAATGAGTAACTTCAAGAAGGCCAAACCATCTCATTTTATATTTATTCTTGCAGTGATGAACCTGAGACACATTGTTCCATTGTGAACTAGGATAAATATACAGTTGTAGCACAACAAAGGAGAACTTGAACTTTGAGATGAAATGGCTTTGCCCCACCAAACAAGGTAGTTCTGACATTTTGGTGCAGAAGAAGAATGAGGGGTTGGGTATGATCTTTTCTGCAAAAGGAGATCTATTTCCTGCCTGTGGAGCAGCCTCTCCCTTGTGGGAAGGCAGGGTTCAAACCGTGCCATCTTTAGGTTTTGTTTTCTCCTTTGAGGAATTTTGCAGTCCCACAACTGTAAAATGAGCTCATGTGGAAGTTGCTGTAATTTGCAGAGTTACTGGCCGGGTTTAGGGTCTCTGCTCCAAAAGGCACAAGGATGTGATGGGTTGTGCAGAGCTGCCCCAGGTCTGTGCTGGGCTGCAGCCTGTTTGCTGTGTAAATGGCGTTTGCCATTGGAGTCCAGTTTGGTTTCCATAAATTATGAATTTTATTTTCCTTAGCAATTTAACAGGTTATAATTTTAAACAATTTAGCACTTGTGCACAGTAGAAAAGAAGGAAACATACTCCCATTTTAAGAGCACTGCATTCCCCAGAGCTCTGTGTGCTTCTAGGTGGTTACTAAAGAGCTCAGATTTAGGATTTAGGGGGTTTTGATCAGCTTGATACTCTCAAATGGATATAATTTTTCTTCATTATATAAAAATTACCTCTAGGTCAATAGGGCTGGAGACTGGTCCTAGCTGAAGAGAACACATGCTGGTTTTGTACACTGGACAGACTGGAAACCCCTTCCTCCTCCTGTGACAGGACCTGTGCTGTCCCAGCCACATGTGCTGTTCAAGGCTGGGCACACATCATGTCCTTCAACACCTGTTGCAGACCTCTGAAATTTAGACTTCCATGGGAGGCCTCTCCTTGTACCTCCTTGGGGCTGCCTGAGAGCCTGCAGTGCAGTTCTACAGGGGACACCAAACCCACTGTGCTTATCCTCATAAGGGAACCCACAAATGTCATTTTGGTATTTTCTGTTAAATATAAATATATTATTGCTTTTACATCCTGGAAAAAGATTTTCTACTGCCTTGGGAGCAAACTAGAGTTCAGCTCCAAAATTCCAGGCTGAGAGCATGGACACAAACATACCCCTAAGGCAGGAAACAGCAAGAGACAGGCAGATTTTAAGTTTTGGGCAGACCTTAGGCCAGAAATCTCTCCTGCTAATTCTGATTACCCCAAGCATTTCTGTAGCACTTCAGGTTTTCAAAGTGCTGCGCAAGCCATAATTAATAAATGACTGGCTGACCCCAAAATGCTCATCTGGTAACGACCTCATTCAAGCTCAGTGTTATCTGGCTGATTAGCAGCACATGCAAGTGGCCCGTGCTGGCATTGTATGGATGCCTGGCCCGTGCTGGCATTGTATGGATGCTGTTCCCAATCAGCTGCAGCAGTCAGGATAACAGAGTGCACAATGAGCATTTTCTTTGAAGGTCTCAGCTGGCTTTGGCTCCCCGCTGCCTTTACCGGGGCAGAGCGAGGTGGGGTGGATGGGGGGACTTGCCTGGTCATCCAGGGGCAGCTCACAGAACGGGGGGATGTACTTGGCCCACTCCACCAGCACCAGCAGCTGCTGCTTCATGGACTCACACACGTCAGAAATATTGGCAATCTTCTTCCCTCGGATGTCTCCATTGAGCACAGGAACCGGGGATGATATCTGGAAGGAGAGGGGAGATCCCTCAGCTTTCAGTGCCACAGAGGAGCCACAGAGAGGAAAGATCCCAATCCGTGGGTTGTGTTGATGCAGACTCCAGAAATTAAAATTACATTTTTCTGTTGCACACACCCAGCTCCCAGAACAGGTGACCCAACAAGACTGATTTAAACTGAGACCAGCTTGGGGGTCTGTGAACATGAAACGCTGCAGAGCAGAGGCTGTGGATCATCTTGATAAACTGTAAAGCCTTCAATAGCCTGGAAAGCACAGAAGAAACATTCCTAAAGCCAGGCTCTTCCTCCCACTGAACACATGTGCTCAGTCAAGATCCAGGAGGGAGCAGAGGGGCTTGTGTGGCAGTCAATCCACCCAGTGCTGCTGCACAAGCTACTTGGTGCCACCAAAGTGCAGAGCACTGCTCCCCCTTCCACCCTGCTGCAGAGGCAGTGCTTGGCCAGAGCTGCTGTGTCTGCTTTCCACAGGAGGCAGGCAGGCTTTGCTCCTCTCCTGAGCCATCATGAGCACACCAGGCCACGGCTCTCTAGTACTGACATTGCTTTCTGTGAGCACCAGGTCATCAATATTTGACATCACCCACTTTGAATAGCTTAAGGCAGACTTTAAAGATAACAGTCTCCCACCTCCCATTGTCTTTTAGGCCCTTTTTGCAAAACTGGGCAAGTGCAAACATGCCCACAACACAGGTCCCATATGTTACATGGGGAATTATTTGTGATTGCCATTTCATTTGCAAAGGACAAACCTGACAAGTCTGCAAGTACTGTCACACAGAGCTGGACAGAACATCTCCCCCAAACCAGGCACCCAGCCTCCTGCCTGCTTCTCATGCATAGCTGCTCACCCAGGTCATCTAAAAATTTGCCCTTAGTCACTACTTTACCCTCATGCTTCTGTAAGCAATTAACTCAACCCCATCACTGCCCTCTGCCTGCCCTCTGTGCTCTTGTACAACATCAGCTCTTCCTGTCCTATTCCTGCCAGCATTTTCAGCACAGACCCTGCCAGCCTCCCCAAGGAAATGCAATTCAAATACCACTTGCAATTTTTTTTTTTCAGGTTGCATTACCTGGAGGCTTTCCAGCTCACCAGCTATTATTGAATAAATAAGATTGTAAAAATCTCACCATGTATTACCCTAATCAGAGGGCCCGGAAGGCTTAGCAAATAAATAAAGGCCTCTGAGTGAGTGATCCTAGATCTTGGAGAAAGCAGCTCCTCAGCAGTATCTTGTTCTAATTAGCCAGGCACATAAAAGTTACCAATTACCGTGCTGGAGCCTGCCTTGTTTAATGAGTCTCTCTGTGCTCTGTGGGAGAGCAGGAGCTCCCCTGGATTTGTCCATGGTTGTAGTTTTTATCAGCAGACCCTGCTTACATGTGATGGCACTGCAGGACTCTGAGCCCCAGAAATGTCCTTCCCTTGTAGATTTGGTGACTTGAGACCCCATTACCCCACACCTCTGGAAGTAGCACCAATCTCATTTTTATAGGGTATATAAACATATTAGGGTCTGCATAGGACAAGGTGAGATGTGGGATGAGACTGGATGTGCTTTTTGTGTACAAGATTGACCCTTCTGGCATATCCCCACTTGGGGAAGTGGCCCTTACAGCCTGAGGCTAATGTGGAGCCCAGAGCACAGCACATCCTGTCCTGGAGCATCTCCCAGGGCAGCCTTCAGGGTCGTGTGACCCTTGAAGCAGCATGGATCGCCAACTCAACCCCCTGTTCATCTTCCCCAGGACACAGAGTGCTGTTCTCCCAAGCTCACATGGAGAGTGGCAGCTCTTGCCTCCAGCACATCCCCATCCTCATCACTTGTTCTCACAGACAAACCCTCCCCACAGGCTGTGTGTGCCCATCCTGTCCTGTGTCCTCCCAGGCCGTGCACACCATTTGCAGTATGCAGTCTCTTAAATCAGAGTCGTCTTTTCAATGTGAACCCTCTAGGAAAAGAGTCTTGGCAGTGTGTGAGTGGAAACAGGGAATTTCAAGCAAGCACTGGAAAAGGTATCTGCATAAAACAAGCAGGAAACTGATTCCTCGTGAAACTGTGCAGGAATCCAAAGCTCCTCACAGCTCATGGGGAAGGGAGGCTGCTCATGCAAGGCCAGCCCCTTGTGGGCTTGGGCAGCCACAGCTCTTCAGATTGCAATGATTGTACCCTATTTTCTTCCATCAGGCTCTCCAGCCTTCCTGTGTCCCCTTAAAGCAGAACAAATCATTGCATATTGTTACAACTGAGTTCTGGACTGAGGAGATTTAAAGGGATGGTTTCAGGTAACAAATGATTTTTGAAAAATTACTGTTGAGTTGGCAGATAAGCCACTTAGAAAAGAGGTGATAATTTGAAGACTCAGCTATGAAATCCTCAGCTGGCTCTACAAGCCAGGTAGTGCCTGATGCTTTTGTATTTGCTAAAGAAGAAAGAAGAGGTACCTGCTGTGCCAGGGCTTCTGCGTGCAGGAGGGCGTTGATGGAGGGCAAGCTGCTGTCCTCGTAACTTGATCTGCGGGTGCTGATTCGGTCCCGTTCGTTTTGGACAGCTGCAAGAGAGGATTTTGGCTGAGCTGCAGGTCGTTCATGGCAATGCACGCTGAAAACTAGCCCAGACTTTTGGCGTTCCCCTTCCTTAGCTGCAGTTTCCCAGGTTCCCTGCCAGGCAGGGTGGAGGTGCAGCTGTGTCTGGTTTGTGATGGGATGCCAGCAAGAGCTGACTACATCTGGTGGATCTGATTTCTTATTTGCTTTACTAGACTTTCCAGGGATGGGGTTGATTCAGAACCCAAACACCTGTAGAGTTAGTGGGGAAAATTTCCTGGCAAAGAATCTGAGTTTTTTGATTCCATGATATGGGGTTTGAAATGGTGACTATGCTCATGTATGCAGCCCAAAGCTGATGTGTGAAATGGAGGAGTACTGTAAGGTTTCCTTGCCCACATGACTCCTATGAGCTCCATTCAGAAAACTGTTGCACTGGGTAGGTGTAGTTGGAAAACTTCTGTCACAACTACAATAAGGAAGGAAGAGTGGAACTGCTGCTGCTTATCCATCCAGAGCAAAAGAGCTGCCTGGTACCTTACTGTAAAAGCATCCCAGGACAGGTTTGACCCCAGTGTGCCTCCCTTTTTGGTCTAGTCTTGAGAACCTTGAGGGCTTTGAGGGGGAGGATTTGCCTGCTCTGTCTGTCACGAGGCCTGGGCTGGCCCTAACTCACCCTGGCCACGCCACCCAAAGCCATCTGCTCCAATAAGCTATTGATCCATGGCAGGGGACACTGCACCAGCCTGCCTTGGGCTGGTGGCTCTCTGCATTGATACGTCCTGGATGTATAAATCCTCCTGATAAAAAGCAATAATGAGGCTGGGCCAGGAGAAAAGCCCTGCAGTCAGCGGCTGTAAATAGGAGCTCTCAAGGTTATGCTGCTTGTTATCAGCAGCAGGCCCCCGAGTTCAGTCACACCACGATGTTTTCCAAATGTTTGCTCAGTATTAGCTGGTCATGCACCTAATGTAACTTCTATTGAATATTAACAGACAACAGCACAGCTCTGGGCAGGGGATGAGCTGCATGGAGAGGAGGATTCCTATGTTCTTCAGGAAAAGCCAAGAAAAGTTGCTTGTGACACCTCAACCCCTTTTACAGGGAATAAATGTTCCTGCTCAGAGGTTTTCCTGCAGCCACCAATGTACCAATGGTACTTCCCTGCTGTCTTCAAGGACCCTTTAACTCCAAAGTTTCTCCTTGACAGGGTGTGAACTGGGAGGAGCACGGGGTTTAATTTCCCTGCATGGAATAATAGGGCCAAATGCATCCCAGTTGCCCCTTTGCAGACATGAGTGGGGTGAGCTCTGTGGGGTGCCTCTGCTCCTGGCAGTTTGTCCTTTCACTAACAGGACCACCATGAAGGCCACCAGGTTTTCCTGCCACTTCTGGAAACGGGGCTAAACAAGGGGAGAATCCTGCCATGGGGACATCTAAGAGCTGCAGAGGCAGGGAGGTGAGGAAGCTGAGGGAATGAGTATGGGCTATGTAGGGATATCTCTACTCATTTCATACAGTTAAATAGCAGAAATCTACTTAGCTCTGGATCATTTCTGCTGTGGCTGAAACTAAACTAAACTCACTGGCTCTCTGCAGAGGGTCAGCAAGAACTGATAGTATCTATCAGGGAAAAAAAGGTGCAAAATGCCAATGCGACTTTTGCTGGACCCACCCATCCAGCTGTGGATTTTGTGATCACTCTGGGACAACAGCACTTGGAGCAAGTTTACCAAAGTCTTTCCAAATTTCCAGGCCTTCTTTGAAGTTTCTGCTCCTCAGTGATGTGGAGAAGCATTCCCAAACCCCTGCAATGGACTGGCTGTGTGGGAGCCCAGGTGATGTGTGTGTCAGTGTGAGCAAGAGTGAGCTGGGGGTGATTTGTGTGCACAAGTTCTGAGACACAGGCATGGACTCTCCCTAAATCCCCCTGTGGTGGGGGTCAGGATCTGTGCCCAGGAGAGCACTGTGGACAGGGCTAAGGTGGCTGGGCAGGTGGGGACTGCTTGAAGGACAACAGGAGGGGCTGCTGCTGGGGGAAAGCCAGAGTCACCCACCTTCCTTCTTCATTCCTGCTCGGAAGCACTTCTTAAGCCTGCAGTACCGGCACTGGTTTCTTTTGTCTTTGTCTACCACACATTGCCTGTTAAACCCAAGAAGAAAAAAATAAAGAAAGAAAGGTGTGAGGAGCAGCAAGACTGAGGCTGAAGGCAGGACAAGGCAGAGCCCCAAGCTCCAATGCTCAGAGCAGGTTCCCAGAGGCTCACCCTGTGAAAGGAGACCCAGTCTGTGATTTTTCCACTCTTGCTTTAGCCTGTGGTTTATTTTTTGCACCAAACATCTCAGCTCTCCCCTCTACCTCTGGATGTTCAATAAGGACAGACTAGAACCGAGCAGGAGCTCAGGCTGCTGGTCTTACTCTGTAACCATTAGGGATAGGATGTCTATAGTGGACTAACAAACCCCAGGGAAGCTAAAAGTGTGATCTAGGAGGTAGATCACAAACCCTGATCTAGGAGGGTCAGAACCAACTTGGAAGCTGCTGTTATAAGTTAGATCCCAGTAGAATGGAAGCAAGAATGCCTTTTTTTCTAATTTTTAAAAGGTGTAAGGTTGTAGTAGCCCATTTGTGAGGTTAAAAAGTCAGTTTAAGTCCCTGCATCTCTCCAGGGTTGTGTCTGGAATTCTCAGAGGTTGTTCTGACCTCTGGACAGCATTGCTGGTGTGCAAACTGCTCTGCTGCCACTTGCACTTCAGAGAGGATTTGGGAGGGAACCAGCTCCTTCCCTCCAGGCTTGTGTCATCAAATCCTCTGCACATGGTGGGGAAAAGACTGATCTCCCATGTGTGTGACTCAGGAGCCTGGTGGCCACTTGCAGCATGATTTTCACTTGCAAATTTGCTCTGATTTATACCAGATTGTTCCAGCTTGCAGAGTAAAGACGATGGAGTACAGAGCTGGAGAAGGGCTCCCAGCCATGCTGAATTCTGTAGTTTTTGAAAAGGCTTCCTTCTACTGTGCTTTTTAAAGCCCCCAAGCCGTGATTTGCCCAAATCATCCCCACAGATGCCTGAAAGCAGCTTTTAAAATATTCCTGTAGTGCATATAAAAGCCTCAGCTTCCAAAGAACTGGGCACCTTGGCTTTTCTGATGGAGTTGTGGGGAGGGGGCTCCCTGGGCAGCCACCTTAAATAAACCTGGGGTGGAAATGATGATGTGCTTCACAGGCACTCATAAACCTGGGCCTTCCTTCTGCCACTCAGGTTTTAGAGTCATGTTGCTCTTCATGCTCTCCAAGTGGCTGTCAGGCCATCAGGAGTAACTGACTCAAAAAACCCAAGGGATTTAGACTCTGTGAACTGAGGATTCTTCAGTTTCCTCTGTGACTCTCTAGATGTGAGCTGCTCAAAGCCAGCAGCAAGCAGGTCACAGCTGCTGATGGCACAGGAGAGCCATGGGCTACCACCACTGGCATGAGGTGCAGTGCATGAGTTTCAGGAGCAACACCAGTGCCCGATCCTCAGAAAATTGCACATTGTGCTGCTCCTCATGGGGCCCTTGGGGTATTCTTGTATCATGGAACAGGCAGTGACAGTTCTGTAGCTGGATGGCAGGCACACACCCAGCTCGTGGTGGAGAAGGATTGCCCCCAGGGAGTGAGGAAGGTTTGTGCTGCACTCAGGGCACTGAGCAGTGAGGTGCTGAGTCCCTGAAATGGGGCTTCTCCCCTGGCACCTTGCTGCTTGCCATGGTTGGCCATACTCATTTGCAAAAACATGTGCTTGGCCCCTAAAGTATGGGGCCAGACGTCCCAGGGTCTTTACCCAGTGATCACTGCAGGGTAGTCCCAAAATCAGGGCGGGCACTGACCCCTCCCAGCTGAGGGCTTTGATCAGGGACAGAGAGGAGGACGAAGGGACGATGAAGAGGATGAAGAGCCATGGAGGGCTACTTGGAGGGCTTTGCTGTTGAGCTGTGAGGGGGCTGTTCATGGGTGTCTGTGCCCTCTGTCCTTACCTGCAGGAGTACATGTGGTTCTTCCTGACGCTCCTCCTGAAGAAGCCCTTGCAGCCATCGCAGCTGGAGGCGCCGTAGTGCTTGCCGGTGGCGCGGTCCCCGCAGATGGCACACAGCGTGCTCACCCCAATGCTGCTGGAGCTGTTGAGGTTGGCTGCTTCTGATGGAGATGTGTCTGCTTGGGGAAGGACACAGCATGAGGGAGGCAGTGAGACAGCCAGCCAGCATTTGCTAGCTCAGCTAGCAGTCAGAGACTCCTGGAGAAACCAGGCAGCCGCAGCCTGGCTGTGTGGCAGGGGACAGTCAGAGAGGGGTGTAAGGAGAGAGTGTGGAAGCTCTCAGTGCTTGAGTAATTGCATTTGGGGGGCACTAAAACATTCTGTATTCCATGGTGAGACCCCTCTTCCCAAAGGCCTGGCTGCAGCAATGCCTTCAGATAAAGTGGAAGCCCATTTGCAGGAGTCACAGGGCAGAGCCAAAATTCCTCGTGGATTTGCAGACACTTTTGGCTGCAGTAGTGTGGCAGAGTTAAAGCTGAGGTATTACAGCTCAGGGTGAGCAGCTGATTTATTAGGGAGGTGTTTGTGTTACAGTACTGAAAGAGCCCAAGACAGCCCTGAGCAGATGAGGTGAGCAGGTCCCTTCTCCAGGCGTGGAGCTCCTGCCTGCATGGCCCTTCTTTGGGAAAACAAGACTTTAGGTAAATAACAAACTCAAATGACTTCAGCTGGAAAACTCATGTGGGCAAAGGCTACCCATGCAAGGAAGGATTTGCAAAAGAAAAAAGGTGGCACTCTGGCCTGGAGAAGGCTGGGTATCTTCCAGAGTCTAGTAGGATCACAGTGGACATTGGTTTGTCTTGCAGTCCGTACAGACCAAGGGGGACTGGGACTTTCAGGGCTTTTTTTTGCAGGATAGGGAATTGCAGGAGGAAAGAACATCTGAAAGGCTAAAAACCATACAAGGGCTACACTAAACCCCTCCAGCAAGCCAAACAAACCTCAAGGCTGAAGGGATCAGCCCTTAATTCAGTTGATCTAATTGTCCCCTCCCATGTACATTTTTCTGTGTCAGCACAGGCACATCCCCCTCCCTCGGTGGAAATGCCAGTCACAAATGATGCCCAGGATCTACAAAGCCATAGAAACCTGCTGGGATTTTTAATGCTATTGCCCCCTGATTTCTGGGGTTTCATAGGGACTCAGTAAAGGCTCACCCTGGGAGAGCCACAGTTTCACAACTCTCCATGGTAGCCCAGCTGTGGGTGCTGGGGGGGACCAAGGCAAGTCTGGCTGGAGCAGAGCTGCATTTTTAGCTTCTGTTTTGCAGAGAAAGGGGTATTTCAGCAGGTGCTGCACATCCTGCTCATGCCACCCCTCAGCAGGAGTAACTGGCACAGAACCAGCAGTGAGAGAGCACAGGGGTTCTTGAGCCTTCCCTTCCTTTGGCAGCATCTTTCATTTCCCTGCCTGCTTTCTGTCTTTCCAATTCCTCGTGTCCCTGCTGTATTTCTTTCTGAGTGAGTCTGCTGCCTCTCTGTGTCCCTGCCTGGCACACCCTGCCATACAGCCACAGCAATGGCAGTGCAAAGCTCCTGCCTCCACTCCCAAAGCCCTGAGCTTTCCCAAGGCTGTCCTGCCTGTCTCTTGTCCCTGTGAGCAGCTTGCTTCTGAAAACATCCTTCCCCCATGCATACCCCGAGGGCTCAGCTGGATGCAGGTCACTGCAGAAGGAAAGCCAGCTTCCCAGCTTCAGCTAAACATAGGACTCAGATGTGAGAGAAAGAGTTGATCTGCCTGTAATCCCATTACTTGTATATCTGTGACAGCCCAGATAAATCCCTTTTTAGCAATCTCTCATGGTGTAATCAGATGAACATAGAACAGGAAAAACTGGCACTCTTATCAAAAAAATTGCAACATCTCAGTCTAATAGTCAACAACAATGAAATCATTGCCTAATGGATAATTTTCCAATTAAGTGTATTTTGTCAAATATGTGCCAAAAATGTGAGCTCTGGCTGCTGCAATCAAGTGGCTGGAGTTAAGGTAAATAGAGGAAAGAAAAATTTGACTTTGAGACCTCACAGCTGAGGTTTTGAAGCTTGTGTTAGGACAGGAGCTGCTCTAGAGGTCCGTGAGCCTGTCTCAACACGGGATGCATTTTGCCTGTGAGAGGCCAACCTGGTCCCTGCTGAGCAGCTGCCCTGGGGCTGGAGCTGCAGAGCTGTGCAGGGCAGTGGCTGGGCTCTGATGCAGTCCTTGGCCAGAAGAAGAGGCCCAGGTGCTGCAGGTGGAGGTCCTGCAGGAGGTGTGTCCTCCAGGGCAGCTGCTGCAGTGCCAAAACAGCCCTGGAAGCAAGGGCTGTCCCTGGCCTGGAGCTGGGCCCAGCAGGAGAGGAGCTGGTGCTGCATTCCCCAGCTGACTCATCCACCCTTGCAGTGTCATCGCCACTGGCTCTTGTCACAGGAAATTATCCAGTCCCGGTGCTCCGTGGAGCCCTGGGTGCGGGGCGGGCAAATCACAGCCCCTTGTGCAGGTGCTTGCTGGATGGGAGAGGGGCACAGAGAGGGAGCAAGGCCTGAGCTTGTCCCAGAGTGTCCAGGTGGGTATCAGCAGAGCCAAAGGGGCTGAATTTTGGCCCTGAGGCACCTGAATGGGTAGGACAAGCCCCCAGGAGTGGAGAAGGGGCTGGGACCCAGACTGGCAGGGGGATATTGCACAGCAGAGCCACTTTGGCACCACATCCCTGGCAGAGCAGAGCCCTAAGCCAGGGAAGACCCACACAGGCTGTGAATGGAAGAATCCACGCAGCCAGCACAGCCCTTCTGGGACAGAGGTGCCCAGCAGCCCCAGTGACACAGCACATGGCAGGAAAGGGCTCGGAGGGCCACTTTCTGTGGCTTCCTTTAGTCATTAACCTCATATTTAGAGAGACTTTAGCGGCGACTTGGAGAGGAATCTCTTGTTATCTCTGAGTATTTAATCACCAAGACTCTTTGGTCCCCAAATGGGTGGGCCAGGATTGGGAATTCTGGAGGATTAGGTGTGATGCTACCCTCCTGAAGGGATGGGAACATTTGTCTCTATCCTCTCAAGGTCCCCTTGTCCCTCTTACTGGGAGCTGAGCCAGGAAAGGGGATGCCACCCCACACCCCAGGGCTGCACTGGGGAAGGGCTGTGGCCTCACAGCAGCTGCAGCGGCAGTGCCTAAATCACTTCTGACAGTGATTTTCACCCCCATCAGTCTCTAAATGCCTTTCTGCTCCAGGGGCTGGGTCTCAGCTCTGGAGACACAGGGTCAGTTGTCTGTCTGGTGAACTATCAACAGCACTTCATGCAGAAGGTTTTGCCTGGGGTCTGGGAGACACCCACCGTGTTCAGCCCCAGCCCCATTCCCTGGGCTGAATGTCTGGAGGGGCCCTCTCATTCCACCCAGCTCCCGGTGTGTCCCTGCTCCCAGGGGCTCTGGGCTGCAGGTCACCATCCCACCTGTACCAAACACAGCTCTGCTCTCCCCGCTCTATTTTCCCCTGGGAACACAAAACCCCCTCCGGGAGCTCCCCATCTGACAGCCCTGCCCTCCCCGGGAACATTTTTGTGGCCACCCCAGGGACTTCTCCTCCTGCAGCCCCCAGCTCATCCCACCCAGCAGAGGAGAGAAGACAGAGGGGACTTACCATTGCCCATAGCCAGCACCTGCATGTTCTCAAACTCCAGGGTGGTGTAAGCCGGGTCTAGAGCCGCGCTATAATCTGCCATCTCCATGTCTATGAGGGCTTTGGAAAGGCGCATTATCCTCGGCAAACACGGGCCAGATTGTAACGATCCCCTTGCCCCAGGCTATTGGCCCTGCTGCCTCCCTCTGCCTTCACTGCGTCCCCTACCTGTTGTCTTTTAATTCAGATATTTCTCTGAAAGGATTTGCTGAGCCTCAAGGCCTATACTCCCATAGGGGTGGAGGCAGGAGCAAGGGGGTTAATCTTTAATCATCTCACCCATTGCCGAATACTGCTANCCAGGACAACAAGGTTCTTCTCCATTTCTGTCATTGCCTTCCTGTCCTCACCACTGGTTGCCTACACCCTTGTTTTTCCCTTCTCTTGCTCCCTCCATCCCTTCCACTCCTTCTTCCTCATGGTCAGAAAAGGTCAGCTCCTGCCTAGAAATTCACACGTTGCTATGTAAAGTAAAACGTATGACTCCTTTTACTTCCCTGTAAACCAAGTTTTAATGGGGCTGGATGCCCTATAAACAGAACCCATTCTGCAGCCATGCCCAAACAGCCAGCGGGGCCGAGGGGCGGCACAGGGAATCACAAGGGTGGCTCCTGTCCCACAGCTGAAATCACTCTGTGCCAGACATCCCCCAGCCTTGGGTTTTGGCTGATATGCCGTTAAAGTTTCATAAATATGTTACAACAGAGCAGCAGGAGTTTTCCTTCTGTGAGTGCACTTTCTGCTCTCAGCACCAACAGCAGTTCTGTGCCTCGCCCACACCTTGGGTCTGACCCCACTGGTGTGGGGCAGCTGGGGCCAGAGCTGCCTGTGCTCTCCTCCCCAGCTGCCCCATGGCACATCCTTCCTCCACTTCAGCCAGAACTGAGACTCTTCAGTGCAATTGCAAGATCATTGAGTGGGAATTCAATCGATCTCTGAATGCCACCGGCTGCATGGCGCAAGAGAACCAGCAATTAATGATTTGGTATCAGTTCTCTCTGCATTGAAAACAGCCCCGTGGTTTCGCAACCAGCAGCCACCGAGTCCACACGCTGCTGATCTGGGCTCCCAGTGCCTTGTGTTTGTTCTTCCCAGGCACCCCAATGCAGCCCCAACCCCACTGGCACCACAAGCTGCCCTGGCCGCAGTGCCATCACTGCCACAACGTGAATCCAAGGTCTCTGGCTCCACACCAGTACATGCCTTTGGGCAGTTATGCTAGTGATGATTTTCTGTTCTCATTTTAGGAGCACATGGAATTGTTCAAGCAGCCCTTTGCTCCCCAAAACCATGGCCTACATAGCACTTCTAAACAGCTCTTCTGCCCTGAGGCTACAGGTGTGCAGGAGTGAATCTGAGCTCAGGGGAGAGCCCCTGCTTTCTCACTTGGGAATGGTGATAAATGAGCCTTTGCTGCAGGGGAAACAGTCATTCAGTCAGTGCTCCTGAGGGACAGCCCAGAGCTCGTGCTGGTGGCTCTTCCTTTAGGCAGATACACTCCTTGCCAAAAATTGGTTTCATGATGTGCAGGCTGGGATGGAGATGCAAGAATAGAGCATGGCCCCCTCCACAGCCTCATCTCAGGGACCTCCGTCCCAATCCCGGCCAGGCCACGGTGATCCCTGTGATTAGATAAATGCTACAGACACCAGGTCAAATATGTGCAGGATTTGCCACAGCGTCTGGTAAAATATCGTAAAAACAGGGCCTGTCCTGCTCTGCTCAGCAAAATAAACCTTTTGCTTCAATAGCCTGCTGAGCAAGGAGGCTGCAAAGGCCATTTACTTCCCAGGCAGGAAGGATTAAAAGGGCCAGGAATAGAAGTCAGAGAGGCAGCGTGTGCGGGAGAGCGGCAGATAAGGAGCGGGGAAGTTTGGAGAGCGTTAGGTGGCTCACGAGGCCGGGGCTGTCAATGGGACGTGGTATTTTCCTCCCAGGGTTGTGTTGGCTGTTGTTTTCTCACTGCCAGTGTCCTCTGTGGGTCACCAGTGCCCCCTCCCAAATCCCTCATGTTGGTGTGGAGGTGAAGGGCCAGACCAGCCAAGGACATCGTGCACTTCCTTTGCCCTGGAGATGGGCTCTGGTGGAAGTGCACTGGCTGCTCCCTGGGCACTGGAGATGATGGAGATGATGTCTCCCCTGGTGTCCTCTGCCTGGGGGGTCCTTGTCTCCCCCTGGCATCTTTGTGTGGTCAGTTTTGGGACAGTTTGCCAGTGCAGTCATGGCTTGTACTGGCCAACAGGATCCCACAGCTCTGTAGCTGTTCTAGGTGGGAGGTGTTTGAGACAGCAGCTGCTTGTGGGGCTGTTTCAAGCACTTCTGGCTACAGAAGATGTTTTGCCATTTTTATTCCACAGAGAGACAACTCATAGCTGGAAGACCCCTGTTTATAGGTGAAGGCTGTTCCCAGGCTAGGTGTTTTGGGGAAGTTCAGCTCGCAAATCTGCTCCACTTTCCCGTCCCACTTTCTGTACACTCCACCCACTGTTTCCTGTGTCAGGACATGGTTGCAAAGGAGACCATGACAGCTCTGGGGCATGATCTGTTTTGTGCCAAGTGATTATTTGATTTTTATCTGTTGAGCAGTAAATCCTTTCCCACACTGGAACATCATGGCACTAATTCTGCCTTATCTATATATCCCCATCTGGCAAATGTATGCAAACCTAAAGGGGATTTCCTGGAAATAAAATTTGTGCTTCTCAATAGGTGAGGATCAGGAACAGAGTATTTAATAGGGCATTTTTGGTAAGGGTGCCACCACCTACTGTGCTTGCTAGCTCTGCATGTCAAGCAGGTGAGCAGGCTCCTCTCAAGGGGCTCCTCCCTATTGCTTCTTGAACAGGGTTTTGTAGGATCAGAGGATAACTGATGTTGGAAGGGACCTCAGAGTCTCTGCTCCAGGCTGAGACCAGCTGTGAGAGCACCATGGGTTCCTTGCAGCTTTATCTAGTTGGGTCTTGAACACCTCCAAGGATGGGGAGCAGCCTTAGCAGCCAGATGGTGTTTGACTGTCCTCATGGGTAAACACTGGATGAACGTCTCTCCAATTTTTATGCCCCTTGATCTCCAGCCATGCACCCTGTGAGGAGCCTGGCCCCATCTTTTTGATGCCCCTGTGTGTGTTATCCTCCTGCAATTCCTACTGGCCCATCTCTTCTGCCTGATGCAGGTCACAGCCCTGCCTGCCAGTGGATCAACCAGGCACCCCAGTCTGGGGTTGCCTGCAGACTTTCTAAGCATGGACCATAACCAAGGGCCCTCTTGCCCTTTACTTTTTCTCTCTCACAGCTCTGCACTCTTAAGAAATGCCCAGCAGAAAAGCCAGTGCCCAGAGGCAGCAGGACCACCCTCAGCTTTCCTCAGCAATGCCATCACTGACCCTGGCAGCCCTGACTCCAGAGCTCTGCTCCCCTGTCACTCAGAGCTCCAAGGGGCCACCGTGGAGCTGGAATATCTCACATGGCTTTTTAAATTTATTTTTCACACGTGCACATGAAGCAGAGATGGGCTCATGTGTGAAACCTCTGCAGAGCAGCAAAGCCCTGAGCACGGTCAGGGCCCTGCTCAGCCTGTCGCCATCTCACCAGCCGGCTGTGGGGAAGCAGGAAGCCCAGGTACAAGACAAAGAACAAAAGTCCCAGGGGAACGTCAGCAGCATAGTCATCTCCACACATGCAAAGGTCCCTTCTGCCTCTTTTTTTTTTTCCCCTTTGAAATTTCAAATTCCAGTTTGTGGACAAAGTCCTGCCTATCTGAGAATATAGATCTCCGACCACTGACCAAACTCCACTTCAAGCAGTCCCGAGGGCTGCTCTTCCCCTTGCCCATGGACCTGCCTGCTCAGTCCTTGGATCTGCCAGGATCACGCTGAAAATTTTGCACTGGAGCACAGCACTGGTACTTGCACAAAGTGGATTTTGTTCTTAATGTCAGCTGCTTCCTTTCTGGGAAGAACCTCAGGAATAACCAGGTAGGAGCCTTATCACCTGCAATTCTTTTGGCCAGCCATTGCAGAGAGAAAATGAGAAGGAGAAGCAAGGGCTTCCATTGTGCTTGTACCAGCAATTTTAGCTCGTCATTTAAATAAGGGAAGGGGAGGGGGGGAAAGCAGCTTCAGAGGGGATGGAAAACAAGAGAGAACATGAGCTTGTGGAGGCAGAGCCACTCTCTATGGTTAACTGATAACTCCAATTTGCCTCTTCCCTCTCATCTTTTCTGATTCTCCCAATTAAGCTCGACTTATTCTCATGCTAATCATTTCTTGACCTGTTTATTCTGCATTAAAAAATTAACAGAGAGCAGTTTACTGCATGACTTGCTCACACAGAACTGCTGCAGATTAGCAGGCATGCTTTAAGCCCCTACACAGGACTTTTGGGTCTCACAGCCAGTCTGCACAGCTCGAGGATGAGCTTTTTTTCCTGTTTTTAAAGAACAGCTTTTTCTAAAGTCAATATAAACCCCCCTCCTTTCATGCCTTGAGTATATTTGCTCGGTGACTATTTCCAAATGGAAAAGATAAAGCCAAGGGCTTGTGTTTTGTCAGACTTTTTGTAAACAGGGGTATTTAGGCCACACTGTCAAACCCTCCTGCCTTCTACCTCGGCGTGCCATGACTCCAGGGCAGAGTTGTCAGTGTGTTAATAAGCAGCTCCAAGGAATTTGTTGGGGCTGGGGGGCTGCAGGTCAGTGCAACTGCCCAAGCCCCCAGCTCAGGGGGCAGATCTTTGCCTCTGCTCTGGGCAATCATATAACAGACACACAGAAGGGGTTCTGCTCCCATGTACCCTCCCCAGAACCTCCCCAGTAGGTGTGAGAAGGCTCCAGGGAAACAGATGATTCAGCAGAGGTTGTTTAGGGTTTGTTTGCCCCTTGTCAGCTGCACACTGCCCAACCCTGCCCCAGCAAAACACTTTGTGAAGGTGAAAATGAGCTACCAACTCCATCCAGGGAGGTGGATCAGAAAGATCCAGCAATGAGAGGCAGGAGAAGACCACAGCCATGTGCCAGACCTTGCCTGAGGAAGATGCAATCAATTTTAATCATCCTGTTTGGCAGCAATCACTCTTGGTGATTTACTTTCCCCAGGCTGAAGGGCCTGTCCCTGGGCTTGGGGCAGATTTGCTGTTTGGAGCTGGAGGCAATGCCCAGGATGGACAATCCCTGAGCAGAGCCCAGACACACTGTCACTGATGAGCATGTGACATGTGGTGACACCCCAGGCTCCCCAGCACAGCTCAGGGTGACAGAGGCAGCTTCATTGCAACCTTAGGCTGTTTCTGACCAAAGTTATCAAAAAGTAGCCAAAACAACCAATATTGTCCTGGTCCCCAGACCACAAAATCCTCATATGGAGAATTGAGGCAGCTTTTGGGCGTGGGGAAGAGTTGCTTTAAAGGAGGTGTAAGACTCTGCCTGAACTCCTCTCCAAAAGCAACATGTGCATTTCAGCCAAAGCTGGGATGATGTTGGGCCTGGAGGCAATTATTGGAGCTCAAATAAATGGCTCCTCTGCAGAAAGGGTAGGGAAAGAACTGCAAACATGGGGACAGACAGACCATTTCAGCATATACTGCTCTGGTGATAACACTGTGCTTGCCTTTCATCCCAGGACTGCAGAGGGGTTTATTATCCTGCCTAACAAGGGCTCTGAACTCTTGAGGAAGTAATTATTATTTCTCCTGGGAGCTGTTATTATGCAAGGACAGTAAATTTGAGCTGTTCCCAGAAGGGTGGCTGTACTCGAAAATGCCAGGGCATTTGCTGATGTGTATTTGCCATCACTCTGCCTGCACTGCAGCCCCTGAAAGCAGCAGCTGCCTCTGGGCCCTGCAGTTTTGCAGTTGTGACTCTGGAAATCTGTCTGCTCTGTTTTCACATAAAATGACACGATGACTCCAGGGCCAAGAGAGGAAGGGGAACAGATTTACAGATTCATCTTCTTCCATTACACCACAGGCTGCAACTTGGCCCAAGCTACAGCTCCCATCACTGATCCCACTTGACCCCTTAAAATCCTACACCACAAACACTGCACTCCATCCAAACCCCAACCCAGCAGAGTTTTCCTGCTAAACACTCTCCTGCCTATTTGGGAGGAAGTCCAGAAAAGCTCTGACTTTGCCATGTGATGTTCCAGGTTCACTGGCTACACTGGCAAAAGCTGGGCTGAAATCCAGTGTTTTCAGCCCCATTTAAATGGGGGAGCAGGAGCCTCAGGGAAGCAGCAGCACTGGAGAGAGGGTTTGCTGCCAGCAACACACAACTGCTGCTCTCCATGCCTTGCCAGATCACATATTTAGTGTGCCAAGGATCTCAGCAGCCTGCTCTGGACCTGGGGAAAACTTGTTTAGCAGGTGGATATGATTCCTTTGGACCTGAAGTAATCCTGAAGCTTCCAAGGAAAAGGATCCCTACTGAGCTCAGAGTCTGGCAGGCAAGGGAGTCTCTCCTTTCAGCCCTGCCAGTTGTTTGCAGGGCTTTTAGGTTTCATTGACTTTATACATTCATCATACAGACATGAAACAGCCCCTGAATCATCTCAGCTGTGGAGCAATAGGTGAAGGAGGAGAACAGCCAAAATCAACAGTGGTTACACATCAAGTTTTATCTTTTTTTTTTTTTTTTTTTGGAAAGCTGGGTGCATCAGCAAGCCACGCCTGGAAGTGACCTCCAGTGGCTGCTGGGGCTCTTGGGATCAGCCCTCCCTCAAAATTAAGGCAAGAGACTGCAGTGCTGCTGAGGGGTGGAGGGAGAGCTGCAACAAGGCAAGGGTGTCAGGGCAGAGTCTGAGCCCATGGCCCTGGAGGAGGGCAAGTCAAGGGCACTTCAAGGGTAAAAAGCATCTTCCTGTACCCTTCCTGCCCCAGACTGGCTGGCAAAGTCAGCCCCAGCTGGGGAGCTGAACCTGGGGAGCACCTCAGGACATGGTCATGTGTGCCTGATGGGAGGAAGCACGAGCAAGGAGGGAGGCTGCTGCAGGTGGGAGTACTGGCAGGTCTGAATGGGGAAAGGTAGGCTGGGCATGGAATGAAAAAAAAAAACCCACAAAGGGGTGATGAGTTAAAATTTGGGAGATTCTAGTTTCTGGAGACAGAAGGGAACAAGTTAGTGCAAAATGCTTTTTCTCTGCAGGAGTGTGCAGAGTGCCTGAATAACCTGTTGTGTCCCCAATGTCCTCAATCACCAGAGCACAGCAAGGGGTGAACCAGACAACATTCAGGAGCTCCATGTCCACAGCAGCTGCACACCCACCACACACCCTCCTGTGTGACACAACCCTCCTGTCCACTGCCAGAGAAACAAAAACGCAGCAGAAAGCAAAGTATGGGAACATGGGAGCCTTCTACATGCAAGGTTTGTGGCATGGAGGACAGCAAGGGCAGGGGATCACACATCCCTGCAGCTCCAGAAACCCATGGCCAGGACACTGCAGGACCAACTGCCTGGCTGCCAGCCAACCAACATGGGAAACTGCTAATCAGCCCGTGAGTATTCAACCTAGGTCTGCAACACTGGATAACAACTATTGTTTGTCCCTTTACATTCCTGCAAGTCCCAGTGCCATTGGCCTCTTGAATCATAAAGAAATTAAAGTATATTATGACCATAAACGACATCGTTTGAGGAAATGAACCACTTCTAGTAAACGTACCATGGAACCCTGAAGCCATGAACTTTCCTAAATCAATTGCCAGCTGATAAAGAGCACAGGTAGTGCTGGGAGCAGCCCCCAGCATGTGACTCCCCACTGGCATGGGGAGCACCATGGGGTGGTGACTGGGGGTGCAGGCTACCCCAGGGAGCACGAACCCCACCATCAGCACAAGCCCTGCTTGGGAGGAATTGCTCAAGCAAGAGGAGCAGCTCAATTTTTGCTGAGTCCCGGAGTGGAATGGAAGCTGCTGGGGCATTTTGGGCATGAGGTTCTGTGAGGTACAGGGGTCCAGAGTTCAGGAAGCACCAAACATGTCCAAGTTCCTCACCGTGCTGGCAGTGGTCTGCAGGAACTTGGACGTGTTTGGTGCATCCCAAGCCCACCCAGCCTCCTGGCCCCCACACCGAGTTCCCCGTGGGTGCTGGGGCTGAGGGGCTGAGCACAGAGCTGGCTGGAGGGGAATCCTAGAAACCTTTCTGGTAAGGACTCCGTACAACCAGTAAAGTTTGAAGTGTTTTTCTCTTAGTTGCTTTGAAGCTTTCATTATGAGGGTTGGGAAGTCCCGCTGCAGATCTGATTTAGGAGCAGAGGTTCTGTTGTGAGTGGCAGGATCTGTCCCCAGGCCAGCTGAGGCTGCACCCGGGGCAGTAATGCAGTAATGCCAGGCACTGGGAACTGGCCTGAGAATGGCTGAATCATTTCCCAGACAGCACAGGCAATCACTGGGGTATCCAGGGGATGCCAGCCTGACTCTACCACCTCTTCCCCCAGGAGTCACAGCACCCACCATGCTGCCCATGTTGGGGTATCTCTCTCTTGATCCCCAGAACCAACCTGGGGACATGAGCCATCACCACCCACAAACCTGGTGTGCTCACCCTACACAAAGCAAAACAGAAACCAGAGATATGGGGGCCCAACCGATGGGGACCAGCAATAGCAGTGGGAATGAGCGTATTTTGGCAGCTCCAAACCCACACTGGGGACCCTGTCAGTGCCCTTCGCTCACACAAACTCCACAGCACAGGTTTTATGCAGCTGCTTCTCTCCCTGCTGCAGGTGCTGGGGGAGCAGGGGGGTACCTGGTGTTTCCTGGAGCAGGTCGTATCTGCTGCCATTCATCTTCCAGGGGTGCTCAGCTGGGTGGGCAGAGCTCGGGCAGTCTGGCCCCTGGCTGGGGCTGTGCAGCCAGCGAGCCCCACACGGGCAGCGGGGCACCAGCCATGCCCAGGGGCTGCTTGTGGCGCAGAGGCAGGGACAGGCTAATCCCTTAATGCTGGTCACAATGAGATTTGATGGGGAGCAGGAGTTTGTGCTGCAGGTTTTAAAGGGTTCTGGCCACTGCCCGCAGGAGAATTATAAGGTGGCTCTGGGTGTGTGCCCCGCTGCCAGTGCCCACAGCCATGCCTGCTGCTTTCTGGGCCTCCTTTCTGAGTCCCTCACCCTGGTCTCTGGCCTGACACTGGGGTTCTTTAGGGCAGGGGGTACCTGACCATACCTGCAGCCCTGGAGGTTGATCCAGAAAATGTTCCTGGGTGTGTCTAACACAGGAGTGGGTCTGGCTCCTCAGGGTGAGGCTGACTGCAATGGCTTTAAAGTGTTTCTATATAAATAGCCAGAACACCATATCCTTGAGCAACAACCTTGGTCTCACCTCCCAGCTAACATCACAACACAGGATGGCTCAGTCCAGAGGGGAGCAGGGAGGCTGCTCAGCACCCAGAATTTTGTGCTCTGCAGGAAGTGTGCTCTGGCAAGTGTGGCCCTGTTTATAATGAAGGAGGAAAATCGTGTGAGGGAATAGAGAGGCACCTCACTAGGGTTTCACAGGCACTGAGTCACAGAATTGCTGTCAGAGAGAGCTGGTCACCTTTGAATTCAGCCTTGGGCTGCATGGCTGTGACCCGACTAGGGCCAGGTCTCATCAGCCTCTGTGTCCAGAAGAACCAACTCAGGGACAAACCCATCTGAAACACCCATTTTTCCTGCATTTTCCTTCCTCCTTGGATAACTCTCTTCCTGCCAAGCCCACCTCTGCTTTTGCTGTGCCAAGGAGAAGAGAGCTCATTCCTGCCCTCCAGCACCACCTCGAAGGCACCAGTCTAATGCAGCAAAAACATTCCTAAACCATTCCTGTCCTGTCTCCACAAGCTTCTGCTTCCACTCAGGCCTGCCTGAGGTGTATTAGAGTTAATTTGGAATGACCACAGTCAGCAGCTTCCAGAATGCTCCTGGTGGGTCAGGATTGGAGAGTGCCCAGCAGCAGCTCTGTCCCTCAGCTCTGTGCCCAGGGAGGGGGGTGCTGGCCACAGGGGCTGATGCCCAACAATCCCATTCCCTGGGAGCAGCATCAAGGACAGGGCTGGGATTGAACTGCGTGTAACCCCATGACACCTCCCTGCACCACTGTGCTGCCACACAGGTTTTAGTGGCTGTAACAGGGAACCACACCCAAGTCAACAGACATTTCCCCCAGACAGTGGCAGGCTCCAGGCACACACCCACGGATGAGCCACAGGCAGCACTGCTCCACAGCACAACCACCTTGGTCCCACCACCTTGGTGGCAGCAGGCTCCAGGCAGGGGAGTAGCCAGGGCTGTGGATCTGAAGCCCAGCTGTTTGTCCCCTTGTCCCTCCTGCCTCCTTTTGCCACTCTTCATTTCCTGTTGCCACCTTTGTCCTGTCAGCCCTGAACTCTGCATCAGCTGGTTCCCTCAGGCATCCATTAGTGCTTCTTCCATTCCTCCCTGCTGGGCCACCTCCACCTGAGCCTGCCTGTCCCTGGCACAGGAGCTGCTCAAGCTGCAGGTGAGAGGCTGCTGAGCTGCTCAAGCTGCAGGTGAGAGGCTGCTGAGCTGCTCAAGCTGCAGGTGAGAGGCTGCTGAGCTGTGTGGGTACCTGCAGCAGTTGTTGCCTTACACCTTCTGCTGAGCCCCCTGGTGCTGCCCTGCCCATTACCCTGACACCGTGCCCAGCCTTACAGACCATGGCAAGGTTCCTTGGGTGGTGCCAGCACCAGTGAATCCTCTTCCCATGCTGAGCTGCTGCTTTTCACCAGGGGGGTGGGGTGGATCCTGCCATCCCATCTGCTGGATGGGAGCCAGGGCAGGCTGGAATGCTGCAGAGGTGCAGCAGCAGCCTCTTATCAGGGGGTATCAAGGCTTTGGGGACCGTGTGGCAAAATGATCAGCATCCCTAGGGAGCAGAGGGGGAGAGAAGTGGCTGAGTGGGGCAGGAGGAGCTGGGCTCTGCCTCCATGAAGGACACTGGGCCATAAACCCAGCACAGTGGCTGTCATTTGTGTGTTGGCAAACACGTTGAGAGGGCTCAGCTATTGATTCTGACCATATAAACCAGTGTTGTGGCACTCGTGCAGGTTTGTGCAGGTTTTGCAGCCCTTGTTCTGAAAAGTGCCCAAGTATTTGGTTTTGCTCCTTCCTTCAGGTCTATCTGTTGACATTGGCTCTCCTAACCAGAGCGTTGGGCCATGCCAGGAAGCTGAGTGTGCCTCTCTCCTTGTGTTTCCCACTTTCCCAGGTGTTATCACCTATAAAATCTCACACACACCCATGGCTGGGACAGGTTTCTGGTGCAGAGGCAGGTGAAAGGTGTCTGCTGGTCCCCACCACTGGTTGGTGGGTTTGGGTTCCCTGTGCTCAGTGACAGGAGATGAGCCACCCACCCTGACAGAGGGATGAGCAAAGCTGCAGGGAAGGTGCTGCCCTGGGGAGTCTGGAGTGGAGTGAGTAAGGTCTGAGGTCTGTAGGGCTGTGATGAAAATCAGGCTGTCAAACCAACTGGGATGTGCAGAGAAGGAGAAGATTCTCCCTGAGCATCATCACAGAGGATATGGGCTACGCCTGGTCACACACTATCACCCATTCCCTACCTCCAATCTTCTTCCCACAAGGAGCTGCCAGCAGCAGCTGTGCCCTCAGGAACATCTTGGTGCTGGAAGCTCAGAGGGCTTGAGCTCACAGGGATGGTGAGCTGGAATCCCTCTGGTGACTGCAGGATTTTGGGATAGAAAGTCTGGTCCAGCCTCACAGAGCCAGGGTCTCTTTGCTCCTTGAGTGCTGGTGCATTTTCATAGCCACTTGCTCTGCATGAGCTGCTCCTCCCACCCCTTTGGTGCAGCATCCTGAGCCTACCTTTATTTTTTGAGACGTGTTTCCTGAAGGGATTTGCTGAGTAATCTCTGTTGATGCTCAAGCTGAAGCTTGAACAGGAGCTGTTGCTGGGAGTAATTGCTTCTGGGACCCAGCTTTGCTCAGAGGCCCCAGTGCCTCTGCCCAGGACAGGAGGGCAGAGCCCTCAGCCCCAGGTTCACCATAAAACTGCTACCTTGAAATTCGCCTTCCGTGAAAATTCTGCAACATTTGCCATTTCCACATACATTTCTGCCAGGAACTTTGTTTGCTTGAATATTTGAGGAAAGCAAACAGAGAAGGAGCCTGAACACAAACAGTCATGGATGTTTTTTCGCAGTTTTTGCCCTGTTCTAACCCCAAGCCCGCTGGCAGTGATACTTGCAGGCATCCCCTGATGTATCCCTTGGCTCTGCCCTGTGTGCTGCCCTGTCCCCCACTGCTGGCCCTGGGCCTGCTGCAAATACTGCTGTATTGTAAAAGAAATTCACCCAGCCCTTGCCGTCTGTGGGACCACCATCCCTCACCACCCCTTTGCCCTCATGCTAAGTAAACATTTTTTAATGCCATTTAAGAAATCTCAGCAGATGACTAATAGAGTATGACTGGCAGACCTACACCTGCCCTGCTGAGCTCAGAACATCTCTCAGACACTCCTAAAGTCTTCCTGAGCCTCTTGCTGCTCACCTTCCAGAGCTGGAGCTCATTTCCTGCTGACAGCAGCCCTCTGGGCTCACTCCCCCTATAAAAATACTGTTGCGTTTCAAGCAAAGCCAAAGATAAGGGTGTGCTGCTGGCCCCATAAATGGCTGGATGAAGGTGGGAGAAGTCACAGCCCTGTGGGTAAGTACAGACACCCTGTGACACTGAGCAGCATCCCAGCTCTTCCCCAAGGAAACCTTCACCAAGCACCAGCAAACAGCTCTTGGGAGCAGGCCAAGGTGCCAACACAGTGCTTGTCCCTTTTGCATCCCAACAAACACCTGTGCTTATTCCTGGGGGCACCAATACCCTGCTCAGGCACTGGAAAATGCTGGCCTTGCCAGCACCAGTGTTACAGCCACCCCAAGATCCAGCAGGGATGGCCAGAGTGGGGACAAGGAAGGAGGCTGTGCCAGGTGTCCTGAGACCCACTGGTCCCTGATGGCTGCCAGGCCATGGACACAGAGAACAAGGAGTAAGCAGAGGAATCAAAGAGCAGCTGACAGGAGCAGTCAAGGAGGAAAAGCTCAGTTCAGGTCATATCTAGAGGAAACCTGTAAAAAAATTGATGCCTTTGGTAGTGAAAATTAAAAGTACTCAGAAAATCGTCCCCCTCTTATGTTTCTCAGTTGAAACTATTCCCCACATCTGAGCAGAGCTCCTGAGCAGCAATGACGTCTCACATTTTTCAGCTGTTTTCCAAAGCTGCTTTACTGATCAAGGCCAGCCCTGATCGTGTGCTGGTCCCTGCTGTAACCACAGGCCCTGGGGATCCCCAGCTCTGAGAAGATCCAAAATATGAAGGAGTGGTGCTGCCTGCACTGTGATTGAGATCAATTGCCCAAACTGTGCCCAGGTCTCAGTGGGAGGATAAAGGTGGATCAAGGAGCTCATCCCTTCCTCATTGCCCAGGAGAAGATGTTCCCCTTGCCCCCTCTCCATCTTCCACCTTCTCACATCTCTATTTGCAGCTCCCTGTGGGGATTCAGCACCAGTGGAGCCCTTTCCAGCTCACAGCCTGTCCTCAGCAGGTGCTGGTGAGGATTTTGACTGTGCCTCCAGCTCCACACCCCTCCAGAGCTGCAGCATCACTCCCTTCTCCCACAGGGACCCACCCAGGGTGCTGGGGACAGGCCAGCTTTGTCACTGCCTGGCAGGGCATCCTCCAAGTCCTTTACACAAGGCACATGTCTGATGGGAGAGAAATAAGTGCCCTCAAGGTGTCATTCAGGAGAAATGCTGGTGACAGTGTGGAGCAGAATGAATGGGGAGGGTTGCAGTAACTGCAGTGGGGGGATGCTCTTAGTGATGCCAACACTGCCAGGAGAGGGCCAGACCTGCTCACTGTCCCAAGGCTGAATGTCAGTGCCAAGCTTCCTCATTAGAATATATCCCTGGCTTCAGATGGATGCTGAAATCCTGAAGCTTCTAAGATGCATAGGGAGGAGGGAAAATCAGAAAAATCTTTCCATCTGTCAAAAGAAACTGAAAATAACTCTGTGACCCTCTCCAAGGCTGAAGACTCCTCTGGAGGACCCTGGTGTGCCTCCATCAGGCATGCCAGCTCCATGGCCTGTCCTGCTGAGGGCAGGGAGCTGCTGGCAGCAAGGGCATCACTATGAGCACAGCTGGGGCTCAGCACCACCATTGCTGTGTGAGCTCCCACACTGCTGTGCAAGGGCATAAACTTCCCCATGGCCCTGGGAAGGGTTTGGCCACCACTTTGCCATCTGCAGGATGGTGCATCCTGCTGCTGTGCCCACTCTGCTGCCCAGCCCCAGCCCAACCCTACAGAGCTGTGGGGGAAGCCAGGCACTGCCCAGTCCCCCACCCCACCAACCCTTCCTCACCTCTATTTGGATAACTTTTTCACCCATTTTCTTTATGAGGACTCCCCTCCTTCTGCCAACACTCTGAGCTTCCTCTTGCTTTAGTCTGGGAGGCCCATCTCACTTTTTTATTCTTATTATTTCTGTCTCCCCCTCTCCTGGCCCCAGGCTTGCAGCAGGTGCTGGCCAGAGCCTGCTTTGTTCGGCCACGGGAGCAGATGGGGAGAGTGGCCCCAGGTGGGATGGGCAGTGATTCCTCCCCAGCCACCCCACAGCACCTGGCTCTGCCTGCACTTGCCCAACCTCAGCACCTTGCTCAGTTACTGACTCTCAGACTGAAAAATTAAAACAAAAACAACTCTAAAAATCACAGTTAATAAAAAATAATTTTTAACAAATTCAAGAGAAAATTACTGTCAGAAATGCCTAATGTGTTTAAGGTCACTGATGTGCCAGGGCTGGCAAGTGGCTGCTCACATTAGAGCCAGCTGCAAGTGGGCAGAATAACTTCATCCTTAAGTGGGCATCCTAACTTCATCATCATTAAAGAGCTTGTGGCATGCTTGTGTTATTTTCAGTTTCTTTTGATAGATGGAAAGATTTTTCTGACTTTCCCTCCTCCCCATGCATCTTAGAAGCTTCAGGATTTCAGCATCCATGTGAAGCCAGGGATATATTTTAATGGGGAAGCTTGGCATTCAGCCTTGGGACAGTGAGCAGGTCTGGCCCTCTCCTGCTCCTCATGTTGCAGGTGTCAGGCAAAGCCAGTTGCTCACTGCAGAAATGAGGTTGGCTTTGCTCCCTGGGGCAAAGCTGGATGCAGGCACCCTGGATGTGGGGACAGCCAGACCTGGGCACCCTGCACCACCAGGTCTCCCAGGCTGATGGGAACAGCCTTGAACCTCTCCTTCTCCTGCAAATGAGGTGCAAGTCAGTCCCTGTGAGCTGGGTGGGTCAGGAGCCATCTCCCACCAGCAGCAGGGGCTTCAGCCTGCAGGATGCTCAGCACTGGCTCCTCCTGGGCCAATTCTTGCTCCAGGATCTGACCCTCTGCACATCTCAGAGGTATCAATCCTTCATTTCACCCACTCACACATGTCCTTCACCACGTGGCTCCTTGCACTTTGTCCAAGGAGCACCAGCTGGACACAAAGACACAAGCTGCACTAAACAGACCAAAACCAGGAGAGTTTTCTGGGTATTTTCCTGCTGCTGGTCCTGCAGCTCAGAGGCAGGAGTGAACAGAGCTCCTCCAGAGAGATGGCTTCTGCTGGCTGGGGATGCACAAATGAGCAACTTCATAAAAGCAGGCTAAAACTCAGTATTCCATAACTGCTTGATCACATCTGCCTGCTCCAGCCCAGCCCAGTGACACTACAGCAGATCCTATACAATTCCTACACATTTCCATTGCCATAGGCCATGGACCCACTGAAATGCTGATATGCCTGGCCATGGCTCATCATGGGGTGATGTGACCTGAAATAAAGTGATCTGCAGGGTACTAAAGTGCTGGGGCAGGGAGGCACAAGGTACCACAAATGCCACAACAGAGGTGGGTTAGGGCTGGAGGTGACACATGTGGGAAGCTGCAGGCCTGGGTCAAAGGAAGCAACCACCCAAAGAGAGGCCACGAGCAAAGTGCCTGGGAGTCCCACAAACCCTCCTGGGACCTGGGTTTGCACACATAGTACCTAGAAGGTGGGCTGGGCAGGGGCTGCATGCTTGTAAAATAGGAGCAGAACATGAAAAATAGAGTGAGGAAAGGCAAAGTGATGATGGAGAGCCCCATGGAGTGTGATGGAAAGCCAGGGGAAGTGATGGAGAGCCCTTGAGAGTGATGGAGAGTCATGAGGATCTGATGGAGAGTCACAGGGAAGTGCTGGAGAGCCATGAGGGTGTGATGGAGAACCTCATAACAGCTTGTAACAGTGAGACCTCAACTGCTGGGACCTCACTCCACACCCTGGCCATGCCCAGGGAAACAGGGTTTCCAGAACACACCGGACCAAACCAGCTGTGTGGGGATGCTGCAACACAGGCACATCCTGAGTATAAACATGGGCTGATGCCAGCTCAGGCAGGGGCACCTGTCCCCTGGGGCCCACGTGCATTTGTTGGCAGCTGGCATCTGGCACAGCCAAGAGGACAAACACAGGGTTGCTCCAGGCTGGTGCCCACTGTGCCACACCAGGAGCACGGACACAGGCCTGGCAGGCATCTCACTGTGGCCAAGTGCCCAGGCAGCATCGTGCCACCTGATGCTGTGCCCCACAGAGGCAGGAGGCTGCTGCTGTGCCCAGGCTCTACACTCCCTGCTGGCAAACCTGCCCAGCTGTAACACTGGCCCTCGGCAGGAGCACAGCGCTGGCAGGAGCCCACTGTGCCCACTGGCTGCCCAGGCATGCCACGGGCCACCTGCAGCCTGTGCCTGGGGGCTGGCTGTGTGTCCTAGGGCAGCACTTGAGCTCCTCCACACCGCTGCCAGTCCTGCAGTGTGCCCGGCAGCAGCAGCAGCCCCTCTGCCAGCACGTGGGGCCGCTCCGCTCCCTCGGGCACGTGCCTTCCTCTTTTGGGTCAAGCGCAGTGAAAGAGAGAAAACGCACACGCAGGATTTGCATCGCATCAAAAACCAACCAGAACCCTTCTCCTGCCTCCACCTCCAGCTTTCGCAGGTGCCTGAGCCGGCGGGGGAGGCTGGGCCGTGGGGCTGGGGGCTGCCGGCCGCTCCCAGCCCCGCTCCCCGGCCGGCAGCGCGGGCGATGGGAACGCTGTACTCACCATATGGAGCCTCCATCTTAGCGCTTAGCTGGGTGCTTACATTGACCATGTCTCGCCGGCTACTGCTATGGGGACTTGGGGCCAAAAAACCCAGAGGAAGTAGAGGAATAAAAAAAGAAATCTAAATAAATAAATAAAAAAATGTCTCTCGCTAAGGAACTAGGTGAAGGCAGGAGGCAGCGCGGAGAGGCAGGGCGAGGAAACCTGCCTCTCCTGTTATCTTATTGATTCGCTTAATCAGGGCTAATGTGGGTGGAGATGTTAAATAGTAACCAAGCTCTTATGGAAACCAATCTGCAAGGTGCCGTTGCTGTAGCTATAGTAACTGCTGCCAAGCTAGAAACTCAAACACGGCTTTTACTGGACTCTTTTGGGGCTCCCGCTCCCAGATGGTGTCAAGGCCGGGGCAGCCGCCGGGCTGGGGTTCACCCCTGGCCACGGGGAGTCAGGGTGGGCAGATCCAGCCCTGCAGTGCTCCAGGTGCTGCTGCATTTTGTGACATCGCCCTCCCAAGACGGGAAATCCAGGTCTGAGCCTGAATACAGCAAAGGACAAACACAGCATGGGGGGCCAGGGGCTGTGGGACAAGTGTAGAGACTGGCAAGGGCAGAGCAGAGCCTGGCTGAGGCACAAGGGGCAAAATGCCCAGGCCCTGAGTCAGGGCTTGTTCACCTGGTGCCAAACCACAGAGGTTGCTTAGGGATGGGGAGCTGCAGGGATGCTGTGGTGGGATGCAGGGTGATACCCTGAGCACAGGGCTGGTGCTTGCAGCTCCTTTCTGTCTTTCTCTGTTCTCCAAATTGGGGGTACTCACGAGGTGCCACAGCCACTTATGGTCATCTGTGCTCCCTCTGGGACTGCTGCATCCAAGACCTCATAGTGGCAGATGTGCAGATGGGGTCCCCAACCCCCCCATGAGGCTGTGGCAGCCCCTGTGTCACTGGGGGCTCCGTGACAGGAGCAGTCTGGGCTGCCAGGGGCTGTGCTGAGGCCAGCAGGGCCATGCACAAGAAATGTTGCTGAGAGGACATAAAGTACATGGGGAATCCAGAGCTGAAGCTGAAAAAATGATTATCCATCAGCACAGAGCCTTCCACATCTCCTGTACACCTCAAGAAGAGGCCAGGCTGGAGGAGGCACAGAGGGGTTCTTGCCAGTGTCAGGATCCTCCTGACACCTTGGCTATTGAAACCCTGCAGCCCTGAGAGGGAAAAATTAAGGATATCTGCTCCTATGAATGGAAAAGCACATCCCAAGGGAGCAGGCGGTAGGGAGAATGCGGCTGGATGCAGAGGGCTGCAGCACAGGAATCCACAGCTGGATGCTCAAATCCAAGGACTTGTAGTTCAAAACTTGTAATGAGTTTGCTGCGTGCTGAGAGGTTCTAGAGAGGGAGGGGATGTGGAAAATGGAGTGCTCAGTGGCACTGGGGGCGAGGTGGAGTAGCGGAATGGTGTGGGTCAGCCTGGGCGGGACAGGGAGTTTGTGTCCCTTCAGCGTCATCACCACCCCGTGTCCCAGCAGTGCTGGCTTCTCCCACACGATGGAGCAAAGCGCCCAGGCATCTCCTGTGCCCATAGCTCGTGGCCCCACCAAGGGCTTCTGCCCCTCCTTTGCTGCTTACCCCCAAAACCAGAGCAGAGGCACTGGCTCAGTGCTACCCCAAGGCTTCAGGCTGCGAGTGAGGGAGAACCAACAGCACGGGGGTCTCCAGGCTGCTTTATTGGGGGGCTCAGAGCTGGGAGCCCCACAATCAGAGGGGCTGCTGTGAAGCAGGAACATGCTCGGGGCTCCCCACTTATCCAGCTGCTCACCACGAGGGGAACATCTTGGTATTCACTTAGCAGGGACCATGCCAGCCAGCCCCACTCCCTCCATGCACCCCTAAACCATCCCTGTTTCGAAAAATAGGGACCTGAACTGTCCCTAGTTCCCCCAAAGTGGGAAGCAGCCAGACAACCCTGCTGGAGAGGTGTGTTAGAAAAGCGTTTTCCTACGTGCCATTAGGGATGAAGCAGGTTGGACAGCCAGGCTGCCGGGGCAGCGGGTCAGTGTTATAAATAATTCTTGTTCACCCCATCTCCATTCCCAGGGCTCCTCCTGGGGCTGCAGCCCTAGAACCAGCTGACTTGGTTGGATTTCACTCCGGTGAAGCACATGTTGTTGGAGCAGCCCCCGCCGTAGGTGGGGGGGCAGGCTGAGCACGGCCGCCCCACCTTGTAGGGCGCTTCTCCCAGCCAGTTGCCCCTAAAAAGAGAGGAGAGCGTCACCTCTGGGCATCATCAGCCCCCTGCTGACACTGGATGGGAAGAGAGGGTGGCACGGGGGGCTGTCCCCCATCACTTACTTGATGGCGTAGTTGCAGACGAGGAGGATGGCGTGACGCCACGTGCTGCCCCACACCCGCACGTTGGCACAGGTGCCCAGGGCACAGCCCAGCCGGCTGGAGGTTGCCCACACCATCTGTGCCAGGACAGAGAACAGACACTGTTGATGTCCGTCCACCCAGACATCCCACAGCTGATAGCCCCAGGATGTCAGTACAGAGCTCTGTCCCACCAGGGAATCGCATCCCAACTGCCCAAGCTCTTGGGCTGGATGCTGCCCCATCACAGGCAGTGCTTTGTTACCAGAGGGTGACTTTTTGCTCTCCCTCTCCTACCTGCAAACTGCCCTGCACAGGATTGCCTTGCCAAGCTCACATCCATTAGCAGCAGAGTCTGGATCACTGCTCCAGTTTACCCAAATTAGCTCCTAAACCTCGCACTGAATCATGGCCAGCAGCTCACCTTGCACACAGGGAGGTCAAGGAAAGACAAAAGCTCCTCCTAAAGCCTCTCCAGGTCAAATCTCTTCCATAAAAAGTGTATATTGCCCTTTTGCAACTGAGAGCATCCCTGAGTATCCCCATGGATGAGCTACATGGGGATGCAGATGCTCAGGTAAAGGTTGGAGCCATGAAGAAGAGGTAATTAGGAGTTGGAACAGCTGTGCTGCCAGGCAGAGAAACAGAGGAGTTTTCCACCTTGTGCTGGCCAGGCTGTGTGGGGATGTGCCAGGGGATGAAGGGGCTGCATTCCCAGGGAGCCAGAACCAGCTGGGTGCTATGAAGCTGTTCCATCACAGAGAAGAGGATTCATGCTTGGCAGAAGTACAAAAAATATATTTTTTCTCCTCACCACCTTTAAGTTGCCAGAGGTGCAGTGAGGAGAGAAAGGCCAAAGGAGGGGGAAAAAAGCTTTAAAAAAAATGGAAGCCTCCGTATCAACTGGCCAGAAGGTCACAGCTGGGTTGTGAGCCCCTGGGACGTTCCTATGACAGCCCAAATGCTGGAAGAGCCCAGGGTGGGAGGGCATCACCAGCATCCCTCCAGCAGACACACTGCTGCCTGATGTGAAGCTGGCAGCTGCCAGGGTTTGATCCTGGATCTCAGATGCTGCTGTGAGCTGCACAAGGCCCCTCTTTGCACCTGGGTCCCGAGGGGCTGCAGTGCTCACCTGCGTGTAGTGGCTGCAGACGGAGCCGCTGCATTTGGAGGGGCAGCGGGGGTTGCACTCACGGGGGTGGGGGAAGGAGTAGTGCTGCTTCTCCTGGTGCCACGATTTCACCATGTCCATGACAGAGCGGAACCTGCAAAGGGGCTGCAGGTGAGGAAAGGTGGATCTCCTCCACATCAGAAGTCGTGGGAGAAGGAAAGAAAGGGAAAGCTCCACACTGAGGAAGTGGAGGAGAGAAATGGTTTGGAGCCAGGGCCCGATGGGAACAAGCATTCCTGGGAAAAAGAGGGTAATGACATACTTGTACCAAACCCACTTGTGCTGGAGGCCACAAGACCAGAGACACCTGAGGGCTCAGACAAGTGGAGGACACCTAGGACCCATATCCCCTTGGTCCAGGTGCCTGGCAGAGAGGGGAGTAATGGCATATTTCCCAAATGAGCAGCAGGCACCTCTGCTTTCCTGTATTTACCCATCTGCAAGAGCTGGGCCCTCCTCCTGCACCCCGGGGTCCTTGATGTGCCTCTCACCTCTATCTCACTCCCATGCAATGCCAGCTCAGAGCCCCTCTGCTCCTTGACTGAGGGGCTGCTGCTGCTCCTCCTGCAGCACTGTGGGGTGTGAGGGTTTCCCAGGAGCTCACTCTGCCTGCAGGGCACTCACCTGCCCGATTGGATGGAGAGGTTCTGTCCCACATACTTCATCAGCTCGGGGGGGCCGTGGTCCCACAGGCAGCGTGCAGCCCACGCCTCTGCTGCCCTGGCCAGCCACTCATCCCACACCTGGCACGGGAAAGGAAAAGGGCAGGCAGGAGTTGTGGCTTCCCAGAGGAGGGAAGAGGGGAAACCTGCTCCCTTGTGCAATGGGGGCTTTCTGAGCACTCATGAGTGTCCAAAATACATAGCTCATGCATTAGGCTGGAAAACACCCAGGAGATGGAAGCACAGCAGCATGTCCAGGAGCAATGGACCTCCCCAGCTGCCACCACAGCTCCTGGACACACAACACAGCAGAGCAGGGACACCCTGCAGCACTGCAGGCCCTGTGTGTGTGATTCCCTCCAGGAATGAGCTCCTGCACAAGGTGGAGCTGAGCACAGGGGTGAAACCTGCAGCCCTGTGCTGCTGCTGCAGGTCACAGCTGTCCCAGCCCTCAGTGCAGCCCTGGCCACAGCCTCACCAGTGAGCACAGCCAGTTCCTTCAAGCATTATTTAAAGCTTCCTCACCCATCCGGAACGCCTTTGGGGGGATGCCTGTGTGAGTTATTTTGGAAGGCAGGAATTTAGGCCAAGCAAGAAGCAGTGAAGGATGCTCCTGGGCATGTCTGACCTGCCCTGGTACCCAGCAAGCTGGGCTGCTTGTGCTTCTCCCAAACCACATCCAGGGACCACCCAGCTGCACCCTCAGAGCTCTGGACCCCTTCCTGGGAGCAGAGCAGCATGTGGCACCTCCTGCCCTGTGTAGGCTGGCAATAGCTCCTCTTGGAGGACCTTCAGGGCTGGGTTAGGAGCCCCAAGCAGGGTGGACAGAACCTGGGGAAAGCTCTACCCAGGGTGATCCTCATCTGGAGTTGCCCAACCTGTCAATGCCGCACATCCCCTCCTTGACTCACTCCTGCATATTTCTTCTCCTGGGAGCTGGCACCACTTGGAACACTCAAAAGGAACCTTGGAGATTGTGATAGGACCATCCTTCATAGGTGCCCTCAGGGGGAGAGGCTCCTGCCTGGGTTTTGGGTTGGGACCTGAGCTTTTCATGCTTGTAGCCACCTCCCAGATGTCCCAGACACAGGCCCACAGGTCCTAAATCTGCCCTCAGGGGGAAACATCTCTGTGCTGGGACTCCATCCCTCCTGCACAGAGGCTGCATGGGTCTGCTCAGCCCCTGGGACACGTGTCCAGCCAGGAATCCGGCCAGCACCCTAACATCTCTGCTAGGCTGGGACTCCCACATCAGAGGTGAACCCCTTGAGCCCACCGGAGCTAAGGACTCCAAACTCCCCTTGCCACAGCCCAACTCACCATATATTCCATGTTGGCAGCAGGGGGGGACACCTGTGCCCGCACCTGGTTGTGGTAATCCAGGATGACGCTCATGTCGTGGGGAGAGAGGGATCGCCTCCGCCGGCCCCGCGGGACCCCCGCGCCCCACAGCGGCCCCACCGCCGCGCCCTCAGGTGGGGACAGCAGCTCGGTGGCGTTGGGCAGCAGGAAGGAGCTGGACAGCTGTGCCAGCCAGCAGCCCAAGGCCGTGAGGTACAGGTGCAAGTGCAGCACAGCCATGCCAGCCCGCCCGGTGCGATCAGCCGGCAGATTGCTGCTGCTGTCCTGGAGTTAAGCAAGGACAAGGGGGGTCGATGGTCCCTGCTGCTGCTGGTGTGCAGATCTAGGAGAGAAAACAACACAGGCACCACTCAGGATTGCAAACACCATGAAAGCACCACTTCCCAAAATTAGGTGGAAAAAAATCTTTTTTTTTCTCCCTAATAATAATATCAGTTTTTCCCTATTTAAAATAGTAATATTTAAAATTAATCTCTTTAATAACCTTATTTATCAGAGGAAATTCCCCAGGACTAGCAAGGAGATGGCTGGGGAATCGGTTTTCTTGTTTGTTTTAGTGAAAGATAAAATCAACAGAAAGTTTGCCCCATTTTTTCACTTATGGGTCGTACCTGTGGCACAGGGGATAGTTAGGAGTATGCTGAGAGTCACTGCAGCTCCCTGCCCTGTAACTCCCCAGGAGTTTGGTTTGTTGAATAAATCCCCAGCTCAATCAGAAATCTCACACAGATAAAGAAAGGCACGGCAAGGCTTAAAAGCATTGTCGAGAAATCCTAACGGCCCTTTTATCTCGGGAAAAGAAAAAAATAGCCACTGCAAAAGCAGAGTATTTTATTTTAAAAAATAAATAAATAAAAGGGGGTGAGGGGGAACGCTGGAATATCCCCTCATCCGTCAGCCGATGCACCTCCTAGCATCCCTGCCAACCCTTCCCGGAGCAGCGAGAGGATGTTCCAGGACTACGTACCGTGAGCACTGAGCCCGGAGCGGCGGATCCCGGCGGCAGCGGTGGGATTGACCTCCGGGAACAACCTGCTGGGGCAGATGCGGAGGCTCGGCTCAGCCCCGGCGGGCAGCCCGCTGCGGCCGCTGACGCACACGCTGCATCTTAACTCTTCCCCCGGGGAACGTCCTGAAGTTTGGAAAGAGCCCTGCCAGGAGATTTATAGGCTGGTGGATGCCTCCGCGCACACAGGCTCACGCAGGCACACGGAGCCCCGCACGGCGCCGGGGGGAGCGAGCAGGGCACGGCTCGATGCCTCGGCGGGCAGAGGGGCTGGCTGCTCCTCGCTGCTGGCTGGGGATTTGTTCAGGCTACCTACAGGGAGAGATTCACAAAGTCATCTCTTTCCTGCTCATTCCCTAGCTGGGATCTTGCTGGAAGCACCAGAGGAGCGGATCCAGGTCGGTGAGGGATGCAGAGGGGGTTTTGCCCCGTTAAAGAAGCGGCACGGCTGGGACTCGCCGGGAGCCCCGGGAGTCACCCCACTTTGGTGCAGGCTTAGCAGATGGCAGAGGTGTCCCTTTATGGGGTGGCTGGGAGGGGACCTGGTGGCCACACACGTACCTGGGTCAGCAGGTGTCCCTGTTATAGATGAAGCCTCTTCCTGGGCTGGGCACTGCCACCTGTGTGTGACCCAAGGACTGGGGCTTGTCACAGCCCACAGGGACTCTGCCCATGGCCCCAGCACTGACCTGAGCTGGCAGTGCCCAACCAGGGTTATCTCAGGGGAAAGCTGTGGGCTGTGCTCCCTCCACCATGTCCATGTGTCTGTCCCCGGGGAGGGGAAATGGCTGTAGCATCTGAAAGCCATATCCTGCAGCATTAAGTGTGTTTCCCTACAACATCCCACACAGTCACGATGCCAGGGGACAACTGAGTTATTGCGGGTCACAGAGACACCTGGCCAGCTGGAGGGGCTGCTTGCAATGCCTGTCACATCTTCCTGCCACCTGCTCAGGGCCAGCACGGGTGGCCATGTGTGACCTGCAGCAGGGCTCGCTGCTGTCACCCCCCATGCTACAGTGCCCCAGGTAAGCAAGGTGCTGGTCCCTCCATGCCTCACCAGGTTTGGGTTCACCACAGGCAGGTTTGGGGACAGGATCTGGCTCTTCAGTTGCATGAAGAGGAGCACTAAGGCCAAACTCCCACTCCTGAGCTGGCAAGGGGCACAGAGATGGAGTGCAGGGAGGAGAAGGCAGTGCCACAGCAACAGCAAGTCACTGCTTCTCACCCCCTTAGCTCTGACTGGGACAAGAACTGAGGATCCCAGGCCCATAACTCCTGCCTGAGCAGGGACTGACAGCATGTCCCAGAGCCTGGCTGGCTGCACCCAGCTGCTCCAGAGACCTGCTGTGCAGCAGAAGCTGACCAGGAGCTCAGGGAGGTGCTGACCTGAGCATGGAGCAGGAATAATGCCCAGGTGCTGAGCTGATGTGCTGGATCAATGCAGCCTCACCCTGCTGGGAGCCTCCAGCAAAAGAGACCCCTTTGGATATTTTTCCTGGCCTTGTCTCTCTCGTAAAGTAGCTCAAGGTGCTGTGGGCCCTGGGGAGCTGCTGAGACGTGTGCCAGAGGGATATTTCCATCCACTACCCACCCAGCAGGTGGGATGATGCCATGTGCCAGCGAGGAGACAGGGAAAATGCAGCTGAGGCATCCCTGGCCCCACTGCAGCACTGCAGGAGGGGATCCCTCAGTACAAAGAGCAGCAGCACCCCATAAACCAGCAGGGCTGGGTATCTTATGGGGGGCTGTACTGTGCTGTGGATGGCACTGGGAATGCCAGGGTGTCAGGGCGGCTCTCATAGCTTGCTGACCTTCCAGACTGCCTGTTGTAGAGATCTAACCAACTCAGCTTCACCTTCCAGCACCAGATCACCCCAAAATGCCAGCCACCTCTCCACAGGTGCTGGGCAAAGTGCCATCCCCAGTTTGCCAGTCCTGCAGACATCCCTGTTTCATGTCCCTCTATGGAGACAGGTGTGTCAGCTCCAGGGGCCAGCAGCAGGACAGAGCTTCATGCTGCATCAGAGGGGCAGGCACTGGTGCTGCCTCCCTCTACTCAAGCCCAGATTTCAAATCTCTCATTAGTGAGGCTGGTAAAGGCAGTTTCATTCCCAGCAGATTAAAAAGGCAGATGGGGACATGCAGCAGTGATCTTAACTGGGCAGACTGGGAGGTGCAGCTGCTGCCAAGTGCACGCTGAGGTAAGGACGCTGGGGCTGTGTTGTGGAGAGGGTGGTTTTTAATGATCTATTATTTCACAAAAGACAGAGCCCTGAGCAGCGAATGCTCATCCAACACTGTGAACTTCAAAGCTTTTAATTTGTGATTTTTTTTTTTTTTTGAGTTTTTGTCTCCCTGAGGGCTCAGGGAGAGTGAACCCACCACAGCTCCCTCTGCCACGCAGCAGCTGAGGCTCTGCACAGAGGCAAGGCGAGGGTTTTGTCTTGGGTGCAGATTGAAAGCACTGCTTAATCAGCACTCCGCGAGACAATCCAAATTCCAGGAACTGGACGGGGTTTGTGTCCCTGCCAGGCGTAATATCCTGCAGCCCAGACTGGCCCGGCTGCCAAAGCACACGGTATCTGCAGCGAGGACCTTGCTGGGAGCCAAGAAGCGCTTGCATTCAGCTGGATACAGCAGCAGCCGGCAAATTCCCATTTTAATGAGCATCAGGGGGAACAAAAAAGATAAATCACTGGGTTCAGGCACTCTCTTGGCAGAGACACCCTCTGATGCTTTTATGACCAACAGACAGCAGCTCGCTCCAGAATAAGACATAATGGGACTTGCAGGATTCCTCTGTCATGTTTATTTCTCCCATCTGTGGGCTTTGGGCATCACCCATCACCCACATTCCAAGGTGGCAGACGGTGACATGAGCCCATACAGGACTGAGCAGGGCTTTGCCCTTTGCTGACGTCAAGACCTGCTCTGGTCCCTGAGTGTCCTGACGCCTGGAGCAGGTTGATGTGGATTTCCATAGCAGGAGCCTTCTCTTTACTGGGGTAAAATAAACTGAAACCAAGGTCCTGTCTGAACAAAACTTTCCCCCAGGCAATGCACAAACTCTGTTGCTCAAGTAAAATATTCCCCTCCTATCATGTGACAGAAAGGCTCATTTTCCATCTTTGCTGAAAGATGTTCCTTTCTCCCAGTCCCACCCCAAAACACCAACAAGAGCCCCAGCTATCTTGGTGCCCACCCTGGCAGGGAAGGAAAATGAGGCTTTTGGTGGATTTTTGCATTTCTGGAGCCCTGTAGAGGTCCAGCATATCCAGAGTTTGGTTCCTCCTAACCCTCATGAAGGGAGATCTTCCATCTGACTTGGAGGTTGGAAGATTTGATCTCCACATCTTGTGGCTGGAGTAAACCCAGGCTGAGCTCCTGTACGTTCTTTTGTGATCTTCCAGGAGTGAAACACCCATTGAGGTGTAACACAACTGAGATCAGTCCTGAAGTCTGAGGACTCCAAAGTCATCCTTCTTCCTAATTAGGAGCAGCTCCTTGTAAATGCTGAATCCCTCACTGAGCTAAGCTGAACCTTAGAAGAAGAGCTACATCAAATCTCACAATGAAGATTGTGACCATCATCCTCTAGGGACAGGAGCTCTCCTGGAGCCTTTCATACATCCCAGCACATCCCTCTGCTTCAGGTGCAATGTCCTCTCATAACCCACAGTTTCTGCTTGTGTATTTACTAAGGTGAAAAAACCCTTTCCCATTTTATATATAGCGATGGTGTAGGGAGCCAGCAGTCGAGAGTGTGGGCAGGAGCCTGCACGTGTGGGTCTGACCACCCAGGCTGGGCTCAACAGGGCAGCAGAGAGCAGCCTTGCCCTTAGTCTGGCTCCTGACCCCTCTCCAAAAGTGACCTGGACACTGCAATTAGTTCCTTTAGTGGTGCAACTGGCCAGGAGTAATGCTTTTGAATCCTGAAGTAAAAACCACTTGTTTTGGGGTATTAACTAAGGTGTCCCTCAAGGCTGACATAATCCTCCATGAACTCCTTGGTGAAGAGGTGGGTGTCAGCCCCCACCTCTCCCCACACCACCTGTGGCACTGTCAGAGCTGTGGCTCCACCATCAGCCTGAGGCTGCCTGCAAGGAAACTCTGATGGCCAATGGCTCCAGCCAGCACCAAGATATATTTGGAACCTTTGAAAGGTGAGAAATTTTTCCACTAGCTCTAGAAATAAACATCTCTGAACTCGAGCTCTGTGGACAGTAGTTGCTCAAAAAGGCTTTTTTTTACAGTAACTGGGCTAAGTTTAGAAATTCACTTAAATAACACGGAAGCTCCTCTCAGCACAATTTGGAAGATGGTTAATTTGCTGCTTGCTGACAAATGGTTGTTTAGCCCGATGCTGTGGGTGTGTGATGGTCTCACTGCACATTGCCAAGGTGAGAAGAAACTCAGCTCAGTGGGAAGAGAGACCCATCACACCCTGGGTCAGCTGAGACAAAGACAGACCCAAACCTTGGAGCTGAACTTCAGCTGTGACCTCCTGACCAGCTGCAATCAGGCTGGGTCCTGAGACCCCCTGCCCCACAGCAGTGCTGTGCCCACCACCCCATCCCCACTGCATACCCACAGCTTGCCCATGCAGGTGCAGCCCACATCCAGCTGTGCCCATGGACACGTGCCAGAACCAACAGCTCTGGAAACACGGTGGTGATGGGGCTTTGACTGTGCTGCTGGCAGCTTTCTGCATGATTGTTTTCCAGGCTCAGTTTAAAAAATAAATAAACTCACACCCAGGAGTCCTGCTGGGAATTTCCCATCTCACCAGCCTGCACAAAATTCATCATCTGGGGTGAGCTGAGATCATGTCTTTCCTCATCATCTGACACAGTAAGTGCTACCTGTGTAATGGTTGGGAGAGCTGTGGCTCCAGCAAAGGGCTGGATCAGCTGCTGGAGGGGGGCTTGTGGATCTCAGCCTTGAAAGCCCAGACCCAGGGAAGTGAAGTCAGGACACCCTGGCAGCCTCACTGTGTAATTTTCTTGCTTGGACGGGGGTGTGCCACAGCCTGACTGCAGCCCCTGTGTATTCACTCTATTCCTTTTTTTTTTTTTTTTTCCCAAGACCAAAATTAAGATAGAAACTGAGCACCTGGCACTGGTTCACAGGCAGGTTTTTTGTGGCTGCACAGGGAGGTCTTGTTCACATTGCTCCTCTTCTTGGGGTGGCCCCACTGCTCACATGCCCAGAACTCCACTGAGGCACCAGCAAACACCCTCTGACCATCCCACCAGTGCAAGGTTCCTTGTCTCCAGCTGGAAAATGTTTTTGCTGTAGAAAAACGCTGCCAGTGTTTGTTTGTTTGGCTCAGATTAAATGACTGGGCTAAAAGAGATGCTGCTTTTCTTTTTCTCCCTGCCTCTGAAGGAAGAGGGCGATGTTTGCAGTGTTTTTTTCATGCCTTGGGATGTGTCTAAGTTCTCCCCGGGGTCTGCCTGGGGCAGGAAGGAGGAAATGCAGCTTTAGGTGGGTGATGGTCATTCAAAGCCTGGGGGGATTTTAAAGCAGGTTCTGGTGAGCGCAGGAAGGTGGTGCAGAAGGAAGGACAGAGCACAGGAGCTCTCAGGGACATCCAGAGGTGATTCAGGGGCTTTGGGCAGGCAGGACATGCCTACAGAGGCTCTGGGTGTATTAACATTTCTTCACAAGCAGCAGTTCAGCTCTCCCCAGCAGTGCTGAAGCAGAGCAAGCACCTGACAGGAGACACGGGGATGAAATCCAGAAGCTTTTGATCTGAGTGACACTGAGCAAACCACTTTCCATACTTATTTCTCTGCCCATACTCTCTTGATTGATCACATCTACCAGAGGGCTCTGAGGGGTGCCTGTGACCTGTCCTGCATCAGAGCCAGTCCTGCCCTTCCAGGTGAGCAGCGCAGGACCATGCAGGATTTCTGTGACATATGCCAGCTGAAAGGAACCTATGATATTCTTCCTCACTTTTAAAATCTCTTGGTGTACCTGCATATCTTGGGGCTTCCTGACATCTGCCTACAGAAAGAGAGAGGTTTGACTGACATTTTGTGTTTCCCCTCGACTCTCCCATAGAGATGAATCTTTGCCAAGAAATCTCCCTTTTCTCGTGGGACTTCCAAGCTTTCTCATGTCCAGATGGCTGGATCCAAGCCACCAAATTTCTCTCTGCCTAGACATGAAATTTCTCAGGTTCAACCACGGAGGCTGAAAAGTTTGCAAGAACTACTTTGCTCAAAGCTGGAAAAAACTGGAAAAGCAGAAATTGAGACTCTTGGGATGCTCTGCAAAATGGGAACAATTATCTCTACATCTCTCTCAGAAGGGAGACACATTTCTCAGGGTCTTTCCTCCCTGACCAGGGGACATGCCAACATGTGAGTTCCAGAAGATCCTGAAAGTGGGACACCTCATCTGAAGATAACTGCTCTGAGGTTGGTGAGAGTGCTGGCAGCTCCACTGTCCCTATGTCCGGCCTTTGAAGGACAGAAGAAGCAGAATAGGGGATTCCTGCAGCTCGCTGGCATCTCTCCATCTCTCAGGCTGTGTCCACACCATGACACAGAGGCCTGACAGTGGCTCGTGCTGGCACACCCACGTTGGTCTGACCTTGCCTGTGAGCCACGAGCAATGGGGAGGAAAGAGCAGCAGAGCTGGGCACACCCCAGTGCCAGGAGCACACATCCCACAGGGACCTGGGCTTGTGGTGGCCCGTGAGGACCAGGGCTGATAAGGTTCATGCTATCTCATCCTGCTCACTGCTGCAAGACTGAACCATCCTGCACAGTGAGTGTGGCACAGCCCAGCCTTGCCTGTGCCAGCTGATGTGCTGGTGCCAGCGCCCGCAGAGGCACATGGTGGGTCGGGAGGAGGTGAAGGAAGGACAGAGCCCATCTGCCCCGGGGCCAGCACCTCGGGCAGCAAACAGGGAGCAATCCGAGCCGGCTGCTGCCTTTGGCACGGCCCTCACCTGGCTCCGCATCCCGGCACGGGCGGAGCGCGGTTCTGTCCCTGCTGCTGCGGTTCTGTCCCTGCCTGCTGTGGTTCTGTCCCGGCTGCTGTGGTTCTGTCCCAGCTACTGCAGTTCTGTTCCTGCTGATGAGGTTCTGTCCCTGCCTGCTGCGGTTCTGTCCCTGCTGTGGTTCTGTCCCTGCTGCTGCGGTTCTGTCCCTGCTGCTGCGGTTCTGTCCCTGCTGCGGTTCTGTCCCTGCCTGCTGTGGTCCTGTCCCTGCTGCAGTGCTGTCCCTGCTGCGGTGCTGTCCCTGCTGCGGTGCTGTCCCTGCTGCGGTTCTGTCCCGGCCGCTGCAGTTCTGTCCTGGCTGCTGCCGAGCTATCCTGCTGTGGCCGCGGGCCCCTCCTGTGCTTGCCCTGCCCTGAACCAGGGGAGGTGAGAGCCGTGTGGAGCGCAGTGCCCCGGGCCTGCCCCCGGCATTCTCCCAACCCTCAGGGGCTTTGCATATTCCCAGCTGGACCCTGTTACAGCCTCTGCACTTCCTTTTGTGTTTTTAACATCCAGCTGAGGGTTTCTGGCCGAGGGAAAGGGAGGGTGGCATTGCCCCAGGGGCCGTGTCGCAGCAGTGAAGGTGCAGGGTCAGGTTTGGGCAGGGGGGTGAGAAATTAGCCTAGCCCCATCCATCTGCATTTGCCTCATCTGGTACTCGGCTACTCGTACTTTTTGTCTTCCCTTTTTCTTATTTAAGCTGCATTTTCATGCTGTGCTGATAAGTAAGAGGAAGCCTGGGAGCGTTAGTGGGTGGTTTGGTGGCTGGGTGTCTGCATTTCCCCCTCCATCAGCTGCTGCAGTACAGACATCACAGGCAGAGTGGTCCAGCAAAGCCCTCTTTCTAAAAGAAACACCCTGAGTCCCCCTGCAATGGGTTTGTGGGATGTCAGAAGCCAGAACTTGATAAATTCATGGAAAGGTTATATGATGGTGTGTCTCCTGGAATAGGTGACTCACAATGTTCATGGTTGAACCTGCAGCAGCAGGTGGGACATGAGATGTGCTCTGGTGCTCTGTGAGCAGCTGATGCCCATCTGGAGTAACTGGCATGAATGAAGTTGTTATAAATCTACAGCAGCAGTGCTGGGAGCAGGACTGGTCTTCTCCCCAGACAAGAAAAGGATTTTCCCCTCTGCCTGCTCCAGTGATGGAAAGGATGAGGTGTCTGCAGGAGTTCATGGGCCGTGCTGAGGGGAGGCCTCTCACCGCAGTGTTTTGTGTCTGCCCACCTCCTGAAGTGGTTCAGTAAATCAACAAGGCTCCCCTCTGTGCCTGCTGAAACCCCTCCAGCCGTGGGGTGATGAGGGGGGTTAATTGACTCTGACAAATATTTACCTGTTTCTCTGCGTTTACAGAAACCTCTCTCCAGCCCCAGCTTTGAAGTGCAGTTCAAAGCCCCAGCAGCGCTGACGTCTTGGGAGGATCCAGCTCTCCCCAGCGTGCAAAAACTCTCCTCCAAAAGGAGGGAAACTGCATCCCCCCATCCTCCTCCCTGGGCACCAGGTGCAGTCCTGGCATTTTCCATCATCTCACAGGGTCCTGCTCATCTTCCCACCCCAGAGCAAGGTTTGCTTTGCCAGTTGTTTGGGGCTTACATGAAATAATCAGCCCAAAGAAAGGCCTTGTTCCAGCAAAGAGGCAGAACATGTTACACATGTATTTTTGTTCCTAACCTCGAGTGGTGTCAACAGAGATTGGGCTGAGTCGCACATCTGTGGTGGGCTTACATTTTTAAAAAAATCAGCTTGTTTGGACTGTACAAATAAACACTTGTGAAAAGAATCCTGTTTCTTTAAGTGGAGTTGGTAAATGCTCTGATTTAGTTAAAGCATTAGGATTTGGCTTTAATTTTATTTTTCATCAGAATTGAAGCTAGAGGAGGAAAAAAATGTTGTTTATTCTCAGGACAGGTAGAGTCTAGGCAGGAGGAGCACAACATTCATCACCTCCCTCCTCCTCCTCGGGCTGTCGGTGACAGGGGCTGGTCTCTATGCACTGTTGACCACCCTCCACACCTTCCTCCACTTGGTAAGGTGCAGGCTGAGTTGTCTATTTTGGGAGATGCTGTGTGTCTGGCAGGCTGTCCTCGGGCTGTCTGGTGAAAGCCAAGAGCAGCCAGGCTGTTCCACTTCACACTGAAAATCTGGGGCAGACTGTAATGAACCAGTGATGGTCCTGCCAGCCCCTCGTGCCTGACAGCAAAATGCCAGGGGATGCCTTGGAGAAGGTTCAGGAGCTCAAGAACAGACACTTCAGGCTTAATCTGATATTTGGGAGCATTTAAGCCTACTGGCAGTTCTTCTGTTCATGGGCCTCCAAAGCTCCTGCAGATGATTGGGAGAAGAGTCCTGGGTGGGAAAAAATATGAAAAACTGGAGCCCAGGCACCAGAACAGCTCTGAGCTTCTTCTTGAGGCAAATTCATTCCTTCCCTGCCCTGCCCCTGGGGATGGCCAAGCTCAGCACCCTCACCCTGACGCCTCCCCTCACCTCAGTGCCTTCCTGCCTGTCTTGACTTTGGGATGCCACCCATGGTGGATGACCACACCAAAAAATTCCATGGCCTGGGGCATCCTGGTTTCTTCTGCCAAAGGTTGAGATGTGGGGTAGCAGCCCTGTGGTGAAAGGGCATGGCAGGGTTAGCAGAGATGTTGAGCTCACTGAACACAGGGAATGCATAGGTAAAAAATGGAACAAATAACTTTTAAAAATAATAATTTATAATATTAGGCATCCAAATTAAGACTGTGACAGAACTGAGTGCACTGGCTCTTCAGTACACCCTTTGAACATCTTTGTAATTATTATTTTTTTGGGGTTTTTGTCTGCAGAGCATTTCAATGGTCATTGTGGTCAGGAAAAATCCAAATCACATTTCCAGCCAACACTTTTATCATTATCCAAGCCAGTAAAGCACAGATTAAATATTATGTATGTATATATTTTAGATTTATAGTTAAATATTTGTAATTATATGTTGGACTGAAATAGCTCATGTTTTGTGGCTGGCTGTACCTGGTATCCAGTCAAGAAACCAGAACTGTGAACTGTGGTCCTACAGCTAATCAACACAAAGTCACTTCCAAATTTTATATGAATCTGATTCTTTCCTGTAAATATATGACCTAAAAATGCACCAGTGAACTTTGAAAACTTCATATTTCTGAATTTTAATTAATAAGAACAGACCATTTCCTTTCCATATTTTATCAGTTGCAATAAACTGTAGTTTCTTAATCTAAAAATAATTTTTTAAAAAATCAATGTTTTGGTACGGTAGCTCAAGGGCCACCCAGCAAATGGTTTAATGAAAGCTGTTGTTGAGATTTGTGTGATCTTTAATCTATGCTTGATAATCCTTATAGAAAGGGAATAAATGGGAACAATAAATAATGCTTTTAGTGCATGGCTAACAGGAAGGTTAATTGGTCTGGGCAGGAGTTAATTCCCAGTAACCGCTGCTGGGAGAGCACTGCCCACTCAGCCTACAGGGAAAACCTTCTCAGCAGCTACCCCTAAAAGACAGCACATGGAGAATCAAATTAAATCAAATACACAGGTGTGGGGGGAGGAGGTCCTTTGGCAGACACAGAAGGTGTGAATTATGTGTTGTGGAAAAAAAGAGGAGTATTTCATCAAGGAGCTGCAAGTGCAGCCACCACAGCTGCTCAAGGAAGTCAGGCAATTACAGATAAACATGAGTAATTAAGACCATTTTATGTCCAAGTACATGTACCCTTGATCACATAAATTATATATTTTTTCACATGTAATCTCATCCCCATTTCATCTGCTAATGGGCTCCTTAATCTGTACTCTAGGCAGAGTAGCTATTTCACATCTTCGTGAACTTTGCTTATTTTTAAGCTCTCCAGACCATTATCACAGCCCTCTGCAACCTCCCCATTTTCTCTGAAATACATTTAGGGAGGAGAAGAACAGAATCTCTCCCGTTCTCTGCTCAGGGTGTGGTGATACAGAGCCTAAGGGTCTGTGCCTGGGGAGGGAGTTTGTCAGAGGCACAAATTAAACTCAGCTCCTCATGCTTGTCACAAGACCATTCTCTCCTGTACATCAAACCCTGTCATTAGTCTGCTCTGCTGTGCTCTAGCTGTGCCAAACAAGAAATGTAAATATTTTGTAGCAGGAGGTATTAATTTTTAGCATTAATAAAGTGTGCACCACTGAACACTGAATTAGTTCTTTCTTATGCCTTGCCCCATATACCAAAATATTTTGATCTTTGGATGTAACCACCAAACCTGCTGCAAATTCCCTCCAGCTCAGATCATACCCTTCCTATTCACTTGAGGAGAGCTGGGGGGTAAATGTGTGACCTGAAGAGGTTTTCAGGCTGGGTCCAGCCGGGCTCAGTCTGTCTAAATTCCCTGGGGTTAATTTCCACACCTTTTTCTAAAACTCCTGGGGTTTCAGGACAGGGAAAGACCTTTCCCATTTATTTGGGAAACCACATAGGTGATGAGTTACCAACATCTCCCTTTTGTTTCCCAGCTCAGCATCTCCACTGTAAACAACACATCATCCCCTCACAGGTCAGCCTTGGTCCTGCCTGGACCGATGGCCAGTCTGGGGCTGGTAGGAAGAGCATCCTTTCCCATCAGAGATGGGCAGCAAAGATCCAGGCCAGAACAAGAGAAAGGCTGCTCTGCCTCCACCCTGGGCTGCATTTCAAAGGCATCACTGACACAAGGGAACAAAGCACGATATTATTTTTTTAATCTCTTTTCCTAAGCCAGCAGTGAATAGAGAAGGCTGCAGAGCTCAAAGCACTGAGGTTGATGGACAGTGTCTCAGCAAAGGGCCAAAACTATCTTAAATTCAAGCTTAAGCTCCCATTAGGCAAAGAAAATACGGCCCAAATTATGCTTATGTAGCACCTCTCATGCAAACATCCCAGGACACTCCAGGATCAAACTCAAACACAATCAATCATGGAGATGTGAGCAGTGCTCACCAAGGAAAACAGAGAGCAGGGGAGGCTCGGCAGGAATGAGAGGCACGGCTGCCACCAGCAGCTGGCTCCCCCAGGGAAGGGCTGGGGGCTGTGAGGGGCCCCGGGCAGGCAGGGAGGGGGAAGCAGGTGCTGGCAGGCTGTGGGAATTGCTGGGAGGGAGGAGGATGAGCTGGGAAGACAATTTTTTTGGGGGAGCCAAAGGGGTTGTTACCACTGGGGTAATTCATCCCCACTGAGTGTGTGGACACAGGCTGGTGGCTCTGCCAGCCCCCACAGGCTGAGTGCTTGCATGGGCACCCACCCTCTGCTCCTGGTGCCCCTCTGGGGCTAACTGGGCTCTGAGAACCCACCTTACCCCAAACATGGGTCAAAGAAGAACCACTGCTTGAGTTTGATACAAAAATGTGTGTAATTTTCTCTCCTTCTCCTCACAGTGTCCTTCCTTGGCCACAACACAGAGCAGTGAACCCAGAAATCTCATAAAATAAAGTGATTCCTGTTTAGAATGGTCAAGAGGCTTTGTTTGACTGTTTGAGCTGAGATTTCAGTTCAAATGTCTTGGTCCTGTTCCACAGCAAACCTCCCAACCTTTGCCAATTCATTTTTAAGTGTCAGGACACTCATGACGGCTGAACATCCTACACAGCTTTGTCAAAGGGCTGAAGAATTAAACTCATGCTGTGATGGCTTTAAGGCATAATCAGCTTTTCAGCAACAATCTTGCCACTTTCTAGCCTGTAATATTTTTAAGTGGCCAGCAGGAAGAACTTGTGAGCAGGGGTCTTGTGACATTGAGGAGTGAGGCTGTGACCCCACTGCAGCATCATTTTCTCAGCATTGAGGCGGCAGCAGATGACAAAAGCAGCACCTGAGCAAAATGCCACCCTCTTGCAAGGAGGTCTGAATTTCTCCACAGCTAATTTTAAGCATGCAAATTAAGTGAACAGTTGCCCATGGCTCCTGGAAAGGGCTGCTAAGGCTGTCTTTCCACTGCCTGTGTTGAAACTGAAGTGTCTGCTTCCAGATGAGGAGCCTTAGTTCTGTAGAAGGTATCCATAGCACAGTCTCACATCAACAAGACAGACTTCTTTGCACTCAAAATAATTAGCAGATAATTAACAGAATCACCAAAACAAGACAAATAAAGTTTCTAAGCAACTTAATTATTTAAAATAATTAACAACACTTAGTGTCATTGTTCTTTCTCTAATTGACAGCTGATACCACATGAACTCTATGAACAGGAAAGATTTCCCCCCAGCTTGCCACAGCTCATGAATGAGGATGCTTTTTTCAGCTCTGTTGGATCCTGTTTATAATCTCTGCTCAGGGAGCTGAGATCTCCCCATTACCTGCCCAAATATGTGTCCTAAGCTCTGGGTGACTGGGCATGAAGGAACAAGGTTTATCAACCACTCTTCAGCTCTGAAAGTTGTTCTACAGCTCCTAATGAATCTGTCCCTGTGGATTTTAGAGGCAAAATGGGATTTCTCAAAGAGAAGTGATTTGTTGGAGGCCTTGGTTCAAATTAAACCAGAAAAAGAAATGACTCCCAAACCAGTTTTTAAAAGCAAATAGTCTGAAAAATTTCAGTCAGGCAGGGATTTGGTGAGGTTAAGGAAGAAGTTAAGGCAGAAGTCACATCTGCTGTACCTGACAAATTAATTCAGTTTAGTGTGGTTTATACCTGTTACACCTTGACCAGGTATCCATGAGAGCTTTTTAGGAGCCTTCTGCAATTCCCTTAGAACAAACCTTAGTCCTTGTTTATGAATGAAAACTTTATCTGCTGCTTTGAAAGACCTAAATTCTGCTTCACTGATTCTTTACAGAGGCATGGCAGTCGGCTCCTCAGAAGGTCTAGTGGCCTTGGCTTGGTGCTCATGGCAGCAAACACATGGCCTGAAAGCAGAGACTTTCTCTAAATCTGCAGAACACCTGGACCCAGTTGAGCTTTGCTCACTGCACTCGCGAGAATCCATGATTTACAGAGATAATCCTCAGACATTTCAAGCTGGGCTGAGGACAGACAACATTTCCAAGCCCATGCCATCAACTGCATTCATCTGGAACAGGTGCCAGGCTTACGAAATCCCCCCGCGTGTGGCAGACACCACAGCACGCTTCATTAGCAGCCAGCCGAGCAGCTCCCACCTCCAGCAGACTGCAAACAGTCTGCAGATCACAGGCACAAACCTGGGAAGCAGAGGAGGCAAGGTTTCAAAGGCAAGAGGGGATTTAGGCAGACAATGAGGGACTCTGTGCAACCTGCTCCCAGCCCCTCTCATCCTCACTCGTTTGAGTGAGCGCAGCTGCCTGTCGTTTCTAATTCGGGGTGCAACGCTGGGGCTGGGAGTGCTACACATGGCCGTGGCAGTCTTATTAAAAACAACAGCTAATAAATTGCCAAATGCCATTTACCCTGGATAACCTCCTTAGCCAAAACCCTCCATATCTGCTGAGGCTGCTTTGATGTGTTGTTCTGCTCTCTCAGCCCAGATGTTGTCATAGATTTGCTGACGATGACGGCGAAACAGCTTTGAAATGCTCTGGCAAGAAATACTTTCCCATCCTGTCTCAGATAGGGTCTGCTTCTTCCCCCCCTCCCACTCTCACATTTTTCTTACTGAGGCCATTAGGATGAATAAAGGCTCTTTGTTCATTGAGCCATTTCTCTTCTTGCTGATGCTTTTTTATATTTGAAAAATTAAGCTGAAATGACAGCAGCAGCTGTTCAATAGATGAAATAGGTCTCGAATACCACAGCAATAGCCAGTGTTTGGACACCACTTTCAGCCATAAACATGGATTATGAAAAGGCATGGGAGCCTTAACAGCTTTCTTTCTCCTTCCCTCTTAAGCCCTAGGAAAAATTAAAATAATTCTACTGATTGAGAAAATTCTCATATTTTCTCAGGAATATCATGGTAAGACCGTCTTTTCAAACATACTAGTACCCTACTTAAAAGTAGTGCTTGCTCTTTTGTAGGGCAAGAGAAAACAGCTTCAAGTTGCACCACGGGAGGTTTAGATTGGAGCTTAGGAAAAAATTCTTCACCAGAAGTGCTACAGGCACTGGCAGAGGGTGCCCAAGAAAGTGGAGGGGTCACAATCCCTGGAGGGATTTAAAAGATGTGCACATGCGGCACTTGGGGACATGGTTTTGTGAAGGGCCAGTGCTCTCAGGCACATGCTGTGACTCCTGGGGCTGTGCTGTGCAGGGCTAAGAGTTGAGCTCAGTGATCCTTATGGATCCTTCCAACTCAGAATATTCTGTGTTTCTGAGGGTCTATGATCTGACAGACTGATGCTGCAGCCCACAAGCCCTTGGAGTATCTCCTCCGACACTCTGCTCTGGGAGCATTGTGTGCATCCAGGGAGAGATACAAAAGCCCATCTGTGATCCCATTTTGACAGGCAAGGGTTGGAAATGGGTATTTCTGAGCACAATTTTATTCCTGTGACATGCACACACTGAAAGGTGCTGTAGAGGGATCCATGTGGATAGATTTGTGTGGATGGGTCTGTGTGGATTGGTCTGTGGGGAGGGGTCTGTGGGGAGGGGTCTGTGTGGATCCATGTGGATGGGTCTGTATGGATGGATTGGCGTGGATGGATCCATGTGGATGGGTTTGTGTGTGTGGATCCATGTGGATAGATCTGTAAGGATGGATCTGTGGGCACGGATCCTTGTAGATGGATCTGTGTGGTTCCATGTGAAACTGTGTAAATGGATCTTTGTTAATGGCTCTGTGTGGATGGATCCATGTGGATCNTGTGTATGTATCCCTATGTTCGGTCCCTGTGTTTGACTCCTTGTGTCCGGCTCCCTGTGTTCGGCTCCCTATGGATGTATCCCTGTGTCCGGCTCCCTGTGTCTGGTTCCCTGTGCTCGGCTCCCTGTGTATGTATCCCTATGTTCGGTCCCTGTGTTTGACTCCTTGTGTCCGGCTCCCTGTGTTCGGCTCCCTATGGATGTATCCCTGTGTCCGGCTCCCTGTGTCTGGTTCCGTGTGTTTGACTCCCTGTGTTCGGCTCCCCGTGTTTGTATCCCTGTGTTTGTCTCCCTGCGTTTGGCTCCCTATGGATGTATCGCTGTGTTCAGCTCCCTGTGTCTGGTTCCCTGTGTTTGTATCCCTGTGTTTGTCTCCCTGTGCATAGATCCCTGTGTCCGGCTCCCTATGGATGTATCCCTGCGTTTGTATCCCTGTGTCCGGCCCCCTGCGCACGGCTCCGCGCTCACAGCCTCGCGACGCGGCGGGCGCGCTCCCGCGGGTCCCCAGCAGGGGGCGCGGGGCCGCGCTGGGGGGCGGTGCC